>JAPMOR010034409.1:310670-345438 GCA_026543865.1 Argiope aurantia | reverse complement strand
TCTTTAAACGTTTGGAATTATTTCAATTATACAGTACATAATTTTTTTCATAAAATTATCATTTATTGAAATGTATTTGAAAAATTCTAAAGAAGTATTTGCAATTTTAAGGATTTATTATGGAACTTCTTTTTTACTTTCCACATTACATCGATTGCTCTTCATCGGCTTCATCGTCACTAGAAAAGAAGGAAAGTGTGCATTTTATGCATAGTTGAAGGTTAAAAAAAAACCCTTAAATCTCCATATTTCATAATTAAAATTTGCCTTCAAATGAGTGGTGTTTTTTTCTTTAATTTTGCAATTCAGTTATTTTCTATTGCCATTTCTCTTTAGATATAAATAGTTTATTCTCCATTTTGTTCAATTTGTTTTGCTAAGATATATCGTAATGAAGTTCCGGGCAAATCCAAAAATGTGTGGTTAAATACCGTTGAATGATTTAACACTAAATATCTAATGCCTTTTGTTTAAAAGAACATAACTTTTTTTTACAAACAAATAATATTTACATGGGACCAACGAGAGCACAAATTTAAAATAAAACAGATTCTTAAAAAAAGCTCTTACAAGCAAGATATCAAGCAGCATTATTTTAAATGCAGCGTTATTTATTAATCTATTGTTGAAAATCTATCAACTTTAATTTCTTTTGGAAAGATGCAAATGTTTCATCGCAATAAATAAAAAATATATGCGGCATTTTCTTCCAGCATAAATACAAAAACAATCACGGTATTTACAATGGATGTAAATGACAGAGCGTTTTTTTTAAATGCATCCTTTCTTTTTTAAACACTTTTTCATAGCATATTGGGAAGAAAATCTATTATCTGATCTAAGTCATCAAAGCATTTACACATTTTTTTTCGAATTTCTCCAGGAAAATCACATGGAACATATACAAAATTTATATTTTGCTATAAAGATTTGATCAGGAGAGCATTAAGGGATTGGCTCGAAATTGAAGATGAAAGAAGTGATTTAGCCTCTTCCTGCTTCTTAGAAAGCGATAATAATTCACAAATTTTATCTGCGGCTTTATTCGTTGTGAGCAAAATTGTGTAAAAACAACACGTAAATTTTAGAAAATAAAACGTATTTATTAAAAATTCCCTAATTTTTATGGTTTTGCTTTTAATTAATGCAATTTTCAATCAGCCATATATATATATATATATATATTTCTGAAAAGTAGAAGGCAGTTTTGAAGACATAGAAGACGCTTTGGATTTTTTAATTCTCTTTAATATCCATCTCGGGAAGCATAATTATTAACAAGCAGAGACGCGGACAAGGCACGGACAAACAAAAGCAGAAGTCAGAAAAGGAGGGCCGAAACAAATGATCACTAGTCTTATATAACATAGGATTTCTGGCCACATGTCAATTTAATACTCGTGTTGTCCTTGGACAAGGCCAAAGAAGGGATCACTTTCACTTGATACGTAGACTTATGGCGCAGTACTTTTTTCACAGCCCCAGTTGAATTAATTAAACCAAAAGTGGAAGTGGATCAGGAAATAAGAGAATGAAATTACTATGGTCTAAATTAAGATAAAGCTTTGGAAATTAGTTTGGTTTAAATTAAAAGTTTAAAGCATCATTACACACACACACACACACACACACACACACACACATGTATAATAATATAATATTAATACATTTTATTAAAATGAAAATAATATACTTTTGAATATCCTAGTAACTAAAATACTCGCAATAGGCATCGTCTAATTGTGCATGAAAGAGACCTAGAATATATTTTTCTTCATAATTTCAAAGTCAGACATATAAGGCAGCATGCATAATATTAGATTCAAAAAGATATTGATACTTACGAGAACTAAATTTTACTTGTTCTCTAAGAGAAGCTAAACAATGAAGGATCTTTCAATTATCAGCATTTTTTAAACTTTCAGTAATTAAATAGAATTATATGAATTCAAAATAATATTATTCTTTTATATTTTAAGTTAAATAATTAACTTAAGTTGCAGCAAATTAGGTATCATAAATAATAAGTATTTTTTTAAAATAATGACTGAATATTATCCGGGACATAAATTGAAATATAAGTTGAATAATTCTTAAAATTAACAAATCTTAAAAATAAGTATTAAATCTCTTCTAACATATCCTATCTGAATCTATCTATCTTCTAACATATACTACTTTGAAACGTTCGAAAAATCAACATCTAGAAAGAAATGTAATTTTATATTAATAGCTTTAAAAAATTAGTTATTATGCGCACAATACTCTTTATGGAACTTGCTTATCGAAACATCCACAGCTTAATGTAGAATTCGATTTCTTTATATTTAAAACCTATTTCGATGCTGCTCTCCTTTGATGGAACTGTGTTAATGAATGCGTTCATTTAATTGATGCTAAATAGTTGCTTAAAAATTTTTTTGTCGAATGTTTTTCGTGAAACAAGAGATCAGCCACAGTTCAATTACCGAATGGTTATGTATTTTAAATAAAAAACTAATTGAAACAGATAATGCTTTGATCTGTTTTTAAGCTAATTATTCGTCCATTAGTCAATAGCAATTTGGCTCCTCGTTTTCAGAGATTGAAACGGAATAAATCTGTGTTATCATCTTTAGCGAACGAGTGAATAATTTAGAATTGTTGGAGCAAAGAAGAAAAATCCAATTAAGAATTATATGAAGGTATACATGTTTTATGAAGCTGGACAGTTAAATATTTAAAAGATCTGATAAATGAATAATATAATTATTCCAAAAAAGTGAAAAAAATATTATATACTTAGATTGTTAGATTTGGACTTAAAGTTTTAATTAAAATAAACATTATATTGTAGCGGTTACAATTACTGCCTTCTCCTTTCTTCATAGGTGGCGCTACTAGAGCCACCTATCAAGAGCCATGTTTTCCCATGATTCCTCATTCTTGTCTCTTGTGTTGTCCTTGCTTGCCGTGTGTATTTGTTCTATGCCTTGTTCTTCAATATGCTTGTGTTAAATGTTTGTGCCATGGAACTTAACCCGCTAATAAAAAAAGTAGTTCCTGAAACTGAACTCATTCTTTCATCCATGGCATAACACATAATAAAGAGTCTCGTCTCTCTACAATATAATATATTATTGCAGATGTAGATTTTATTTTGCGGATTATAAGATAATATTCCTTTGGATTTATTGTTATTATTTTTATGGTTTGTACGTGCCTGAGGTTAGTTAATCAAATGCCAATGCGCCCGCTTCTCATTTGAAGGATTAAAGGTTTAAATTCTGTTTTCAGCGAATATGTGAACATGAAGCACGATAAATCTAATTTAGTTGGTACAATGTTGATCTAGTAGGAGGTTTTAGAGATCAAAATTCAATTGAAATCTGTTTATCAATCGAACCATTTCATAATGACCCGATTTAACATTAAAGCAACCCAATAAAATCAATCATTTGAATGAATGGAATCAAATCACCCAAACTTATGAGATTCATCTTCCCGTTCAATGATAAAAGCATAAAGTGAATCCAATTTTTTAAGTACAGACTTCCTATTTTTTATTACAAGGTTTTTCAAAGGAGGAAAAATGTAATTTAATTAATTGCTATTATAAACTTATAAAGTGCTTTTATATTTAATTCTATGTTTCCATTAGTTTCATAGAAAAAGAAAAGTAAAATTTCTTTATGAAAATTACCTTGAAGAACAAATAAAGCATTATTGCATACTTATGTCTGCTTTTGATCGAATGGATTCCTTTAAATTTATAATCATTTAAAAAAAATTTCATCCTCTATTTAGTTCCTTTCCGAAACTTATACAATATTGAATCAGTTGCCTGAATATGATTATTCTAATTTCTAATAATAAAAAACATTTATATAAATTATTGAATGAGAAAATTAATTAATGATTAGATTATGTTAAATGTGAAATTTATTAATCAAGTTCTCCCTCAAAAAATATTCACTTGGCTAAAATTATATATAATAGTACTTAAGTTACTCTTTATAACATAAGAAATTGGCTGGAAGAAATGTTGATGTCAGTGGGATTTTAAAAGAGAAAGTAATTTAACATCGTTTCATTATGTCTAGAAATATAATACCCTACCAATGTAATAGAGGATAATTTTGCAGTAGAGGGACTCTCATATAGAATATAGAGCGGAAATTCTAACCTCCTAAGGGGCACTACTTCTTCAGGTGTGACGATTCCGAGGTGCCCTAGGGATGTGATATGCCTTAATCATCCTTATTTCTTCCTTCCATCGACGGTAAGCGAGGGAGCTCTCCGCATGAAATTGTCGCCACTCTGTTTGCTTCTTGCTTCTCATGGATAGCCGAAACCCCACGTGTTCGGCATGCGTGGCTGCTCATTAGACGAGTGTTGAACTGTGTTCCCCTCTGTATTAATCGGTTGGTAACTAGCAATGTGAGTGCGTAGTCTTCTAGGGATCAAGCGAAGGGATCGGGGTCATTTCTTGGCCTTGGCGGAAAGGATGGTCACTGTCTCTGGGAATGATTAAGAGCGCACAGGTACCGGCTAACATTAAGGTTAGCGCCAGGGCTGGGAATATCCAGAACTGGTGGCTGCCTTCCTTTGTTGAATTTTTTGGTGGACATCGAGGTCAGTCCTGAGTTACTATTAAATTTGTATGGGCAAATACTTCAACTGTATACTGTATCTAATACTTCAACACATTTTCTGACTTTTTTTTGTTAATTAAAAGAACATCTCATACTGTTGAGCATTTCATTCTGTTTCTCTCTTTTTGTTTGAAAATGGCATGCCAGTTCTATAGGTAAAGTCAATGGCACTAAAAAGCTTCGATCCAGTGATTTACTGGTCGAAGTAAGTCGAAGGAATGTTAAACAAATTATTAAATTAAAAATGCTTTCAAATATTCTAATCATTGTTTCTCTACACCCATCTCTGAACTCTTCCAAAGGGAGCTTCTCCTGTGAAGAGTTATTTCATGTTCCAATTGGAAAAATCACTAAGGAATTGCAAGGGCAGGCAGTAGGTCATGTACGGCGTATTTTTATTCGGACGGATAGAGAACTCCTGAATACGAAACACTTAATTTTGACATTCTGTTCCTCTAAACTACTCGAAAAATTAAAAGCTGGTTATATACGCCTTGCTGTTAGAGCTTATGCTCCTAATCCATTATACTTTTCAAGTGCCAACCTCCTGGGCATTCTAAAACTTCTTGCTATGGGACTCTGACATACGCCGGTTGTGCAGAAGTTAGCCATAACAAAACTGATTGCTCTGCTAAAGAGAATTGCAAATGCAAAAAAAGCTCCTCTCTCACGAAACTTGTTTTTCTTCTTTTTTTTTTCTTTTTTTCTGAAAATGGAAAAACGACATCATTTTAATAAAAATCAAAAATTAGATGTGTTATCTGGAACTCTTGAAGCTCATAAAATCTGAAACGCCTACAACGGGAAAAAATTAATGTTCTGACATTATCTGAAATTGAGATTTAATCGATTCTACTTCTGGTAAGAGTTTGAAAACATCCGATTCTGCTCCGATAACATTTAGCTCAGTTAACATGTCAAAACTTTCGTCTTTCTCTTCTGCATGCGAAGACACTTCCATTTCACTTGATTAAACTGTTTTTCAATCTGTTGCGCACACGAAAAGTTGAAAAGATCTCTCCTATTAAAACAAAGGCTATCACCAATGATGAAAGGATTTCAAAATTTTATATTACATCACTACGTCAAATTCCCAACACAGTTGTATCATAAGATATAATCTCTGTGAAACCCGCATCGAATATTAAACCAATTACCTCAGTGCAAATCATATCTGCTTCCTTCTGCTGCCACTCTGCCCCAATCTGTATCTGTTACCTCTTCAAGAGGAACAAAAGCAAAACAATCTCTGAAATTTGATGCCGGTGCCGAAATGAGTTCTACTGCATCGGAAGGGAACATATTAGCATGCAGTATGTCTGAAGACTTGGAAGATCCATCGCATGTTTTTAATTTTCCACCCTCTATTAAACCTATGAAGGAAAAGAGAGAATATATTATCCCGACAAAATATAAAAACATATAGCATATTTTTTAAAAACTTTTCTTCATTGTAATTTTCTTATCACCCAGATTTTTCTATTAGCTTTTAGCCTCCCAAATCTTTCAGACCCCCAAAATACATATATATACCCCTTATGCAATGTTTTAACATTTTATCTGCTTGGTTTAAGTCTCTATTTGTATATTCTTCAGAGTTCGCCAAATGAAATTTTAGATGTGTTTTGTGTTAAGCATTTTACAATTTATGATTTCTCTAAGTTTGTTTTTCCAATGGGTTTTGACAATGTGTTACCGTTTTTAAATTCCACGATGTTCTAACTCCTTTTCTACAACATCACCAAATATTTTATCACCATAATATTGTTTATTCATCATAAGTTTGGTACAGCGTAACCAAAAGTTAATCTTCCGCCAATAAAAACCAATCAAACTTACCAACCTAATCTTGATTATCAAGTGTAGCATAATTTCTGAAATACAGTTGATCATAAATTCACGAAATCATTTTAGTTTAGATATGTATTAATTAATATCTTTGTGTATATTTTCATTGTAAGATAATAAAAAGGTTTCAAAGGAGTATTTTATTTAAGTATACATTAGAGATGTTGAAGTACTGCAAAGAGTTTATTTTTGTTTATGTACAAAAGGGTTTCAATAAATCAAGAGACGCTCAATGGAGCAAATAATGCACACAAATTACAGTTAAAAATTTACGTAAAAGTAAAATGATATCGATCTCAAGTGTGTCATTCATTATTTCGGAATCAGCTGATATTATTGCGTGTATAACAATAGATTCGGACAGGTGTATTATTATAAATCCAAGAAAGATATACAATCAATGGAGCAAAAACTTATAGTAAAGAAATTAAATGTTAGAAGAATTAAAAAAAAAATTCTTAAAGGTCAGAGTTTTTAGAAATTCCATTGTTTTTCGGCCTTGGGATAAATACTAGTCGCGTTTGAATAGTCTCAGTAATTTTTAATCCAAAGACCTCGACCGTTCACTGGATTCTGGATCATCAACATTATCCGCCACAAAAAACCCATCAAAAATTGGGTGATAAAAAAAAGACGAAGAAAGAGGAGGAAATGAAAGTCATAAAGCTGGAATCCTTCCAGAACGTCGGCCCCGTTGTTTTCCCTGCCGAGCAAATGGGCATTCTTTTGTTTACTTCACCGCCAAGTAATGTATGCTAATATCGCGAGTTAAAGCGGCATCTCGCACGAATTAACGAGAGAAAACGATCTCCCCTGCTCCGCGGCTCATTATGCAAATGCCGCCGATTACTTTTATTAGCATTGTGCACGCAGTAATTAAGAAGACATGCAAATTGACGATTCGGGATTCACTTTCTTATCAGATTTCAACAGGCTCGTCAGCACATCTTCCATTCAGGTTGGATTATTTAACTAAACTAAATATTTTTTTAACTTCTATATGATATGAATATTCAGATAATATTGATATCATCAAGAAATTAGCCACCCAGGATTTTAATGAAAATTTAGACTTTTCCCTTTTTTGTCCTGTTCCCCCAAAACTGTACATGGAAACCTATACATGGAAACTGAAACAAAGCTAAATCAAAATCGAATTCAAATAAAATGTTTAAAAAATGGGGTTTAGCCTTTACAGTAACTCAGAAGATTTTCATCAGATTTTAGATTGCATTCTTCCACAGGAAGAAATATCTCTTTTCTAAAATCCCACAGTTCTTTCCGTTCATTTAAATGTATATATAAAACCCCCTGAGAGAGATCGTCCTAAGTTAATTTCATATACATCCAAATAAAGGTATCGTCTATCCTCTTAAAAATTTAGGACATTGGGTTAGACAATGATCCCTCAAATTTTTAATATTCTGGAAACTGGCTGCCAAAACAAGGCTTAATGTGGTAACGCACATGGAAATACCTCTTTTCCTGACGTCTGTGTAAAGTCATTATAATATGGTGTGTTTCAAGCATTGTAATATAGTAAAATAAACTGACTGTGCATTTACGTCTCTTTCATCCAATAGGCTATAAACCCTCATACCAAATTTTATTTATTTAAATCCTTTAGGTTTTGAATTATCACATTCTTATACAGACGAATATACAGAGCAACAGGCGATTCAACCCTCAACTGTATTCGATCCAAGTAATTTATGCAGCAAAACTGTGTTTATTACTAATTTTGTAGAACATATATCTGAAATTCGTTAGAATGGAAGTTAATTACTTGTATACTTGTATTCATTATATTGGTATTTCTTAAATCTATCATTTCTCGTAACAAAAACAAAAAATATCTAATTTAATTTTTCTGACAATATATAGATTTTTTGAAGTTGAAATGATATGAATTAATAAAATCCCGCGACATTCAGAAATCCAATATGCAAGGCAAGATGTGGCAAATCCAGAATCATCTAAAGTACTTTGCGACTGTGATTCATTACTTCTTAAGAATAGTTTATTTCTTCCCAGACGTCTTGTAAAATTAATTATTCTCGGGTATTTTTTGACGACAGAATCCTTTATCTGAAGAATGAAGCGACATAAATTTGTCATCTTAATTAATTTTCGCTTCTCACTTCTCTGGAAAGCAGTCTTCATTAAGTACTCTCGGAATTTGGCACATTTTCGCTTTATATAGTGCCCGAAATGCAAAATTATAGCGGGTATTTTTTGTCACTTTGATGAATGTTGCTCGTCATGAATCAATTCATTGAATTCTTCCTCGTCGTTATAACTTTTTTCCCCTCAAGAAAGAAAGATTCTCCTCTTAATCTGATTTGTTCACTCGCCAGTGATTCTCTGAATTTTAGAAATTCGTATTCGTGGATCTCATTAATGAATGCAAGAGGATTTCATTTCCTGTTTGCTTATAAATCAGAATTAAACACTGAGACAATTTATTTTGATGTGTAAAAATAGAATAATGTGATTTTAAAAAAAGGCGTAAGAAATAAAAAAAAATGAGTTATTCTTGCCATAACATGATTAAGCCAAAATTAATGATTCTCTTCGCTTCATTTATAAGACTTCAGACAAAACGTGGAACTTTTTAAGAGATGCTGTGTTGTTGATTATTTTGCGTACAAGAATAATTCAACGGTAAATGAATTGCCGTAAATATTTAACTAGAAAATAATCACAATTCACAAACTGCAACTGTGCCAAACTCTCAGCTTATGGCACGAAAACAAAACTAGAAGTTTTAACTTATTTGGTTATATCATATTATATCATATCTAAAGCTATGAAATTATAATTAAAGGACTGGAAAGGGAAAATTAATTCTCATTCTAAAAGGGAAAAATAAAGTTGGCTTCCCGCTCTAGTGGCATCCATACTCTCTGTCGTGTCTGTATTTCTGCGAACCAAAAACTTATCGATTCTTTCTGTTTTCTTGTTCAAATATCCAATAACGGAAATACTGGCATAATTTCATCTATCTTTTCCAGTTATTCAGAGTAAGTAAAGTAGAACTCAAAAAACCATTAATATGACTTATCAAACTAAAAAGGTGGAATTTTTCTACAACATGCAAATACTTTATCATTGCATATAAGAAGGCAAAACCGAGATTTCATATCAAAGTCATCTCATAAAATAATTTTTTAATTTCAATAGTTGACCAACAAAGAAATATCATTTAAATTATCTAGAAAATTTTGTGTGCAACTGTATTATCACTAACCTTTATAATTACGACCTTACCTTTAAAGATTAACTCATTCGCTGGGGTTAGTGGTTATTAAATAAAATTTTAATTGAATTTTTTACATAATCTTAATGATTAATGATTAATGATTTTTTCTGAGCAAAGTATTTTTAAACTGAAATGATTATGCAATTCTATAAATATATTACTTTGAAACCATTGTGTTCTACGCCTCGAATTTTCTTTAATTTTCCCAAAAATCTGAAAATTAATTTTAAATGAGAAGTGATAACGCTGATTAATTCAACAACATGCTGGGTAAAAGGAAATGCATTGATAAAAAAAATATAAAGATAGAAAGACGAATTATGCAACTCGGAATTCTGCGTATATTACAGAATATATTTCATGATTTACGCAATGTCTCAGAAGTATATGAAATGAAAAATTCTATGACCGTATAAAAAGTGTTTAAAAATGCGTCAACCGTTAAATGATTTCCCCATTGTATTTAAAAATTAGGAATAACTTGCATAGAAAAAATTCTTAATTCTAATATACTTTAAATAGAAATCTATTAAGTATGGAAATGTTTTGGAAAATCTTCATATCTTGGTGAGCAACATGAGAAGGACAAAAACAAGACAAAATATTAGAAGCAACATTTAAAATATTGTTGTAAAAATATACTTAAAAGCATATATAAAGATTACCTCAATCGAGATTTAAGGGAATAAATTGGTATCGTTAAAAAGATAATTTTTGGAATTTTGAAACTTTTCAAAAATTGTTTTTGTACTATAAAATTTGAAGTTTTTTTCATGTAAAAAATATTATTGTAAAATATTATATGTATCAGGTTTGGTAGCTTTTCATCGAACTGTCTGACCGGTAAAATACCAACATGTAAACACATTCTCTTTAATATTAGCAGAGATCGATTTTCATTAATTATACAATTATAATGTTGCATATATCTAGCGATTTCCTTTTTTAGAAAAATATTCAAAACTCTTACTATTCATTGTAAGTAGTAAATGAAACGTTATAGTAAAGGAAAACAGCCGAAATTGGAAATCCTACTTTTATGTAAATTGTGCGTACGTTTGAAAACATTTTAGAACGAAAATCATTCTTGATATCTATTGAATCCAGATACACCGGCACAAAGATATATTCCTAAAATGCAAAATGTGATAGCTCAACTATTTATTCAATTGAATTCAATTTTTCAACTGAAAATTTATAAAAAATTCGAATGATTTTATATTGAAAGACCAGAAAATTTTACAATAGTTCTATTCTTTTGAAGAATAAAAAAAAATATATCCTTCATTTTGACTTTTTTTGTTTTGATTTTTTTACCCGTTAGAAAGTTTCATTAACTTTGAGATGGGATTAATGCATTTCTCTTTTGGTTTATGTATTATTATTTCAAGAAATTTAGTGCATGTAAAAAATTAAAATCCATTTGAGAGACAACGTAACGTTGTTTAGATAAATTATTGTGAAGTATTCCTTTTAAGCAGTGAACTATTCAATCGATATTATTTATCTCAGTAAACATCTTTTAGACCTCGATGTTTAATCGATTCGGAAAAATCGATTGGAATTTGAGAAATCGTGCCTACTTTATATCGCATAACTATCTTCAAAAGTAGGCTTTCCAAACGCACCATCTTCTCTTACTTTCCCGAGGCGCACGAAGAAAGAAGAAATCCCTCTACCTGCCGGGTCTGAACCGGATTTTCGGATTCCTCTTCAGTGAAATGCTTTCTGGAAGGTTTTCCTGATTTTTTGTTCCTATTCATGGATATCTGTATTGGGTTACCTCGCACTGGAAACCTTAAGTGTCCGATATACTTATCCCGGCACTTTTATTGTCCTGGAATCTCGCTCAGTGACCGGATTTCTTTTTGGTTCTTTTTCATCTCTTTGAGTGAGCTCTCGCTTTGCTTTTATCTTTTGGTTATTTGTGTTCTGGTATTTGTTGTGTGGTTATTTAGAAATTTGCATGTAAATAAAAAAAATGCGAGAGGAGAAACTTTTGTAAAGAGGGAAAAAAGTGTTAATTTTTTCGGTTGAAAATTACCGATATTTTTCTGTGGAGATGTTTTTATATAGTTTTTTATATATATTTTCAAATTAGCATTTTCAATTTATACTGCAAATATTATTGAGCATTATTTTTTTTAATTCCATGATTTTATTTTTGTTTGTTTTTGTATTGAATCCAATGAAAAAAAAATCGACGAAATGTTTTGTATTTCGATTTCCTTCCCCGATAATCGTAACTTTCAATTATAATCAGGTTGTCGCATTTTTGCGCAAGAAAATTATTATTATTCGATAGAAATTGTGATCTATTAGAAACTATGTTTTAGAGGAGGAAGGAAAAAAAATATTAATTTAAAAAAAACCAACGTTGTTTTTTTTTATCTGAAGAATACACATTGTTTTATTTATTCACTTCTCTTCCTTTTGATAGGGCATGATAGTAAGAATTGTCTTCTATACTTCGATCATTTATTTTTCGATAACAGAAATTGAGTTTCTTTAAAACACCGCAGAATGACAATGTTTTAAGTTTGTCTACGTCAGGCTTTATTGCGTCTGACATTATATTCTATTGGCAACAATATCTGTATCATGCCGTTTATATTGATAAAGCTTCTAAACTGCAGACATTTCATCGAGTGCCAATATTCGCTTTTGGGGCATTCGTTTGTTGAAAACTGAATTTGAAATTTGATAACCGAGAAGGCAAAATTCGTATATTTATATGGAGATTGACATCGGTTAAAGGCAATGCAACAGCAGATCTTATAGAAAAAAATTATATTTTTACATCAGAAGGGGAGCCATCTGGACTCTGTCGATTTAATCTAAAATGTTCTGAAAAGTTTTAGAAGAGTATGGCTTATTTTTCGAACGGTCAAGAAACGGTTTGAATGGACTATGATCGCATTATAAAAGAGTGTCTGATATCACATGAATCGATTGAGTGAAAACTGCAAATCCGACGACCCAAGAAAAAAATATATACAACAAACTATATTGAAAAAATTGCTTTGAATCCTATAAAAGTTTGAGTCCTATGAAAGTTATTCATATCATTAGTAAAGCTATTTATGATATGTATTTGAAACAATCTTGGGGTATTTTGTGGATCCCAGAGTTTCCGAAATGAATGCCAATTACTTCTTAATTGTTCACAGCACTGCTTTCAAAAGAACTCGAAGTTTATGTTTTGGTTTTGTATTGACAGAAAACTGTCTCTCCCAAGGCGATTCCTTTGGGGTTTACTCATTTTTAGAATTTTTCAAACTCATTTGGCAAATGTTCATTTCTTGCAGCATGGCGATATTCCTCATTTTATCCTGGAATTATCAAGTATTGATTCTTTCAGGAACTTTGGAAATTCGTGTATTGGAACTTTCGGAATCCAAATTCTATTGCAATGAATGGTTGATAATTCCTTCTCTTAATTTAGATTTCCAAGGTATTTTTTTAATGATTTGAAGACACTTTTAGAATCTCAAAGCAATCAGTGATATTAATAGCAATGACGCAAATTTAGCTTTGTTCTAAACGAATTCTGCATCTCCCGGTTTATTTTTCATTTCCAAATGTTTCTTGAAGTAAGGCGATCATTGAAAGTTTTTCAATGGAGTAGAAAATTTTCAGCTTATATTTATATCACGATGAGAAAGAGAGACATTTTTTCCAGTCGTTTCCCTCTGCCTTGAAAATAAACGCTCTATTTCTTTCTGGAACGATAGTTTTGGGACACAACTACGATTCCGGTACACAAAAAAGGAAAGTTATGTCAGCTCTCAGCGATATCACTTGGCTTTTAAATTTGAAAAACTGAACGCGAGATCTCTTGAAGCAAATGCTCTCGGTCATTCAAGTGACGTTTTTGATCTAAAATGAAGCTTGAGTTATGTTTTTATTTTGCTTTTGGCTTGAATTTTGGAAAAAAGAAATGGTTGCAGCTTTTCCTTACCCTCGAGGTTCTAAATAAAATTTAGAATGTTCTCTCGTATCTTTCAAACGTTTAGCTTGTATGTTTATGCAAAAAAAAAAAAAAATCTTATCGTATATTTTGAAAACCATCTCCTGACACAATGCATGACTTCGAATTCAAAGAAAAATATTTGTTTTTCTGCAGATTTTTATAGCATGTATTCGATAGTTGTGAATATAGAAATTGAGTGAAAAAAAAAGTTTTTACGAAGCTCAAGATAGGAATACTTTTGATACAACTTTAATATCTCAAGGGTTTTAGGCATTTCTGTTACTTTGGATATTTAGAGAGAAATTACGCTAATTGAACTATTTGTAAGTTAATATTAATTGAAAGTGAGATTATTTTTCTAACATTTATTAAGTTCACGGGCTTTGTTTAAAATTATCGATATCCAACGTTGTCAGTTTAACTTTTCAACTAATAACGCGCCATGTATATGCTCTTTTTCTTACAAAATAAAATCAGAACTACTTGGAACATGGTTTGCACATACAAATAAGATGCCTTAAAATTGATCTTACCACGTTAGTTACGTTCATTTAATTCCTCTTTACGAGTATTAATTTCAACATCAATTTCAAATATGATATATAATACTTAAATTAATTTAAATAATGTTGTTTGAAAAACAGAATTTGCATTGGAACCACAATGAAATATTTTTAAAATGAGAAAATTGGCATTATTAGATTTTTATACATTTTGTGCTCTCATAAATGTTCGTACGCTTTATGTTGAGCATATGTTGAGGAAAACGAGTATAATGGTTTGATTAATGGCTTGATTACGATTAAAATAACTGTAAAAAATATATGTGCAAATGTGTACAATTTTACTATGCTTCCATAAACTGAATACGCTGGACTATCCTATGAGAAGAACAAGTTTATTTACTAAAGTCTCGTTCAGGTGAACTCAATTGTTACGTTTTTTTGATATATTAGTTTTTTATTAATTTAAATTCATCCATTCCTTTCTATAGCTGTTCTAAATCCGACAAATATCTTTCTTATTCCAAATTCCCAAATTATTCTCAACACAATGAAATAAATATTATGGTAAAATTTCTCCCTTTCAGATTTAGTTTAGAGAATGCAGTCGTGGCTATTCATAAGACATTGTTAAATTGTATTAAATTTAAGCTAATTTACTGTTAATTTAGGGGGGGGTGTCATAAAAAGTCTTTACAATGCTAAAATCTTCTTACGCAATGTTTTTTATCTTCTATAGACTCATTTATCAATTTTACTAGCTTAGTATTGTGCAATAGCTTACCCTTAAAACTTGCATCCAATGCAATCATCATGGGAGACGGCAAACAAGCGTTTATTTCTTTGTATATTGCAAAATTTCCTTTAATAAAGTAGATATTTGTATGAAATTGATATATATGAAGATTGATAGTATAAAGTTACAAAAATTATATTATCATACAGGGATATCATCATATAGTTATTAAAAGGGGACGGAATAAAAAAAAGAATACATAAATTTATTTAAAATTGATTGAATTTTGCATTAATTGGAGTACTTAGAAAAGTAATTCAAAATGAGCACCTTCCACACCTATAGAGAGCTGCATTCATTTAACAGTATTTGCGGATTCGGGACTCAGTTCATCACCTGTCACATCAAAACCAGCTTGAATTAATTGGCAGTAAACAAACCTCATGAATAAAATTCGAGAGGAATCAAGTCAAGTGATTAACAATTATCAGTTATCAAGAAATTTCTCATTCAACCAGTTAAAATGAGTTGAAAAAGAGAACTATTTAATTGTACAGCAATATGTATAAAAGAACTGGTAATTAATAAATTCATTCAGATACCATGCGATTTAAAATTAAATGAGTGCATTCAACGCAATTCAGAGTATTGTTATGAAAAATAAAACTAATCTACTAGTTTTTGAGTATGCGACATCACTTCTTTATAGAAAATTACTACTGACGATGAATCTATCGTATAAGGAATCGTATTTCTCGTTCCAAAATTGATCGTATTCATGATTGGTGCTTTCATCTCGATTAAGAGTACATCTGTCGGCTCCAAATTATATTTCTCATGAAAGAATTATTTGATTATACTTGAAGTAGTACCCAAAACTCTGAACGTTGGTCATGATCTGATTGTGCAGGATGGTTATAATTAAACTTCCCCTATAAACAGCATCCTACAACGCAAACGGATGAATGGATTGCAACGAAATTTGATATATAGACTATACGCGACATGCGCTCACGCAATTTTGAAGAAAAATTTTAGTTCCAAACTGTCCACCAAAAGGGTCTTTTACGGAAAAACATTAAATTTAACACAATAAACGACGAATACCGAATACAGAAACAATATTAATATTTATTGACTAATTTCTGATCACCTTGCCATCGAACCACATTAAGTAAAGATAAAGAAAAAATTGCAATACGCTGTATCTGAGAGAAAAATAAACAGTTCAATTTTCAGAAACAAGAACAGATTAGGACGAAATTGCACAAGAGGAGTGGTTATTAATCATATCTAGGAAGACGTAAGGAAATGTGCTCCATGCAACCACCCTCAGTCACCTGCAAAATTTCAAGTGGATGGACAGTGTGTTCCACAGCAAATCGTAAGTGATCAGTTATGATGCTTCGCACATGAAACTTTATAAAGTTTTCAGCTTTTCCGGTTTTTTTTTCATTTTATTACTCATAATTTTTGTTTTGGATTGTTAATATTGTTTCTGTATTCCTTTTTGTCGTTTATTGTCTTAAATTGAATGTTATTCCTTGAAAAAGCGTCCTCTAATGGATATTTTGGAACTAAATTTTTTCGAAATCCGTGAGCGCATCTCGTATATAGTCTATATACCAAATTTCGTTGCAATCCGTTCACCCATTTGCGTTGTAGGATGCTGTATATAGGGGGAGTTTAATTATAACCACCCTGTATATGTCCATGGAACCCACGAATACTATATGGACATCAGTAATAGCATTGAAGTATTTCCTGCGCAGTTGTTTTTAGAAGACTGAATTCTGAACTAACAAACACTAGCAAGAAGATATTTGAAAAATAAGTCATGATGAAGAGCTATGCTCATCTCACATTCTGTGTTGGAATTCGACATGAATGACAGTCGTCAGTGCATTAAACCAAGAACCAGAGATGTTCAGGTCATAAAAGCCATTGCCTGCTGCTGCCCTCCCCCTACCTAGCTGTTACATCTTATCATTGGCAGAAAGGTTATTTAACTCCAAATTATTATATCCCCAGAAGAAGCGAGAATGGACTCTTGGAATGGAATGGACTACCCGGCGACTCTTTATTCATGCATTCGCGATGACTTTCTGTAAAAAGATCTTCAAATAAAAGAAGTAACATTTTAATTATAAGTTTTTTTGTTCGCCTTTTTAGCGTTATTCCCCTTTCATGTGTCTAATCTCTATTGTTTGGTGTCCGCATAAAAGGCAAGATATTTTTTTTTAATCTGTAGTATTCCGATATTTTAATTCTAGCCCCTCGTATGTACAATGATGTTTTTGATTAGCATATTGTATTTTAAGCTTATTTTCGAATTTTGAATAATTGCTTGAGCACTACACATATTGCAAAGGACTCCCCATTTTAGTTTATCCTGCAAACTCGGAATTCTTTTTTGTTCAGCTGTGGTGTTCCTAAAATTAGCCGATAACAAACTCGTTTAACGCGCTTCCTTTTTCCCACCTTATCTCTAAAGTGTTCTAAAAGTTAAAACTCGCCAAATGTCGACGATAACGCTGATGCCGTTAAGCGAACTGACGGCGTACATTTCGCTTTCAACAGATTAAATATGAATCTGATAAAAGTTGACTGCTCTTTGCGTAAGAGCCTTTATGATTTAAACAGCTAAATAAAAGCAGCAGATAAAACAACCAAAAATATTAAATTTTTTTTTCAAGTGTTAATATATTCTTAAAGCTTCGAAACACTTATAAGATGCTTTTTTATTAAAGATGAAGTATAAAATCCATGAGTAAATATTCTTTCGCTACAATTGCACGACACAATGTATGAATTCTTACACTTTAAAAGAAGAAAGAAGCATTTTTATGCAATTTAAAATCAAATAAGTAAAGAGAAAATATAAGGATGCTGTGCATAAACGAAAATAACTCTCAATTTCTTAAATAGCTTGTTTAAAAGAACTTATTTGCATGAATTTGAAATTGTTTTAATAAATCGATCAACTATTTAAATATCAATTAATAATTAGCTGAATGCATAGCAAATAATTTCTGTAAGGATTCTTGGAAGATAAAAGATATTAAAGTGAATTTGAAAGGGAAAGAAATTATTCCCGTCCAAAAAATGGGAAGATATCTTAAAACAAAGAAATAAAGACACAATTAATCACGAAATTTAGAGGAACTTTTTCCTCTATCCAAAAAAGAATCATTAATTCCTATTTATAGAAATCTGTAATCTTAAAAGTACATAATGGACGCTATCTAAGCTGGCTGCCCATGAGAAGAGATGCACCTTCCAGTTTATAGTCAAAGAACAAAAATTATTCCCTCTCGATTTTGAAAATGGCATTAGAGTTATGGAAAAAAATATCTCTTCACTAAAATACCTTACGAAAGATTAAAAGAAGGTGGATTATCACGGTCATGTAGCTTGTTGAAAGTCCTACATAATACTTATCAATAAATATAAGCGTTTCATTTCAAAAATGAATAAATCAGTAAGCCCCCACAGTTTTATATTAAAGCTCTTATCTATCTAATTTTTGTATCTTGAGAATCAAAGGACGTCAACTGATAAAAAGAAAACAATGTACGATTTTTCAGCATCATAATTTCGAACTTACAGGCAAGCATTTTGGAAATAAGGAAATGATTTTCGCGTGTATGGCAACCAATGGCACATACTATAGGCTCAGTATTAGATTATATGGAAAATTTTATATTTTAAACGAAAATTTAAAACGGAGAATAGCATTTAAGCCCTTTGGAAATGACCTTTCGTTTAAGCAGACGGAGAGGGGGAGAGGCATTGGTCTGGTAGGAAAGTCTCGGCTTCGGAACCGGAGGGCTTCTGGCTCGAGACGCGATTTCACCGAAGAACCGTCCTGTAAGCGGTTCTGGTGCACGTTAAATAAGTAGGGATCAAACGTACTCCCCCTGGTGTGGAGTGGAAGTTTGGAGAGGGGGTGCCAGGTCAGATGCCATCCTCATCACATAACCACGGTTTAAAATGAAGAGGTCCGTCCCAAAATAGCCCTATTATCGCTTTAATAAAAACGGTACGTTACTATAACTAAACTTAGTTTAAGCAGGACAATGATCCCCAACACTGCCCAAAATATAATAAATTTTCCAAAGCAAGATTCGCCAATATAATATAAATTTGAAGGAAACATTAACAATTAAAGAGAGTGATTATCGTAGAATGGGATAGTATTTCTTTTGAGTAGCCCTCTAAGCCCGACCAACTTATGCCCAAAGGATTTTTTCATAGGTAAGGAGTATGGCATCAGCTGTTAAATTGGCAGTCAATGACAGTAAATTTTTAAGTAAACTTTTTACAGTAGCTATTTAAGTTGTTCTTAAGTAGAATTAATTTTAAAAAGTAGTGGTTGTTATATTTTGAAATTGTTAATAAAAGCTATTGAATTAAATTATATAAGGTATATAATAAAAGAAAATATAATAATTATCATCATGATATCCCGGTGTTTTTATTCTTGAATATTTGTTGCACATTTTTATGCTGATCTTTTCTATCAAGTATACTAGCTCACATTTTCGTATATCTAATCTCATGGCTAACTTTGCTTTGTGCAATATTTTCTAATTCTTTTATTTTACTTTCCAGAATTGTTTAATGAAATTTAAAATAATATCAGACACATTAGAAGATGAACTCATAAAATCTTACAACATAATTCATATGACATGTAAAGCTTGTGAAAAGCTAATTTTAACCAAAAGATTGTGAAAAAAAGAAACATGTTCATTATAATCATTTTTGTTCTTAAAGAAACATTTTTTGCTGCTGTCGGACTAATTGCGACGTGCGCACGCATACAAATAGCACAAAAGAAAGGGATTCTGAAAGCGGAAAAGAAATTAATTAATGAAGTGAGACGAATAATGGATAAAATAAAACTTACGGAAAGGAAAAGGCTTGTCTGTGGAATTAGGTATCTTTTTCCTGATTGAATAGATTTATTTTGTAAAATTATAGGAAGATTTTTTTTTTCAATTCCCTTTCTCTGTTGTTTTAGAAGAAATTTCATTTATTTTCAGAATCTGAAAGGTAAATATTTTGATTTTTCTAATCGGTGACATTATTTTTAATCCTAAATTGCTGCGGAGCTATTTTAATTATTCGAAAAAGGAAAGAGTGATATATTTTTAAAAACTAAATAAATTATGAAATTTAGATTTTGGAGAGACCACTCTTGGTTTTAGTTAAAGAAAAATTCAAGCAATTTTATATTTAAAGAAAAATTATTATTTTTAGACATGCTTAATATGTAAAAATAGTGAGAAAAGCTTAATTATATATCGAAAAATTTAGATAAATTGTTTCAAAGTACCGGGTGCGGCATAAATTCGTGCAAACTTCAAAAAATCATAATAAAAAAAGTAATGCTCGAAAAAATTGTGGTTTGCGGGAATATGTCCAGAGAGCCTTTGGATTTCGTTATTTCCATTAAAAAATGTATTTAAAAATGACCGATAGATGGCGCTTACACGGTCATACCGAGACGGTTTATGCAAATCTGGAAAACAGAGCACAGTAACATTATAGTACATTTTATTTTAAAGCAAAAGATGCTCAACATGACCGCCACCACAAGGTATGAAGCAAGTGAGGCACGTAACTACGCCTATTACAGCTGCGTGTAACATGTCGGCATCGATGCCACTAACGGCCAAATGAATGGCATCTTTCAGTTCCATTAAAGTGGCAGGAGAGCCACGGTAGACACGAGACTTCAGGTATCCCCACAACCAAAAGTCTGCTGGAGGAAGATCTGGCAATCGTGAGGGCCACTCATTCTTACATCCTCTGCTTATCACTCTGTCATCACTGGATGTGTCTAGGAGGAACGTCTTAACGTAACTAGCAACGTGGGGGGGGCACCATCCTGCATGAAGGTGACGGAAGACAACGCACGTCATTTCTGCAAGGCAGGCATAACGTGGTCTCGCAAAAGCCTAAGATAGCGTTCTGCAGTGACGGAACAGGTTTTTCAACCGGATACAGGACAACGCTCTTCAAAAAAGAAAGGGCCTAGTATGAAGGACGCAGTGAAACCGCACCAAACAGTCGCATGTGGAGAATGTAGTGGTTTGGTCGTGTACGCACGAGGGTTTGATTTTGCGTGTTGACATCACCATGCAATGGAAAGTGCGCTTCATCTGTTCACATGATGTTCAGTAACCATTGTGGGTCACGTTCCATTTATGCTAGCACCCATGTTGCAAAGGTTGATTTGCTGGCAACAACTGGTGAAATGCCTCTATCTTGTACGGATGCAGCTTCAAGATTTCGTGCAGAATGCGTCGGATCCACCTTTCCAGAATTCCTGTTATTTTACCTGCTTCACGTGAACTGGAACTCCTCGTTGAAGTCTCGGCTGCCACATTTCTCATGACTCTTTGGACAACAAGGACGCGGTCAGCGCTGAAGGATGGTCTGCCACTTCGTGGACTATCCTCTAATATTTCCGTTTCCTCAAAACGGCGAACTAAATTCATTATCCCATTCAATGAAATTGGATTTTTCTTCGCCTAAATTCCTTTCACCGTCCGTAACTGTCGCAATGCTTTAGCCGCGGATTCACCGTTCTTATAGAACAGTTGAACCACTAATGCTCGTTCCTGTAGCGATAGCATGCTACTGGCGTCGAATGACAGATCTATTTCCAGCTTTGCGTTTTATAGCTATACTGATTTGCATAAACAGTCTCGGTATGACTTGTGAGCGCCATCTAACGGTCATTTTTAAATACATTTTTTTAATAAGAATAACAAAATTCAAAGGCTCTCTGAACATATTTCCGCAAACCGCAATATTTTTCTAGCATTACTTTTTTAATTATGTTTTTTTGAAATTTGCACGAATTTATGCCGCACCCGGTATATTTGATTACACAATGGACAATTTGAAGTCGTATTTTTCAAGACAGTTTGCTATTTTTTTTAATAAAATAGTTTGTCGTAAATATCTCTGAAATATCACAATAAAATGACAACATTTTCGAGGAAATTTCAACTCAGAAAATAAAAAAAATGATGCTTTTAATGGCTATTGTACCCATTATTAATATGCTTTATGATTATGATGAAGGTATAATTCTATGAAAATTGAATTATATTTGATCTAAGAAATGTTTTCCTATCTTTTCCTTTTCTAAGTTTTTGAACCGAATAAATCAGAAGAGCCACCTTTAACATATTACGTTAAAACAAGCAATAAAGCGGAAAAATAGAGGAATAAAAAATACATTGTGAACAAAGATTTATCGACAGTTTTAATGCTTTAAAATTTCCGCAAAAATTCAAATTAAAAAAAAACTATCTGGTAGAGGAACTCGTGAATTGCTGGAGAGATCTATCGCCCTGCGTTGGGTAAAAGCGCATATTGGAAGTAACTAGTAAAATATAGCTTCTAAAAAGGCCACTATTTTGTCTAATACAAATATGCATTTGAAAATTCCATAATGAACTTTCAAACTAAATTTTTGAAAAAAAAATTATTTCAGAATGAATGGCGAAGACGTTGGAATCTTGAAAGAAAAGAAAGATTCACCTATGAAATATTTAATGATTCTTATTAATACTTTATATGTGAGTTAAAAGTTTTTTTTTCATTTTTTATTAATATATATGCTTCAATTTTGCACCCCTACATTTTATAAACATTATAAAAGTTTAATTATGGAATGCAATTTAAAAATTGTTGCACTAATCTCTACTCTAATAACCAATTCAAATAATCGTTTACGTTGAATTTTTTTTATTAATTTCTTTCCATTATATTTGTAAGCTATTTGTAGAGCAATACTTTTAAAGAGCAAAGGCAGAGAGAATTATTCTTTTTTGCGTAACCAAATCGTGTTAGGATTATTAATTGCACCCTCAGGTTCTAAAATGAACATAGAGTGTACAATTATGAGGCAGTTACAAGTCTGAACTCCTAAATTACTCGATTTAATTCCCACATTTCCGCTCATCGCTGTGCGGGCAATTTAAGGGAACATCTGTTTTTCGGAGAAATGACGCTTAAGTGCCCTTTTTTTAAAAATTATTTTTCAACCTTTATAATTTTTCGTCGAATGTTGCAAACATTATATTTAAAGAAAAGCATCTTTAATTTCTCCCCTCGGGATCACTGTGAAGTTGGAAGGAAAAATCTTTCATGTGCTCATATCTGGAGGAAGATGGAAATAAATCTTTTCGACTTTTCCCATTTTCATTTCTGTCATTATAATGGCACTGTCGCAATTCTGATTTTCTTTCACTAACTAAATATTTTTATAATACATTTATTTTTATCTAAAAAGTGATGCCGATTTTATCTTGGTTTGAGGTATCGAAAGTTTGCATTTCAGTTTGCATTCAAAATCCGATTACGATAATGATCTTCGCTTTTTATGGGCCACAAAATCCATTGAAACGGGAGATCTGTAACGGCTAATTTTAATACATGAATCGATGTTCTTAGATTAAGTTATGAATGAGGCAATGGCAACTAAAAACAATTGCGGAGAAATCTATAGCATTGAATCATCAACTGACAGCGCCCTTCTAAATTATACAAGTTTGAGTGTTTTTAATACAGATTCCGATTTTATATACACTAGAGCTTTAAGCAAAAACACTTTTTTTTGGTGACATCCCTGGCATTACCTTGATCATTACAAACTTTTGTCGACTTACCGGTCATCCTAATTATTCGACAACAAATTGTTAAGTGATTCCTTAGCATTTCCGAAAGAAGTGTTTTGACAATTGGATGGGAACATTTCTGTTTCGCGACTGAATTTCGGGTATATTGGCGACAAAAACTAGGATCTCAATCTCGCCAGTCTTCTACAATCATAAATAGTAAATCATCCTATGAAAATTCGATGAAGTTTGTTAATTTTAAAATCAAAACGGTTTGCTTAAGTGCCATTTTCATCTTCTGATCATGGTTTAAAATTAACCCTTCTTTGCATGATGATGGAAATTTTCATTATAGCATTTAGTGAATAAAAAATTGTACTCAAAACAGGTGTACTGTAAATTGGTTGTTGCTGGCAACTTTTCTCACGACTATTGCTTACTAAGGAACATAGTAGTAAAAAAAAATCGAATGTCACAATTATTATAATGGGTTTGAACTTGTCATTACTGAGGAACTTGTTTTGGTTGGAAGAAATGTGAGATATCTTGAATATTTTTTATAACTAATTTGAACTTTTTTGCTAATAAACACGACAATGAGTGGAGACATTTAGAAGAGAGGGACATGGAGATTTTGTTCTGAGCTTAATATGTAAATTTGTATGATGATGGATATTTCCATCATACTGTTTTTTAATTATTTTATATTACATATTTATACGAGGATTTTTAAAACGTTTTTCCTTTAATTTAGAGCATGAATTATGTCGGCCTGATTATTTCACAAAGAAAAAAAATCATGCTAAGAAGAGTTAAGAGATTCCTTTCAAAGAACATTAATATAAGCTTGAATTTTAGTTAACTTCCAGTGAAGGATAAACAAAAGCTGTTACTGGTCGAATATTATAAATTTAAATGAAGATAAAACCTATACCGAACTCGCCAATCTTCCTTATCGTACCAACGTGAGGATGTTTTATTCTCAAAGGCAAATCTAAAGTGTATACCGATCTTTCAGATAATTGAATTTTGTCTCTGTTATCCTCCAAATCTTACCATCTTATTACACATATTTAAAAACAAAACATTAATTTAGCAAATCAATAATTCCCATTTATTAAATAAAATTAATGCATTCTCTAATTGTTTTGTGTGCTCTTAATAACATTCACATTTTTTTAATATTAAAAGTACCTTTTCCCAAAAGATTCAGTGTTATCATATTAATATTATTCCCAGATGTAATTTTTATAAGGACAGTAAATATTTTTTTTTCTATGTCCCCATTTCCCAATCACGTCTCTGGCTTGAAACGTATAAATTCCACGTATTCCTTTTCATAGAGATACTTTTACGACGACGTTCAACTTTCCAATCCCCGACCAAAGTGACGTTCAATTGTCACGTTTGCTATGCGTCAACTTAAGACAGCGGGTCACGGACGCTTTCCAAACAACTTTTGGTTTTGATTCGCCACTGATCCCACGGGATCACATTACTTATTCACCGTAACGGATTCACGTGCACCGTATCCTGTCCAGATTAAAAGCCAAAAAAAGAGAAAGAAGCCAAATCTTTTTATTTCGCCAACCGTTATCAACCTTGTCGACGAAAGATAACACTTTCTCTTGCTGCGTTTGGAGAGAGAGTGAAACGTGTATGACATTTCGAAAGGCCGCGTCCCCGTTCGCCTGCGATTCTGCTATCTGATGTATTGCAATAAATGAGATTTGGTGAGGATGCCGGCTCTATTTGGCTGCGTTTTTGGCGGTGAAATGACGCCAGCTGGGGAAGGATGAGATCGAGTATATTAGTCTTCTTTACGTGTATTGGAGTTCCTTTTCATCCTAAGAGATTGTTTTGTTTTTCGGTTTCAGGAACCGGTGGAGGTTTCGGAACTTCTCTTCTGGTGTTTGACTTCCTATCGACGCGGTGTTAACGGTAAGTAATTTTTAAAGTTTTTGAAATATGAATATAAGCTAATTAGAAAAGTTTACTTTTTCAGATAAAATAAACATCAAAGGGATGTTTACTGTCGGATTTCTAAGATTTAGGATAATTAGTCTTTGAATTTTTTTTTTCTATTCTTGAAAAAAAAATATCTTTGCAATATTTTCTAAGATGTTTGCTTTCTCTCTAACTAAAAACATCTCTTTAGGTTAAATGACTATTCTAATATTTTAAAAATGTAAAGTGTTTGAATTGTGGTCACTTTAATTATAATGATTTTCTATAATGATCCTTTAATCGTACAGAGTAAAAGTATATTCTGGGTGAAGTAATATATAGTATTGCAATTGTTTGATACTTACTTTTCAAAAATGAAAAATCTTTTTCAATAATATCGATACAAACTGAAATTCTTTATACTAGATTTCTCTCTTATTGCAAATTATTAATGATTAAGATTGAAATTATTACTTATTAAGATTATCAATCCAATAAATATTTTTGAACAAAGTTAAATCTTAATTTTAAAAAATGGCTTTTATTATCAGATAGTAACATAATGCATTTTGTAATATTTTCACAATATGTTATCATGTATTTTTAAATAATAAATAACTTTAAATTATAATTTAAAATTTACATTAGATGGAGGTTTGGTAATTTTGTTATCATATCTTTAAATTGTGTTGTAATTTCTTGGTAGCTGCAATCAAAGATTTTTAATTATTTGATTACTGTAATCACAGAGGGAGCTAGAACGCTTATGTAACGTGTAATAATATTCTGCTTAAATATCCTTATAATTAAGTATTAATTTTCCAGGCTCATTCAATTCCAACAAATTTATAATTAAGCATAAATACTTAATTACTATGTGACTATTCTCTCCCTTCCAGTTAACATTTTTTTAAATAATTCGATTCTGTTTATAGCTTTGGAAAGAAATTAAATTGCTTGCAGTGAAAAAAAAAGTTTTTTAAGGTGTATTTAATAGCATAATTGGTGAAAGATATGACAGGAATTACTGTTTATCCTTATAAGGAAAGAAGATTTAGATGAATATGCAATAGAATTCTTAATAAAGATCCTTTATTTTAATTCGAAATAGAAGTTAAGTAAATATTTTTAAATGAGAGTAATAGGATATAGAGAAAAAATAATTATAAAATTTAATTTTGATATTAAATAAAAAAATATTTAAGCAAAACTATTTATTCAATTTTATTATTCAGTAAAACATTGCTTTCTAAAAATTTCCCGGCTTCGAAAAATAATTTTATATTAAAGTAAGTAATAATTAAGAAATTAAATAATTTTATTAAGAAATTATTAAATTATTCGAAAATAAATGCGCAAAGATTAACTAATGGCTTTGTTGTATTTAAAAATCACTACTTGATGCAAGGATATATAAAGAATAGTATGTGAAAATTATAATTTCAAAGCACTGGATTATTTATAGAAAACCTGAAATGAATAAAGAGTGAAAAACAAAAGAACTTTTGAAATCCGTGTGGCAAAATTATAATTGACTGTTTAATGTTTAAATTACTTGAACGTTATTTTAATTACTTACGATTAAAATAAAATATGCTTATCTTTATAAATTGCATCTATGCTTCTTAAACATGCATGTGAGATAACGCCTTGTCCAAGTTCTTTACAGCCTAACCAAGTTCTAACGCCTTTACCAAGTTCTTTGTCCAAGTTCTACTCATCCACAATATCATCATCTGTCCAAATTCGATCTAAAAGGACCTCAAACTCTTGAAAAAATATTGCTATTCGATCTTGCTATTTCAGTCTTGCAAAACTTTAGATGTGCATCGTTTCCGATATAATTAATCCTCTCCTCAAACTTGTAAATCAACAACCAGGTCGACGTGCATCTTATTTTGTCAGAGGAGCGTTGCACACTCTCTTAAGAATGGTCAGCGCGCATAAAAGCATCCGAGACCCGATGGCGCGGAACGCGATTGGGAATTCTCGCCTCATTTCTCGTCTTTATCATCCTCTTTTCATGCGCACCTCCTCATCCCAACGATCGACACTTCACTCTGCAGCTTTGTTTACACTCCGTTTTGTCTCGCCATAAATTGGATCGTCAACTTTCCTTCAAAGAGCCGCCGAGCTTGAACCGATTGTAAAGAAAAAGGAGAAGAGATGAGACCTTTTATTAGTGAGTTCCCAGGGAACGCTGCACGAGCCCTCTCAGCACTGGAATCCATCACTTGTTTTGTTTGAGAATTAATGAAGATTCGTTAGGGAATTTCGTTGATGTGACCTCTTTTCTTCAACTTCTTGCAAAGTGCTGGTGATCTGTTTTGATTGCGATTTTTATTTCTACAGTGATGGCTCGTCAACTAAAAAATATAATCTATAGGGTGATGTGCATTTTAAGAATAATAATCCACAATGGGAAAGAATGAAATCGTTTTGCTGATTTAAAATTCTTCTTTTCCATATTGATTATCAATTACAGTGTGTTTTCATTTTTATTTATTTATTTATTTTTGATAAAATGTGAAGATTGTTAACGGGCACGAAGAAAAAAAATTGCAAAGGAGAAAAGTGCCGCAAAGAAAGGTTTGTCGGTAAAATGTCCAAAGACACGTATATAATATATATCCCAAAAATTCAAAATTTCTATAAAAATTGATTTATAGACCATTAAGAGGAAACATTTAAAAAATTTCCGTCAAAATCAAAACTATTTGGTGCTTTAACATGTTTTTATGAAAGGAAATAAATACAAAATGTGATATTTTCTATAAAAAAAAAGGAATGCGAAAAAAAGTTTTCTGTGACGTTTTAAAAAAACTATATTATTATCTCAGTTAAAGTTAACTCAGTTTTATTTTAGACATGCATTATTTCATATGTATAGGATGTCGACTCGATTCGCAACGAAACAACTAATTTCTAAAACTTTATCAACTGGTATATATATCTAAATAAAAAAGGATCTGAATGAAATAATTTTATTTTATGTAATTTGTATCAGTAAATTTTCTGATGAATTACGAATTTTAAATTTTTATACAGATCCTTTTTTCTGTAATTTGCATTTAATAAGAAACTATCAATCAATATAAAAATTCACCTATATAAAATTTTCTGAATCTATATAATAAAATATACATTGTATTTAGAGAGCGCTAATGCTGCTACAACTAAAACACAAATGAACTTAACTAAATTAGAAGAATTATTAGAAATCAATATTAAATTTACAGCCAAAGAATCAAAAAGAAAGATCGTTCTTTTTGATTCTTTGGCTGTAAACTTAATATTGATTTCTAATAATTCTTCTAATTTAGTTAGATTTAATAAAATATTCTTCAGACTCTAATATTTTAAATAAAACAAGTTTCACTCTTTTGCATTTAAAAATGATTGAATGAGTTATGAAAATTTGAATACTTATATTCTATTTATATAATAATCCTCGATTTTATATCTCTCCATTGACCGTCTTGAAGAAAATACGCCAATCAACGCTTATACTTTTCCCAAGACTAATTGTCTAAAATAATAAAATTATTTATTATCCTAAAATAAAGGTATGTAAAGCTTTATAGCTTGATCAGACTTGATTACAGATGATTGAACCTTAGATTGCTAAGATAATTTTACTGAATATGATTTATACTATCGAAGGACTAGATAAAATTTAACTTCATAATTGAATTCAGCTTCATAATAAAATTTCAGACGTACATTTATTTATTGAAATAAAATAAAACATTTCTTCCTCGCATTTGAATCTTTAAATATCTTGTGGTAGACATACGATTACAATGCTGAAGGATAGTTTTCTGTAGCCAGATTTTTAAAAAAATATTTGGTTTCAGCAAAAAAGTTTTCGTATTTTTTGAAGTTTTATCTCTTCTATTTCAAATTCAAACTTAAATCTTAAGACAGCTGGCAGCCAATTAGAAAGTTATATAGTACAATGAATAAAATATCTTCTATAATAATATCTTCTAAAAAAGCTTCTATAATAATGTGAGTTATGTAACTATCGAAATGTAAAGCTTACAAATATTTTGTTGAAAGAAGCTATTAAGGGATCAAGGTACATAAATATTTATTTCAAAATTTTAAAGCGCATTATTTCTGATGAATTAATTGGTCGCCTAAGGCGGCTAGTATTACAATAAAAAATATCCATTATTTTTAAATCAAGCTTCTTTTGAAAAATGTTTATAAGATAATTTCTCTCCCTTTAAAAATCGTAAAATGACACGTAATTCAAATAACTCGGTAAATATTTTCTAGTTCAATTCTGCAAAATTAAAAAAATAATTGAAAAAAATAAAACCTTTAAGCATTGCAGCATTAGTGTTTTTGAAAGTATCAATATTTTTAAAAACTCATTCATTTTTTCCCTTCTGCATTCTTTGTAAATGATTTGAAATTACCAAGCCAGAAAAATGAAAAATGGCGATGTCGCATTTTTAGTTGCCTAGTCATAGGAAACAAGTGGAAATAGGAAAAAAATGTGATTCGGATCATTTAAATACTTGCTGTCGTGATTCAAAAATCTTGACTTTGATGTTAAGTGAGGAACCAGCCTAAACATATCTCTATTCTCATTTGAAAGCAGTTTGTTTTATGGCTTCAGTTTCTAACATAAAATCATGCAAATCGGTCCCTGAACAACTTTCGTGTGTTTGCAAAATAGAATATTGGCTGACCATTCCGAGCACTTGCTTTTCGCAAAGTGTTTTCAAATCTGTGATGCATTCATAAAATGAATGGCAATATCATAGGACTAGTATCTCGGCATCGGCACTGGAAGTCTGTCGGCACGAAACGTGCTTCCGTCGAAGACCCGCTGTCCGTCACTTTGTTTTATCGCATCTACAAATAGTTTATTCAGTCCCTTGGATCGATCATCTTCTCGAGTGTTCAAATTTCCGAGTCGATCGACTACACTAAAATATTGTAATCCTTATAGGGAGAAAAAACTCAAAAATTACATTCCTCAGCTATCTTGGGCGGAAAATAAGTAACACCCATAAAAAATAGGAAATAAGCACGATTTATATAATAATATTTTTAAAAAACGCAATTAACTCTACCCTATAGGGATGAAGAACAAGAATTGCATTAAAAACGCTTAAGGTATCCGAACACGTTGAAAAGATTGATTTTCTCCAAAAATGTCATTTTTAAAAAAATTATTTTATTGGATAGATCAGTTTTTGAGCTATACAAAATCGGTTTACTTTTATCTCTACTTTAATTAGAAGTCAATTTTAATATTTATAGTATTAATATTTATATTAATACTATTATTTATAGTATTTTAATATTTTCGTAATGATCGGTAAACCGGAAGTGATAATTTAAATAACCGGAAGTACTGATTTAAAGGGCCAAAAACATGTTAAAAATTTGTATAAACACAACTTTAATTTTAAATACGGAACATTTCTTGCACTGCAAAATGATAAATGCCAATGAGAGTTTTAATAGTGTTTTGCGGAAATTTGTGCCTAAAGATGTCTTTGTTGGGCTCCGAGCCCTCAGATTAGGGGCATTTATGTTTGTAATACATTTTAATGAAGGTTTTATAGGATTACTGAATGTTCTTAAAGTTTTTGGAGTGTATAATAGTGCAAATGCAGTTACAGCATTTGCTAAACTCGACAAAAACAGAATATACGAATCTAGGCGGCATTCACAGCCAAACACAAAAATTGCATGAATAAAATGATTAAGAAAGGAAAATTATTAAATGCTGAGGAGGAAGAAGGTATAACCTATAAATGTGGTGAATTTTAAATATGTACACGCATAATATATTATTAAAACATGATAGTATATACTTTAAATGTATTTTTCTCAAAATTTATTTTTTATTTTTTATTTTTTGCCCACTTCAAATCAAATAACTCAAATTGTAATTATCATATTATTATGAAATTTGGTGGGCATTGTTTTTACACTAATTTCTACGTTTTATCCTCGAAATGAGGATAAGATGCTTCCGGAATGGTGGTTGGATCTCGCCACCCTGGAAGGTACACAAATAGGTGGGGAATCTGATTCCTCCCATCGATAACGGGACGTACTTCCTTCGTTGAGGGGTGTATCGTGGCCGGTCAAAGGACTCAACCGCAGTTCCCGCCAGAGTTGCTGTTGCGGCGGTCCGGTCATTCAGTTTAATGGGTTTAATCCGTGTGCCTTCGTGGCGGGTCGGAGAGTCATATGGTTGATTTTTACTACTTTCTAGGGAATGAACTAAAAGAATTTAGATTGGGGGAATATTTTTTAATTTACAGCCAATTTTTTGAACAATAACTTCATAAATTTACTGAAAGTCTCATGATAAATTCTTCGATTAGTTGTAAAATTTTTATTTATTATTATAACCATATGATTGTAGTTCATTCCCTAGAGAAAACTATGAAGTTTATTTTGGTATAAGGTTTGTTCGAATGAGAAAAAAATTATTTTTGGTGTAGCCAATTTGAAGTTTTTAAAGAATTTTCTTAAATTTATGCTATTAAATGCCAATTTTCAAAAAGTTTTAATGTTTATTTCAAATATTAACATTCTATTTCTAATTTTGAGTAAGTTTAAACACAGAAATATGGTTAAAGTATGTATACACCATGTTTTCCTAAAAAAGTGCCCGGATCGTGTTCGGAAAACTTAAAAAACATTATGGTTTACCATCGAATTTTTAAAAAAATAATTAAGTATACATATATGTATGATTGGAATAGTCTGCAGTAATCGGAATGGACAGTTGTTATAATATCGTAAATTTTAAAAATCACGTTTTTACTAAATAGTAAATCCCTCTTCTCTTTCAAGATTGTTGGTTGGTTATACTCTAGAAATTTTGAGAAAATGTTGCCGGCTGAAGCAGTATCTTCGTCACTTAAGCAAGATTAAAACTAAAGTCCATCTCTAAGCAATCCTCATGTTACTGCCAAACGGATCATCAAAAGGAGCAACTAAATCAATAATAAATTCATATGTAAAATTTCATGCTAAAATTAAGGTGGCGAATAATCGATAACTTAACAACAGGTTGTTGTTGTTTTTTTACTCCATAATCACATAGATTTTAGATTATTATCATCACTCATATCTATACTTATAATAAAGCTCAATGTGTGTGTGTGCGTGTTGGCGCTCTACAGGCCAGACCATTCAACCTACAGCTACCAAATCTGGCACGTGTATACCTTGGAGGCCGGGAATGTGCACCTGGGGGTTATTTTTTCGAATTTTTAATTAAAATTGTATTTATTTAAAAATTAAGCGAAATTTTGGCGTGTTTCTGCTATAACTTCCGAAAATATTACCCCACAAAAAAGATTTTTACATGAAGTTAAAGATCAATTTTAAATGATACCAATGTTTTAATCTTAAAATTAAATTTCTATTTTAATGAATTTTTAAATAAATATTTTAACTATATTTTTCAACAATTTTTTTCGTACAAAATAAAAATAAAATTTAAGCTGCACGAGCACGTTACGCATTAATGGGAAAAAAATAGTGTTGCCATCACATTGATTAATGCTCCAATTAAAAATAAATTAAATCTTTTTGGAAATGAAATCTGCAAAAATATAATTTACGGCAGGTGTTTGTAGGAAATGAAACAAATATGAAATATTATTTTTTCTAAAAAATAAATTCAAGAACAATTATTTTATGATCTTTTGCGCTCTCTATATTATTAATCCAATAAATCAGTTTTATTTTAAGGCAAGTTTTGTTTAATATGAACAGGATATCCCTTCAAATCAGGGCCACACAGCTAATTTGTAAACCTTTAGTAAGACACAGATCTGCTAAAATGGTCTAAATGGAAAATGATTATATTTTATGTAACTTGATTCAATAAATGCTCTAATAAACAACGAATTTTTGATTTTACATAAAGCTCCTGCTGTGGAAATCACGAATAACAAAATGTTCTTGAAACACTAATATTTTAAATAAAAAGAGTTAATTTCCAATCAACTAAATGAATTACTTAAACTGACTGATTAATGAAAATTTGAACATCACTATTCAATAAAAAAAGAATAATTTTAAATCTTCCATCGATTGTTTCAAAGAAAATACGCCAATCAGCGCGCAGGTTTCTCAAGATTAATTGGTCTAAGATTATGAAAATGTTGAGTTTTTCTAAATTTTTAACATTCGAAACTTCATAAATCAGTCTTAGTTGATCGTAGAAAATAGAAACATTCATTCATTTATTTAAAATTTGGTGTGTCCAGAATATTTCTCAGAATATGATACCTTACTGCATTAAAATTAGACTTAATAATTTTTGAAATATATTTATAGGCCGGAACAAAATATTATTATTGATTTCATTTCAATCCTTTTGAAAGCAAAACTAAAAACTGAATTTTATGTTGAATCTGAGAAATTTTTGTTGAATTATTCTTTGAGATATTACATAAATTATGAAAAATAATTTGCAGTTCACATAAGACCTAAATCCCGAGCGATTCTGTTTGAAATACACATATTCAATAATAATAATAATAAATAAAAAGCAATAAAGATGATAAATAAATTAAAACGCTTAGTTTTATTAAAAAATATCTTTATATTAATTGCAATTTCATCATTTCCACTTTAAATTAAAGTTGAAGTTTTACCGGAAATGACAACAAATTAGCAAAATATATATAGTAAAATGAACGAAATAATCTAAACAACAGTATAAGTTTGGTATGACTATCAAAATTTGGAGATTAAGAATGTTTTGTTTGAGAATCTATTAAGAGACCAGTTACTGAAAATATTTAATTGAAAATTGTAGCGAGTGGTAATACTGGCGAACCGGCTGGTCACCAAAGGCGGCTAGTTATGAATAAAGGGGGATGCTGCCCCAGTTTCATTGTCTTGCTTTTAATTCATGGATTTTTTAACATTGACCACTTTTCCGTCTGTGATCATATTGTTGAAGATGAATTGTCTTTTTGTGCAACCAATAGATTTTACGGGAAAAAATGAATGACAGTGAAAGTCATATTTTGTGCAAATCTCAATTCCAACATTTTATTTTACGATCAGCGTATTCAGCTGTTCTTGATCTATAGGAAAATGAACTGCTCTGTTATTTCACAACTTTCAAATAGCCTACATTTTAAATCGCTATCACACATTACTGAGAAGTAGATAGTGACTTTATTTCAAAGAGAGAAGTAGATAGTGACTTTATTTCAAA
>JAPMOR010034409.1:294082-310660 GCA_026543865.1 Argiope aurantia | reverse complement strand
AGTGACTTTATTTCAAAGAGAGAAGTAGATAGTGACTTTATTTCAAAAGTAAAGCTAGATGACTTTATTATGAGAACTCCAAGGACTTCATAACACTGCGTAATTCCGTAACAGACCACCGGATTCAACTCTATGATTGCCCCAAATCTTAAAAACCGTAGTGGCTGTATTCCATTGTAAACATTATAAAAATACGTATTAGCATTTTTTTAAATATTTTGACATAAAGCACTGTTATTGTTTTTTACTTTCTTGTATACGAAGTAGAATGTATTGTTATCGTCAAGGAATTCCAACGCGAGATTTTCACAAATCTACATTTCAGACCTCCCCCGAGTCCGAAAAGCATATATTTCGCATTTTGTTTGTTTTTATCTCTGCGACAAAGATTCTTTAAGCTAGATGAATAAAATCTAGTGCACGACCTTTACATCAAATTTGTAGATTTCTATCAAATTCTGAATGGAATACAATAAGGGGTAAATTTATCTGTCTGGTTGTTCGAATGTAATTTAGTGCAATAACTGCATATTGAAGAGAACTGGGTGGATAAAATTTGGTGGACAGATTTAACATCTTCAGCGTAGACGCCTGGCAAATTCTGAGCCAAATCCAAACGAGGGCTGACTGTTTATTGCGCCTTACTTTCAAAAATATGTAAACGTGATAACTCGAGTGCATCGTCTTAAATGTATCAAATTAGTTACGAAATTTTGTGATTGTGAGTGTAATTTTGTGCCAAATTTTTGCTCCAATCGTTCGGCAAGAATACATCTAAATATCCAATTGGTTTTTCGGATACTATTAACCGCATGCCAGGGATGAATCACAATAAAGTTCGCTAAGAATCGAGCGATAGATTCAGTAAAAATGCTAAATGAATTCCAAAGGTTAATGTTTCGAGCTGTTGCACACCAATACCTTGCAAAGCGAAATCTGGTATAACCCTTTGTATGTGAGAAAGATCCTTTCCCACGATTTCAATACTTCTTACAAATTTCTAAGTTCAATTAAAATAAGTGAATAAATTTTTAAGATGTATTATTTCCTTTTTTTTCGTTTAATTTCTGTTTTTACTTATAAATATTTTTGAAGCCTTAAAGAATAATTATCAAATTTCACACATATCTTCCAAGACCTACATCCAGAGTAATTATAAATAAAAAGGAAATCAAAGAAAGTAAATTGTCTCGTTGACATCAATGTTTCAAAAGAATTCATTTATTCGTTTATTTATTGGCTTTAGGGTGTCAATGCCGTATTGGCAGCATTCAATATAATTCTCTCATTTAATAAAAATTATTATTAGATGAACAACTTTCTGAATCAATGAAACAAATAATATTTTGTGCTGACGATTCTAAAACTGCCATTCAAAGCACCCTAAAGACTTTGAAAAAAATTCTATTGACATACCAGAAAGCGCTACTTGTCAAAAGATATAATATTATAAAATAAATACTCCACCTTGATTTGCCATCTGGGATTTTCTGCATATGACCGTCGTTATTACAGCAGAAAGCGAGGAACTGAAGTTGGTGAACTAAGGGCTATCATGTCCATGTCCCGATTTTTGCTGGAGATGCATCCCGTGGTTGGAACGGAAGTACTCCATACCACAACAATGCAATGCTCACCAGAGAACCTGCTTACTAATCCAGCAGCCTTTCATCGTCGTATTCCTGATACCTGTTGACGTGCGAGAGGAAAAATACGAGGGAAAGAATATTTCACCTCTTTCTGCCGTTTAATTTAAAAGTTTAGTTACGATGTTTGAGAAGAGAGTGCACTACAACAGAACTACTAAGCACTTGAGTGATTAGCTGTCTCAATTTTAGGTTCAAAAACAAGTTAGGTTCAGAAAATCATTTTTCAATTCCCTAATTTCTTAGAAATTTCTGCACTCAAAAAAATTTAGTAAAAAAAAGTTTTTTATTTTGATATGATAAATTTCCTAATTTGAATCAAGTTTTTTGTTTGAATCTTTAAGGCTTTGAAAAAATTTTAATCCTTGTCCGTTTGCATCTGATAGCCCAACTATTTGCTCGACCGAGATTCTCGTCTTAACTTTCGTTGGTTTTAGGGGCACATAGATTTTTCCATTCTTATCGTGACCCAATTCAGATTTAGAAATCCATTAATTAAATTTAGTATTTTATTAAACCTTAGACTTATATTTCCAACTAAGAAAAATTTTATTTATAGTAATCAAATGAATGCATGAGATGTCGGAAAAAATTGTCCAAATTTTCATATAACTCATCATATCTGTTTTGCTGTTAGTCATACTCAGTCAAATATTCTTGAAACCCTAACATTTTAAACAAAAAAAAATTATTCGTATTCATGAGATTTAAGTGACCGAGTTATGAAATTTTGGATATCATTATGTGAGACCATTTCAGCGACCGCCTCAAGAAGAAAAAGCAGAATCCCTGCATGGTGTTTCTCGAGGTAGCCATTCATTGATCTAAAATAAAGAATGTTGAAAGCTTTAGAACTCGGTAAGTTTTGGTTGCAAATGAATGAAACTTTTTTATGTAAAATTTTAGTGTGTGAAAAATATTTTACTAAATATTACTAAAAGGACTTAGGCACTGTATAAGCGTTCAGATTTTGTGTGTTCTTCAGCGGTACTTTTGATTTAATGGCGTAAATTATAATGCTTCAGGTCATTTAATCTTTTTCCAACTTGAAGTATTTACAAATAAGCATTCGGTTTCAAAAACTATTTGATCCACTTACTATCAGAGTGAATATTATTATAATCTTCCATAGAAGTTAAAATGCTCTAAATGAACCATTGCGATAGGCATTATTCATATAGGAACCTAAAATCTTTTCCATTTTTCCAATGAAACGGTTAATTCGTACTCATGTTCAATTCACATTATAAATGTTATGCGCCAAAGCCTTTTCATTATAGATCAGTTGCTATTTTTATAGTTAAAAGAAAATTGATGGTACCTAGCGACTCGTTTTCAAATAAGTTTGCTTATAAAACAGCAACTTTCTCGTACACTTGCGCAATAAGAAATGCTTCATGTTTAGCTTCATAGATTAGAGAAAAAAACTGAATCTCTTCCCTTCAATTGACTGGAAGACAGTAGAGATTTCCAGCACTGTGGATAGAGAAGCCAACAATTTATCAATGAATTTGGTTCACAAAGTCTTTCAGATTGTTGTTGTTGTTTCCGATGGCACTTGCCATAGGCAAGCCTGCTGATTTGAAATCAACGATTTTAAGCCGAAAGGGAATGTCTCTTATTTTAGTAACGCCAACTAGGGCCAAGAGTACGATTTTGCTACTCAGGCATCACATTCGCTTGAACAACCCCTTTTTAAAGGGGGCACATTCACATATCTCACAGATAGAACAAATGAAGAACAATCATGCCCGAACCGGGACTCGAACCCGGGACGCCCAGATCACGGGGAAGACGCGCTACCCCTATGCCAGGACGCCGGCTCTTTCAGATATTAAAATCATGAGCCAAATTTCAACTAATCAATGACTTTTTTTTTTCCCTTCAGATTTGGACAGGCTTACAGATTACAGACTTTCAATTGATAAATTTTATTCTAAATTTATTACATATTCGGAAATTTTGTCATACTGCATGCCAATTTTATCCTTCTTTTTCGTTTTGCCTTTTTTAATGATTATTCCATTCAAAGATAAATATAGTTACAAAACGATTTTTCCAACTCTGGAATATCTGTAATAAAAGATCGTGAAAATTTCTAAGTCGAATGTGTGATAATTGTCATACTTAACTGATACGTCCCTATCGCGAAAGTAAAAGCAATTTGGAAAATGAATTTAAACCGTACTAAGAAATATTCTGTTGAGGCAAAATTAAAACTGCTCACTGGACTACACCACCAAAGACACTTTCATATGATATTTAATAATAATAGATTTGTTCAATAAAAGAATCAGAATTCGACTTAAATTATTAGCAGAAGGTATTAATTAAAAGAAATATGAAATATATCAGAAATGTTAGTTAAAACAAAAGTTAAATCGCCGGTATGTTATGTTCTTCAGGAGCTCCGCGCCATTTTTTGCTGTGTGCATTTGATGCGGAGTCGCCACCGCAGAGTGGTTGGTTCCAGAGGCTTGTCCAGGAACAAATCTCGCCACTTTTACAGCTCCCAACAAAGGGCTCCGATCGATCCATTGCCCCCTCAATTGAGTCCGATAGGCTTTCAACGTTTTCCTTCCAGATTCATTGGAGCTGACAGCAGAAGCGTCTCCCGTGTCCTGTCTCGTGAACATTAAGCACTCGCCACGGCCCCGAAATAGAGTTAATAATGGGGCGGCGGAAATTACCATTCCGATAGAAAGGGCGCAGGGTTATGTTTTGGATCTCTCGTAAAGGAAGAGAGGAGCTTTTAAACACCGCTGAATTTATGACGGTTTTTAATGTCTCTAGTCATGGAATGGCGAGTTAGGATGAATATTTTGCCTGCTTGAAAATATTTCAAAATGCAGGGTGTTTTTTTTTTCACTCTTGCTTGGGTGTAATAAAAAAATCAATGGATAATAATCTATTACATTTATTACTTATTATGTTTTTTTCTTTATATTGAAAATTTTGTTAAATTGGGAGATCTATTTATTTAAAGATTTATCCACCATTGCTAAAATTTATTCTACTCTGAAATTTGATTAATTTCTGCATTTAAGAGAAAAACAGGCAAGCGAACGAAAAAGAAATTTCAATATTCCTTCTTTGATTTCTTCTCATTCGAATGTACGCGTGAGTCTTCAGAAACTTTAAAACTGATTGACTTCTGACGATTTTTTTTTCAATAATAAAAACTAGATCAATAATAGAGACTAGAAATGTGGAAGATTTATCGCGAACAAAGAGCAAATTGTTGGCAAAATGAGCTGCTAATTAGGTTGACTCAATATAATCATGCGGAATTTTTTAATTTGAAGGTGGAGAGGGGCAGTTGCGTAGAGTCTTTTTTTTTTTTTTTTTTTTTTTTTTTTTTTCGGAACTCCTTTTTAATAATTAATTTACCGAATTATTTTACCATGAAATTTCTACTGCTTTCCATTGAAAATATCTCTTCATGTTCTTTTAAACACTATTAGAAAAAGTAGTTATATTACGAAGATATCAGCCAGATTTAAAGTGTACTTTAAAGTACCGTCGGAAAATAAAGAGTTAATCACAACAAAATTTTAAAAAAATATACTGTTTTCGTGAATCTTTTCTGTTGATTCTTATTCGCTTTTCAACTTTCCAAAAGGTGGGTCGGGTGGAGTTAAATTAGTAATATTGGTATCAGTATTAAAGCTTTTAAATGCATGTAATGATATCTTTTTAAATTACATAGAACAAAGAACATTAGATAGAACAAAGTTTAGAACCAGTAACTGTATAATTAGAAATTCGGCTCTGAAGTTGAGTGTATAAAACAATATACTTTAAAGCATTCAATTCTTCTGCTATTTTCGATATAGCTTCAGTCATTTACAAGCTCTTATTCCACGTGTATAAATTTTAGTGTTGGATGTCGATAAGCAACATTTATGCCATTGCATACTATTTCATTTTCAAATGAAAAAAAAAATGTTACTCAATCTAAAGAATTGATTAATTCAACTTTGCGAGAGAATTTTGTAAGTCATTTAATAGTAAAAATAAATGGTTTGCAAGATTTCGTTACGGAAAGTGTTAGTCTTGAGAACGATCCATATCCAGGTTCAATAAAAGAATTTGAAGACGAAAAACTTAAATTTTTACTGGATAAAAAAATCCATATCAAACTTAAGAAAAGTTTGCATAACAGTTAAGAATAAGTAATGATTCCGAATGAAAAGCAATAAAACTTCGATTGCATACAATGGGAAAGATATAGAGAGAAGGAAAATGGGTTTCTCATAAACTGATGGAAGTAACCAAAAACCGAACAGCTGATATCTGTATGATTTCTCTTTTTCTGTACAAAAGATTCTGTAAAAAAATTTCTGTTTATCTAATATCATTACGGGTGATGAAAATTGGATTTTGCATGACAATCCTAAATATAGAAATGAATGAGTTGATCCAGATCATCCATTAAAATCAGTTACCAAAAAGAACATTTATGCCAAGAATGTATTACTGTGTGTCCGAATTGGAAAAGAATTACTTATTACGATGTTCTGGAACCTGATCAGATTGCTACAGCTAAGCGTCGCCAAGCCCTACTGAATAAGTTAAGTGATGTGTTCTGTTGGCAAAATCATTGATCATTTATAGGCCAAAGAAGACGGAAAAGGATATTTTTATATGACAACGTTCGTTTACATACAGCAAAGTGAACCCAGAAATTAAATTAACCAAGTCATCTCTTAAGACCGGGAAGCTGTGCAGCATGCGCTTTATATTCTCTAAAACCTAGCTCCATCTGACTACTATTTATTCAAATGAACGTCACCATATTTTTAGAAAAAACTAATGGTTCACGAAAATGAGAGATGTGCGAAAGTGCTTTGGTGATTATATTGCTTCGAAATCACCAAGTTTCTACCACGAAGACATTCATCATCTATCCGATAAATGACAGAAAAGCAGAGATGATAATAAGGGCTAACATTTCGACCAGTAATCATTGTAATGAGCATATATGTAATGAATTTGAATTTGCCCCAAGACAAAGTTTGCGGTCCGAGTTTTCATTTGCGCACCTAACACATTGTTCGATTCATCTCTCATCGCTATTAATATATGCATTTCTACTTTTCAACTGCCATAACTATTCTGATAAACCATTTTTGAAACAACAAATTAGCATTTGACATATACAGATGTGATCTTCTCTTAAATAATAATCGAATTGTTTTGTTTTTTTCAAGAAATGCAAAACATCAATATCTGTAAATATCGTGCAGTTGAATTTTTCCAGCACTACAAATATTTCTAGGGGTGAGGGAAACAACGCTTTACAGTTTGAAATAAAAGTTTTTGACGAAAAATGTTGCAAAAAATGTTCACTTGATCAAAAAATTGTTGTCCTAGTTTTTTTCTGAGAAAAAAAAAGCAATGTTATCATAAATGTAGGCTAATATCATAAATTTAGTTTGCGAGATTTCAGTGGTCTTTATTCCGAAGATGGGAGTGAACTGCGATGGTCTGATAGTAAGACTTCGGGGGGTTCCAGGTTCTATATCTTGATTTGAGGCAAGCTAAAACCATAGGGAACAAACATCTTCCTGCTGGTTTGGTGCGGAAATTTGGTGAGAGGATGACAATTTATTTATTCTCCTTATCATCTGATAGCGGTTAAAAATTATGAAGCCCGTCTCAAAATAACCCTAGTGTTTCTTTAAAATAGGACGCTAATACTGAATTGAAAAGAACTTCGGAGACGGAAATAAATGAGACAAAATAAATAGGGTAACAGAAATCGTTGATTTTTTGTTTGTTTGCTATGTTATTCGTTATTTCTGAAATGCGTTCTTTTTCTAATCTTATAATCAGTTAGTTTTAGTACAAATAGAATAAACTGTAAAAAAATGAACTAGATCTATCGATTTTTTTTTCATGCCATTCAGTGAAAAAATAAAAATCATCGAAAATAATAATTAAATGAATAACACTGAAATAATGTTTTAGAAACAATGGTAAAAATAACATTTTCAGAATTGCTAATGATAATTAACTATCGCCACATTAATGCCGGAAAGAGGATTCAACTCGTTATCTCATGTTTTTAAGCAATTGTTTATTTTCAACAATCGGATCTCGTTTTCATTCAGTGAAAATAACAAAAACTATTTCATTTAATACTTTCGATTTATGAACTCTCAGTATGAGAAGAAACGGTTTTTTTCTAGTGCCTAACTCATCCCATTACCTTCGACCAGCAAAGCACAACATGAATTCTTTTAATGTTGAACTGTGCTGTTTCAAATTGAAGTAAAAAAAGTGAAACTGTTACCAGTATTAATTTCTTTTTTTGTTAATGAACTACAGACACTCAAAAATATTTAAAATGCATATCATACGTAAAATATAAATTATGCAAGAGTTCTGAGGAGGCATACGAACTTTCAATAATTATTGGGTAAATATTTATCATGTGCATAAAACATTCGTAAAGTGAAATTTTAATATAAACATGAAATCTTGTTAGTACTCATAATTTATTCCGATTTAGAATTGCAATAAATAATTTTCTATTATTTATTTATTTATTTTTGTTTGAATGCATAATCCCCCCCCCTTTATTTTAAATATTTTCAACCAAATGTATGAAATCATCCAAAGCTCACCAAAAGGAAAACATTTATTTGATGTCATCCCATAAGGCGCTATGAGGAACTTTTGATGTTCATACTATAAGCAATAAATTAATAATTAACAAATAGTTCACTGAGATGAAGCCAGTTATTGGAACTTTTTCTCTACATAAATGTGAACGAATTTCCGCGGAGAGTCCTAAAGGATTGAACCTTCTCCGATTTGTTAAAGCTAAATCAGACATTTGATCTCAGGTTCTATCTTAGAACTCGAAAATCATGTTGGCAGTCGGAAAATGCCTCTCTTCTTTGAGACGTGGTTAAAGGATTTAAGTAGATGCGACTATAACATCAGCCGCAATCCCTCTGCATAAACTTTGTCATAAAATAATTCCTGAAGATAATTTAAAATCGAACATTCTGTTAGAAGAATATTTTAAATGAGGGGCGACTGAGTGGAATAAATTTAAACAATTATAATTCTCTACAAAAATAATTCTGACATAGTTAAAAAAAAAAAGATAAATTGGAAGCATTTTTGATTAAAGTATTTATGGCATCACCATCAAACAATTTTCTAATCGTCATTTTCCATACTAAATTGCGCCTCGAAACATTCTTAAAATGACTTCGGCTTTATTTCAATCGTAAAATGGTGTCAAGGAAAAAAGTAAAAACAAACAAACAAAAAAACATGAAAAGTGCCACAGTCGCAAAAAAGGATATTGGAATTAAATTGTGTTTTTTAAGGTCCATTTACCTCTTGTTTACAAACAATTCAGTTTTGAGACTGTTTGGAAAGCTTCCAAAAACAGCAATGCATTAAAACAATGAATGCCATCGAAATAAATTGCATCTCAAATTAATGAGACGAAAAACCCTCATTAACGCGACTGACTTAATGAGCGTTGCACTTTTTTTAAGCTTTTTATTAATACAGATGATAGCGTACATTTTTTAAAGATATGAATCACATTTAGAACATTATTCTCGGTTTAACAATCTTTTTCTGAAATTATGTAATTACTCTCATAAATGAATCTTTATTTATAATGGCTTTATTATTATCCATAAACCAAATTTCTATCTTATAGGAGGGCCATCGCGGTTATTTTATATGTTATATTATTAATAATAATGTTTACTTTTGCTAGTGCTTACGTTTAATTAAAAAAAATTTAATTTTTAGCTCACTAAATGAATGTTTGGGGATTTAATGATCCCGTTCCTTACACAAACATTCATTTTCTTATTTTTTATATTATTATTATTATAATTGATTTTAGATTGCAATAAGTGAAAACACTTAATTTTGTGCATTCATAATAGTCGAAAATGAAAGGGTCCAGTGATTAGATCGCAAACCTTCATAAATCATGGTGATTCTCTTCTTTGGAAATCCATGAATATTCATGATGAAAAGTGCTATTTCGAGTATTGTTTATCCTGTGCACTAAGAACATATTTTTTAATCCCTTCAGACTCAACCTGCTTTATTTATGTCTTATAGAGAAACGGAATCGTTCTTTTTATCCGATTGGGACTAAAAGCTACCTATCTATCCTCGCTGTCGGGTTTCGTGCTCGAAATGCTCCCTGATCAAATACCTTCGTATTTGCCGACATATTATTACCAGACCCGACATTTTGTCTGAGCAACTTCCAGTAAATTTGACATGGACGTTTGAAAAGGGGATTGTCGTTTCTAACATCATCTTTGTCCTCTGGTTGCTGCTCAGATTTACAAGGTCTTTGTCAAAATTGGCCCCGGGTTGCTTCAGAGCTGATATTGGTGTAGCTTAACTGAACTAAAATCTAGTAGCTCCCTCATCATTGCAAAATGGGTTATTAATTTAATAAATCAAATTTAATTTGAGTAATACTATCAGCGTAATGAAAGGGTTATGAAATGAATGAATGATGAATGCAAATCTTTTCAGGCGAAAAACTAATTAGCTTTCAGATGTTTTGAATGCTGCTTTTACACATGGACACAGTTACGGACCCAAAGGTTAGACTGGTACACTATCCTGGATAATAGATTCATTCAGAAGTTTGGATAAGAATGACGCCCTTCTCTTCTTGTGAATTCTATTCACTCATTATAACTCTTTGTATAGTTTCAAATGGATCAGCTTGGAGTAATTCTTCATGCAAACAGCAAATTTCGTACATTAAGCTTGCATGTATGAAATTTATAAACTTATCAAATGGATGCAGAATAAGAAAATAGACTACGGTATAGAAAAAAATATTAGTTAGAACATTGCCTGAGTTTTAAGCAAACTTACTTACTGTTGGGTATTCAATTTTTAGCGGCCTAGTAATAAATTCGTGGTCCAGGTTCGTAATCCGATTCCACTAAAGATCCGTCTTGTATCCAGGTATGGTAAACTTTAATTCTGATTCCGAGGGTAAATGTTCTCCCTTTGGTATGGTGCAAAAGTCTGGGAAAGGAGGGTCGATTCAAATATCATCCTCATCTTCTGACCAAGTTCTTAAAATTAAGAGATTCCTCACAAAGTAACCTTAATGTTGATCCAGAGGAAGCTTTAATGCCACCAAACTATTCGATCTTTAGATCAACTATGTCACTTTACTTCTCCTTTAAAGCTGCTATATTGAAAAAAAATTCATTTTCTGCATGCTAACGTATAAAAAATTTCATTATTTATTTTCCAAGCTTAAAATGTTTTTCTTCAGCTGCAGTGAAGGAATTTGATTGATTATCTAAAACCAAAATTTCATTTTGTTCAGGGTTTTTAAAAAAAAATATTTCTAGGAAATCCTTTTTGAAAACGAAAGTAGATTTTATTGCCCACATTTTTATCTTCAGTTTTATAAATAATAAAGAAAGGGTGGTTTTCATTAGTACTTAAATGACATTGAATAGAAGCGTACTTGATCATTATTTGAATTTGAAACATGGTACATGTGTAAAATAGGAGTAAAATATTAACATCCATTTTGGAAGTTAGCATAATTTCCGCAAATTTGGTTATGCCAAACATAACATTTAAGATACAGAATGCAGCATTCTACTGACAAGATCTACCAAATTTGCTATGTAGTTATTTTCGCAGCAAGAGTGGCTCTGTTTTTCTATAGCTTTATTTGCTAGCAAACGTTTTTGGGTTGTCTCTTTCATAGACGGACATAATGCACAAAATAGTGTTTTTCGAAATCAGGGACGTCTAAAATACGGAGTTCTGTCAAAATCTCGAATTCGGATTTTTTTACGATTACAATGCTCTCTCCGTACATATGCGAGGAAGTAAAATGGAAAATTTGAATTTGCTTGATGTGCGGAGTGATCTCTGAGAACAGAATCTGATGACAAGAATGTCCCTTCAACTGATATGAAACAGTGGATGTCTCTTTATCTACACTCAATGACTGATGCCCACTGATGGGGCTTATGTGCGACGTGTTCTCTTTGGTTCAAATTTATTTCGAATGGAATTTCAGATCTTGGAGAAATAAGGCTGTCAACGACTCATGAAGAAGGACCTCGTGGTCATATATAAGTGAATTATATGGTCATGGAACTGGTTATTGGAATGCCAGTTTCATGGAAATATGCGAATTTGTGCATTCAGTTAGGTTCGGGTTGAAATACCCTATCAAGCAAGTAGAATAAAAAATGGATTGGAGGCATTTTAATCCAAAATTGGATGAATTCCTGTTACTATTTAACTATTTATCTTCAATAATCCTCATTGAGTTGGAAAGGAAGAATTTATTTTAACAAAGGTGAGTCGGAGCAACTATAATCACACACACTTTAAGATAAATTTATATGAAACTTATAAATTTTCTTGAAAACAGAAAGAAATCACAGCATCACCTATGAATTGATTTAGAAAACTAACAAAATAATAAATACACATCAGAAATTATAATGCAACATAATAAATTTTACAGTATCAATGAAAATTTCAAATTCGAGTGCTCAGAACTGAAATCATGATGCGAGCACACCTAACGATTCTTAATGCTGAAGTACAATGAACAAAATGCTTGCTCACACAAATTGCTTACTTCATTCGGCAGCTTTAAAAGAGTGATTAGATTTTGAGTTGCATTTTCTCTCCAAGCTGCACCTAATTCTACACATATAAATCTCCGGCTGTAGATCTTTTTCGAATTCGGTCCAGGTGTTCCTAAGAGCCATTCGTTTCCGAAACGACTTCCTCAATTACAAAGGAACTTATTTGTACGAACTTGATGTGCCTCGTATTTCGTATGAAAATTGCATATATGTGGTTTTTTTTCCCTCTTTAAGCTAAGTGCAATAAGCAGGTAGTAAACTAATATCTTAATATTTTTCTGTGTGTATATATTTCACCTTGATTTGTTCATTTTCACGACAACGCAACTGAAGAGAACCTTGCTTGAACCTATATTTAATTTTGTTCTCTTTATCTTCAGATGGGAGGAAGAATCGATTCTTTACAATCAAGCTTCATTGAAAATTTGAACGGAAAATCAATCTCATCTCTAGATGTCTTTAATTCTTGAGTTCGATTAAGAATAAATCGAACTCGTTTAACGCGTTTAATTATCATGTTAGATTCTTGTTTAATTTTTATGTTCCGGTTCCGAGAGAAACTGACAGTTTTCTTTCCAGCAAGAAATCGATAGCTTAAATGTTATAATCGGTACTTTGTTATATATTTAGTATTGTTGCTGTAAACGTTTATTTATAGTATTTTCAGCTAAAATGAAAATGCTGAAGTGTATTCTAGATGAAATTTATAGTCATGAACCTGATATTGATAATCAAATGAAACAGCCGTCAGTATCAATAATATAAATAATGAAATCTGAAATGGATTTTTCAACCGTAGAGTAATATAAAATCCTACTTTCCCTACAATTTTATTTGCGTATCCTCGAATTGAACTGAATTTGCCATAATGTTCGAACCTTTAAATAATGTTCAAATGTATTATTTGTATCTGTTTCTGATTTGAAAGAGGGCTTTTCACTTCTGAATAGAAACAGTGCAACATTATTTTTATTTCAATCATTAATTCATTTTTTTTCAAATTCAGTATATATACAAAGTAAAAATTCTATAAAAAGTATCATCAAAATGTGTTTGTTCGCCATTTTCAAGAGTACTTGTGTTTGAAATACACAAATATGAAAGAATTATATTTGTAGTTGTCAATAAAGAAATCAACTTGTACATATGAGCGTATTAACGCGATAACTCAATTATACAACGAAATGTATGTTATATGCTTTTACTCAGTAACTCAAGTTAATAACTTAAATTTTAAATAGTTTGAGGCAATGGTGTCGCGTAGTAAGGATGGATTGTAGCGAGCGACAGTTTTTTGGGGCTGCAAAATTTCCTAATAAATAATATCTTGCAATTTGAACTAAAATTTCAAAGCATTTCTTTTCATATTTTTGTTGCACATACAATTCGGATCGATTTAAATGAGCACGGGGCTCTTCATTGCTCAAACTCTGACGAAACTGGGAAATCTTTCATTGAGGGTAGTCTTCTCTCTCATTCTGGTGACTGGCAGCACTGTCTGTACTAACTAGGGCTGTGCCAATTTTCGGTTTATCGAAAAAAATTGATATTTTTGAAAAATAGTTTTTTTTTTGACGACAGCTTTTGAAAAATATCGATCTATCGAAATTAGGATCATGAATAATAGTTCACGATAAATCGCGATACAATAACTCGATATTCACAATTAATTTGCGTTTTCGATCTCGCTTCGGTTATCGGCTAGTTTTTATTTTTATTGCTATTCATTCTCTTTCACCTGTGTGCGGAATTTTTGTAATTATTTCTATAAACAATGTCATATTTGAATATATAAAAATACTTATTTTATGCCTGGAGTAAACTGTTTTCTGTTCCCTAACTGAATCGTATCATTTTGAAAAATAATTGCGGTAATTAGAAGGTTGTTAATTGTTCTTTATTTAATCGCTAAATATTCATCTTCAGAAATAAAAACAGAAAGGATTAATTCAGATTAAATTTAAAATTTTATTTGCAGCTCGCATTTTTACATTTAAGTATAGTCGCATTAAAAAAAAAATTCCTTTATACTTCAGCTTTTAACTAGCCACATATGATAAATCGTAATACAATAAATCTATATTCACAAAATAAAACTCGTTTATTTTGTGAATATAGATTTATTGTATTACGATTTGGTAACCAGCTTTCACTTCCGTTTTGGTTACCAGCTTTTATTTTTGTTGTCCTTCATTTTTAGTATCCATCACACAGAAGTTTTGTTAATATTTCTATAAATACTGTCATATTCTAATAAAAACCAAGACTTGTTTTAAACTCAAATATAAAGTGCAGACATTGCTTTGGCACCGACACACTTTATTAAAGGAATTTTTATTAATTGTTTTCTAAATATTTTTATTCAAAAGGAAATTAATATTTTTATTATATAAATTGAAACTTCCTTTATTTGAAGTCGTTCTGATCAGTTAATATGTTAAGAGATGCTATTAATTACTTATAATAGCTATAAATAAATAATCATAACGCGATATATCGAAAAATATCGATATGTGTTGGACGATATATCGCGATGATAAAGTTTTGCCATCGCCCAGCTCTAGTATTAACCAGCTGTCTTGCGATAATTTGAGTTTTGTTTTGAACTCAAGATGAATATTCATTTGGATAATTATTAATTCTTTGATGAAAAAATAGATTTCGATTGAACGATGTAAAGTAATATTTACTAACAAAGATACTCACCATGAAACTATACATTCAGAAAGTGCTTTACAGACGGCACTGATAGAGAAATGAAAGGAATTGACAGATGTTGCTTTAAGTTATCCAAAACATATAAGAAGATATTGGTATTTCCATAGAACGTCAGAAGCGCACAACGAGAAGACATATTTTTGACTACAGAAATAGAGATGCCAACTTGTCCCACGAAAATGAATCGAGACAGAAGACATTTCCTTTCATTAGATATAATAATTTTTGAAATTCATGCAAGATTTGAACAGCTATGAAATTTAAAGGAAAAGTTTTCCTATTTAGCGCCAGGTAAACTCAGATGACAATGAATTGAATGTAACCTAGACAATACATCTGCCGAAATTAACAAACATGACTTCAAGCTCGAACGGGTTCGATTATTGCCTTTCATACTTGTCACAAGTAACGAAAATAAATTAATTAATGCTTGGATTATTACAGTTCATCGTGAAATATAAGTTGAGAAATAATCTCCCAATATTATAATAGCACTCCGAATAATCCTCACATTTGCTATAAGCATTGCCAATTGTGATAGAAAATTTCAAAACTAAAGTTAATCATAACAGCAACAACAATATATAATACAAATATTTTAAGGCTTACCAATTTGTCAATTGAGCAAGAAATATGTTTTAAACATTGACAGAGTAATAAAATACTCCAATCTTATAAAAAAGAGTAGACAAAATTTCAGTTGTTTGTTTTTAAATTTATTAATTTTTCAATATACACTATCATTTTATTTCTAAGTTTATCTATGTTTTATTCGTTTTTATAGGTTTTTTTAAATCTTAATTTCATGTAATAATCTTGTCGAAGCATATCATAAATACTTTGTATAAATGTTATAAATGTAAGAATTTTCGAAACAAATGTTTGTTATAAAACATACGTACATGTCTTCTTTATTTAATACGTACAAGTCTTCTTTATTTAATACGTATAATATACAACAACAAATTTATTCTAATCGAAAAGTTTTTTTAATATTTCTGCAAATTTTAAAGCATTTTTGGACTTAAATAAGGAAGAGGCTGAAACCACGGGCTTGAAGATTATTTATCCTTTGTATATATTAACGCAACAACTTTGAAATGCAATGAAGTAGATAATTGAAATTTATCACATTTTCTGCACCAAAAATGGTAGATATTTACAAAATTTCTAGCACCAGGGAAAATGTACTTCTGAAAGTGTGTATGTAAAAGAAATGTTGGACTGATAAAATTTAACATAAGATTTTTTTTTTTTTCCTAAAACGCTTTATGCATGCATTGAATTTTGCCCCTGATTTTTCTTCATCGGAAAGGATGTTTGTCCTTCTGTGTGTGAAGGCGTATAGAATAGAAATTAAAAAAAAATCAACTCATGAGATGGATGAAATGTCTCGAGGGGTTACTGAACAAAAATGGTTGATCTAGATCAAACTTTTAAAGAATCTGTCTGTACCATAGCATATATATAATAAACAAAATCTTACCCCATTTAAAAGTCAATATTAAAATGACAGAAATACTAGAAATTAGAATGAACACTAATGACATTTTCTCATGTCCTTG
>JAPMOR010034409.1:278320-293682 GCA_026543865.1 Argiope aurantia | reverse complement strand
TACTAAGAAAGATTTAAAAATGACTTGTTTAATCTTTATTTTAATATAAAATTCTTATTTTTACATGTAATTGTTTCGCATTTTTTTAAATATATAGAAACAATATTACTCCTAAATTTTTCTTTCATTAATTGCTTTTTTTTTTCTTTTTTAATGCATTAAGCGTACATTTTTGCAGAAATTAACTGTATGATCGGAGCATGAAATGCACGAATGAAATACAAAAAATACTCCCTCTGATATTCGTTCGACTAAAATATCACATATATTGCAAGAAAGATTCATAAATAGAAATCTATTTGCGTTATCAACTGTTATTGCTATATCATTCGGTAATAAAAACGGTTTTGCACATTTTTTTCTTTCTTACTTGCCGTATATAGAGATTCAAAATGGTTTAAAACTTCACTAATTACAATTCTGAAGTCGGAATAATTTTCAAAATTGCTACTGCTTTTAATATTTCCTTTTCTGAAACATGTATCTCCCATTTAAAACTAAACTATATGTATATTTGCTCTTATCAACAATTTTCCCTAATGCGGGAAGCAGTTCTTTGAAATTTAATCTTGCCCATTGCAATATCCCTTAGATATCTATTCAGTAGGAATAACTTTCAAATAACAATGTGGAAAAAAATTCCCATATCTTTCAAGATTATTTCCCTCCTTTTCCTGAATCTTATGAATTATTTCATTTCAAGCTTGAAGAAATCCGTTAGAGGGCTTTACTTCAATTTGAATCTTCCCTGGTAAAAACATTTCTCAATATTAAAACGCTCCAAGGATTAAATCGAATAGGAAAGGGAGGAAATCTCGAGTGCAAGGTCTCGCTGCTTTTTTCGAAATAACTAATATTGCCTCGAGTTTCGGAAGGAGATAAACAACAGGAAGAGACCATTAATAATTGGCGCGATTTTTTTCCCTACTATTTTTCATGTATATTTTTTTATGTGAACAGAACAATTTAATATTTTTCAAAGAATAAGACTGAGGTATTTGAATTAGTTCACTAAAACTTTGAAATATTACTTTCAAAATGAAATTTAGTATTTCATCCGAAAAATGCGTTTTTTTTAAAATAAATATTGCTGGACTCAAATTGAAATTAATGACACTAAAACTAACAGAATTTTCATTTACAAAAGTAATGATTTTTATGAATAGGTATATTGTTTATCATTCTTGAAAACTGTATTTTTAGTACTTAGTGAAGCAGAATTTTGAGTGAAATAGCTTGGAATTTAATGAAATTATCTAATTGCCTGCATGATTTTTTTCATGAAATTAATGAAATTTGAAATTTGTTTACAATAGTAAACTTGTTTAAGAAGTTGAATTCACTAACAGAAAAATTTTTTACATACAATTGCAAGTATACTTTTGCTTAAGATGATGTGTCTATATTTAAAAATTTCATTTTTTACTAAATTAAATTTCCGATAAAATTTAAAACAAGAATACATGAACACGTTTCTCTTTTTCCTTTCGACTTATTCGCTTTTAGCAGTATATAAGAGAGAAAAATAAAGAGATAAACATAGAAGTGATAGAAATTAAAATTATTTTTAATGTGTTAGTAATTCTTGCGTTTTCTATTTGGAAAGCAACGAACGAGTTTTAAAGGGACCTTTGAAGGTAAAATGTTCAAATTTCCGTTCTATTTCGAAGAAAAAATAGTTTCAAGTTCAGTTCATTGTGTTTAATTTTGGATTTTAATGAAAACAATGTAAATTAAAATGTTATTTTTTAAAAAAAATCCTGAATCTTCAGCGACAAACTGTCGAATAACTTGCAACTTAATGAAAAAATGTTAGCACTGAAATAAGTCAAATTAAATCGGGTTCAAAGTGAAGCGATAATTTCATGAGTAATTTATTAAATGCAATATTAATATTCACACTTAACAGAAAACCATAATATCAAAATGCTACATAGTTTGCATTATCCAATTGAATTTTTCAATCTGATATGCATTTGTTTTACATTTTGCTCCAGGTTCTAAAGTTTGATTAAGTACACTGGAGCATTCATTGAACTAGTGAAAAAATGAGTTCCTAAAAATGGTTTGCGTTTGGTGCATGGATCTTTGAAAAGAAAGTTTTAAAGATAAATTCTACACTTTTCATATTCAGCAGCACTAAAATAATAAAATCGGTATGTTGTAGAGATGTAATTTCTCGAATAACCCACAGAAAGAAAAAATATATATAATTTTGAAGAAAATGACTTGCATTATGGTGACTGATTTTTTAGAAACATTAAAAAGTAATTTTCGCGTGCATGACGGTAATTAGAAAGTAAATTTAGGTTTAATAGTTGAGGTAAAATGTTACTTGCAAATTTAATTTTCGCATATTTTTTTTAAACATCTACGAGTATCATAACATTTGACATCGAAAAACACTTAAAGAATAGGTCTATTTTTCGATCCACGATTTCTGACTCGTAGGAAAATACTTACAGGAATTTTTTAACGATCCTATTTTTTACAAAAGAAATCAATATTTTCAAAATTATCGAAAGTTATGGTAAAGTCTTAGAATTAAATCTTTTATCAGTTGTTTCCTTGTATGTAGAACGAACATAAAGGCGAATTTTAAAACTTTCGTACATTTTTTTAAATTCAAATATTTCTCAAATTTGTATGTTTTAAAACTTTCTCTTGATTTGATTTCCGAAATCGTATTGCTCGACAATTCATTTCTTAGGTCTTTTGATTTTCTATAACCTTATCATTTAAATTTTTCTTTTTGAATTAATAATTTTGATTTGAACACCAAATGCTGGTGTTTCAACATCCAATTAGCCCTATTTGGTAATATATCCGATTTAAACACATTTCTGGTTTGGATAATCAATTGAACAATTTAAAACAATAAAAACGTTGCTATTATTTTTCCTGAAAATGCCATTCGACTGAACTAGTGTATGCTGTGCTTTAAGTTTATAAAAAAAGTTATCCGAAGGTAATTATTGTATTTTTATGAAATAAATGCTTTCCCTATTTTTATGTATTCTATTCCGTCGATGCTGGAAGACGAATTCAGCTCTAGCAGACAAGAATGATAACGGCCCAGACAGTTGAAAAATGACTCCCCCCCCCCTTTGGCAGAACGGTGTTGACACCTTTCTCGGATGCGCACGGGTCAAAGTATGTTAATTATTTCTAATTATCGTTCTACACCCTTCTACATAGGTTCGGTATCTCTTCAGTATTTTCCGCCATCTGTTCACTATCAAGATTAATCTCTTTCAAGCCCGCTTAAGTGCTCTCAATGAGTTGTAGCTATTGCAAGTTCTTCAGAATATTGATTGTTAATGCTCTGAAAAGCGATGTTAAAAGTAACATTTTCCCTTAGATAGGAATATTAAGTTACGAGCAAGTACAACTGGTCCCGATGGTTTAGTATTTAATGACAAATATTGATTATTTGTAATCTCTTTTGTGTTAATTTTCAATTGCCAAAACAAAACTTCTTTATAGTTGTGAAATTCTCAACAGCAAAATTTCTGAACCGCTATATAAAACTCTAAATGTCTAGTGAAATTGTTCATTGATATGGAAAAATTAGATGCAATTTTATTGGTTTAAATTGTTTAATTGGCTAGCCAAAGTAGGTCTCCCTGATAAGAGGGAGATAAGAGTTATGGAAGATAATATTTAGTTTTTTCTCATTTAAATGAAAAAATATTAATTTAAGGGGGGGGGGTGGACAACTGAGAGCATAAAAAAATATCTCTAAACTATCGAACACTACTATGGTTCAATTAATCAGAACTAAATTTTAAAAAAACTGCAGGTTTGGAAAATATTTTTAATTTATTTCAGTTTAGGAGAAATTTTTGGAATTTCACTTAAGTTTGTATTATATAGAAGGCAATAATTGATAAAAAAAAAATCGTATCGGTTTCTGCATACTTTCTTGAGAAATTCAACTCAGTTGAGAAAAAGTGTGGTCGTAAAATGAGTATAAATACTTTTCTATCAATCATAATTCCCTGACCGAAAAAAATTCCTACTTCAAAAGTTTTTCATTTTAAATGGCACCATAATGATTGATTTTCATTAAAGAAAAAGACGAAAATTGAATTTGAAATAAGCATTTTGGCTTAGTTACTAAGCCTGAACTCATTTCCAAATTACCATTATTTTAAACAAAGACTACATTTTATGTGTTTCGAGAAGCAGCCGCATCAAATTTTTTTCGTTTCCAAATTTAATTAACATAATTTTTTTTCTTAATTTTTTTTGAAAACATACATTTATGATACTATTTGTAATCGAAAAAAATCACTTTTGCAATAAGATTATTTTTCGGTCCGCAAATTTTAATTGAAAGAAAAGTGCGTATGGGCGTTTTTGACGAGTTTGTTCTTTTCAACGAACTTGAATTTTTCAGAATGTAATGCGAACATTGATCTAAAATTTTTACCAATTATTTTCTTCTATATAATTCGTATACAAAGGAAATTTTGAAAATGTGTCTCAAATTAAGAAGAAGAAAAAAATGAAAGTTTTTCAAAATTTCCAATTTTTATAAAACTTACTGCTGATCTTAATTATGATAATTTTTGATAGTTCATGTTATGTCTTTTTAATACCTATAACTTTTTAACTTAGACTTTTCCTCTCAGATTAATAACTTTTTATTTTAATGTGAAAAGCCAATGTTTCAACTTCCACCTCTCATCCGGTAATATATTCAAGTGCAAACCTAAGATAGTCTATTCTATATAGCCAATTCAGTATCTTAAAGAATAAAAATGTTGATATATGCTGGCTTTTCCACATTTTGATATTTTTCATGGCTGTTAGACAGGATTCACGATCGTTGATTGCATGAATTTTTATTTGCATCTCAATTTTTATTCTTGAAATTGCAAGCTACTTCACCTCATTTTATGGTATTCATTTTAATTATTTTAAATCAATTAAATCTTAATTCAAATGGTTTTAAATTATAAATGAATTATTATTATTTAAGAAATAGTATTTATCTTTATATCCTATTTTGCAGCTGCAATATTATCTTGAAGATTCGATGTATTTCAGCAATAAATTTGAAGATTTAGGCAAATTTTTGCGTTAACAATAACTAATTTTCCAAAATTTTCATTTCATTCTATAAAACTGTCATAAATTTGTGACAAAAGGAATATTACACGAAACTGTTATTGGCATATCCAGATTATTTTTCTGCGTTAAATCCTCTACTAATTTAATTATGATAAAAATTGAACACATGACAAAACAAACATTGATACCAATCATTTCCCTTGTTCCGACTTTGATTTTTTTTAAAATTTATTTGTTTGTTTTGTCTTGTCGATATTCATAGGGGCTCTCTCAAAAAGCCCAATTTTCTATTCGTTCGCGTGATGATGGCAAAAAGAGATACTCTTCTCGCAATCGATCCCAGGGTCCCGAGTATAAAGGACCAACCAATAGTTGGAGGCGATCCTGTTTACCTTCCAACTCCTGTAATTAGATTGCGTACTCTGGACTAATTCGATTATCGGCCCCTTCTTCCACACAACGAACGCGTCAATATTGGTTTCCAATGATAAAATTTGACTTTGCATGTTCAACGGAAAAAAGTGCGCAACCATTGCAAGTTCACTCGATAAATTGTCATTATTTGGGAACAAGATGTCTCATGATTGAAAGTGTTTTTTCATAAAATTTAGTAATTTATTATTTATTCTTAGTAGAATAATTCAATTATCTGTTTGCATTTTGGTTTATAAGATTATAGATTAATTAGAATACATTTTAAGTTGCATCTTACTGTATAATTCAATATTATTCAGATTTGCTTCCATGTATACAAACTTCAACTGGCTGGGTCAATTCGTTGTTCAATAAGTTGTTGTTTTTTAATTTGTTGAATTTAGTCCTCTCCTGAAATCAAGAATAGGATTATTGGTGACATAATGAGAAATTTCGTGTTGTGTCACTGAATAAATATAATTGATTATCAATCATATTAGTGAATAAGCTGTTTTCAAGGATAATATCGTCATTTGGAATCTGAATCCGAGAAAGAATGGAATATTTATTGTATGTATAGATTCCATTTTACAGCCGATCCATTTCATGACCCCTATTATTAAAAGAACAAAATTATGAAAATTTTACATAGCTTGCTGACGAATCTGGACTTCGTACAGAGAGAATAGGATATTAAAACCATGTTCCTCGAAATATTAGCTAACTTATATGATCATAAGACAAATATATCTTAGTTTAGGATGATATTTGAATCTTCTCGGATACTACGCCGTATCAACTTAATGACCTTTGTCATATCGTAAAAAATTTAATGTTTTATTTATACCCAACAAAACTTCGAAAGACGTGAGCCTCCGAAACCGGTTCTACTTCTGCCCTGACATGAAATGATATTTTATGCAAGAAAATTATTTTATTCAAAACTGTAATAATTAGAATGTCCCCGAATGATTCTTCGGGGACCCAACAAAACTTCGAAAGACGTGAGCCTCCGAAACCGGTTCTACTTCTGCCCTGACATGAAATGACATTTTATGCAAGAAAATTATTTTATTCAAAACTGTAATAATTAGAATGTCCCCGAATGATTCTTTATTATTTTAAAATTTCAATCCTCTTTCCTTAAATTGGTGCATGCTAACTTGTTAACTGAAGGTGAAATTTGGACTTTCGTACTTTCCAAAAAATCTTTCTGTAAAACAAATTTGGTTCGAAAATATTGCCACTCTTTAGAATTTTTCTTTAGAAAATTGTTGTACAAGATTTACTCTGTAATATAAGGATAACATTTTAGTTGCCATATTTGGTATGTACAAACTTTTCTAACTCTTTTAAGACGAAAAAAAATTTAAGTCTTGAATAATCCTACGTAAAAGAAATTCCTGTTAGTGATTTTTTAATAGTTTTGATGAGCTTTTCCCCCCCTACCTGAATATTTCATATATTGCATATATCGTCATATATTATGCGGATGCACACCAGACTTTGAGACACATTTTATTCGACCATTTTTCTCTTCAGAAAATCTTAATATTTCCAATTTGTAATATAATTATTTACTTACTTTCTTATCTAAACTTTTCGGTTCGTTTAGTCATAGAAAATGTTTAGTGCAATCTTATTAGATTACATTTTTTCAGAGAAACCACAGAAAAACTCGTGCTTTTTACTTCTGTCATTTTACGTGAATTTCGACAAAATAATGACTTAGACGAATCTGCTCATTTTATGTCTTCAGTCGCAATTGTTTTATGAGCAAAACGTTATAAAATGTCTCCAATTTTTGATGCGTTTAGTATTTAATCTGAATGATTATCTTGATATAGCTTCTGAAGATTATTCCGAAATCTTTCTAAAGAGAATATCTTGACAACTTGTTCAATGCTGTTTAAAAGAAATTAGCATGCATTTTTTGAATAATTAACATAGATATCCGTTTGCTTCTTTTTTTCTTTTGGATTAAAGTAGTTTTGTAATTACCTCATGTCAGCCAGAGCTCATTAGCCCAAAAATTTCTTGTGGTCATTAACCCGCTTTTTTAGCTTAAGTTGGCGTATGCTAATTAACAAATCTCGAATAAAAAATACTGGTAATGGGATTTTTTTTGTGTGTGTGTGTGTGTGTCTTGTGTTGAATCTCCTCTTTTTCCGTGGATTTAGCTTTTTTTTTAATGCTATAAGTCTTCAACATTCACATGTAATATCTCGCATCAATTCTGTTCGAAAAAAAAAAAAAAGGAATTGGAGTTTCATGTATGTGTTAGTTTGAAACATTGCTACAGTATTTATTCTTATATGACTACATATTGCAAATTGCGTTGATTATTTCTTTTTAAGGAATATTCGTCCTTATAATGGGAGATAAAAAAAATTCTTTCTGTAATTAGAAATTCATAAAACTTGTATCAGATATTCCATTTGAGTTAGTGTTATTATACAAACACGGATGAGTATTTGGTTGGCAAGGCATTTTCTATATCACCAACTGTTCTTATCTTAATATTATGTTGCGGTGTATTTTTATTCTTTCTGACTGTTGAAAAATAAAATATCCCATTTCTCGTATCTTTTCGGCAAATGGCAGTTCCATGTTAGATAGGCATATTTTTCTGGTCTTTTAGCTGCAGTAATGAATGAGGCTCACATCAAGGATAGCAGTACGTCCCTGCCCCGATTGATTCATCAGCGTCGCAGTCTTTTCACTTCTCCAATACGTCTCTAAAATCATCGCCATCCTATTTTTAAAAACGCAAATAACGCCATTTGGGAATTGCATTCACTGCTGCTGCTGCTTTTTACTTCTTCCGCGGAAATAAGTTTCCGCTTCGTATCCGTGTTCGTTCCACCGTTCGTTCTGAACCCATCCCCCACTTGCCCCTTTGACGTTCTGCTTCGATTTTCCGCCGAAGAGTCTTGAATGCTTTTGGATGACTGGAAATTTGAAAGGAAACCACCCCCATCCTCTATTCACAATCGCAGAATCTTAGATGAAATGCGAGTTTTGTAGTGATTCATACAGATTGGATGGATTGCAAATTTCTCTCGAGGAAATATTTTCTGCTGGAGAACGAATCTTCCTGACGGGGGTAATGGTTTCGGGTTTGAAATTTTTCCAAATGATTGAACTTATAGAACAAATGAGTTCGTATCTCAATTCCGTGTGATAATTTTAAATGGCTGAAACTGGAAACTGAGAAAATGAAAAAAAAAGTGCTATTACTTATAGGTCTAAGTATTCTTTAGAATTCACGAGAATAAGTTTTCACGTGAGATATTTAATTTTAATTCCCTTTCCAAAATGGGTTCAAATGCTTGATTCATACAGACTGAAGCAGATTACAATTAATTCTCTGTTCACGGTGCAATGTATACGAAAGGTGACAATTATTGTGGTTTAAACTATTTTTCGAAGAAAAAGAAAAGGAATTTAATTTGAAATTATATCCATTGTACATATTCAATTCAAAACAATACTTATGTTAAATTTGGATCCAATGAACATCCCTAAAATAATATTTTTATAGTTTTGTTTCCGAATTTATTACAGTTCCTTTTCATTTATGTTAATTTATAAAAAGCAAATAAAGTGGGATGTGCATCATTGCAACTTGAACACTTTCAAATCATTCTTAACTTATTTGAATAATAATTCATTCTTAGAATCTTCAATGTAACTTTTAATTTTTTTCCAGAAAATAGTTAAGCCTAATTTCCAATCAAATATCAATGCATAAAATATTTAATGTAGATCAGAAAGCTTTCAAAATACATGTATAGTATGTTCAAGTGAATCCTGTAATATATTTCTTTATTGTTTTTATATATGTGACACATTTATGCAAATTTAAATCATTTTTCCTATCCTCATTTAAAAAATAAGTTCGTCCTCGTATTTTTAATCCCTCATTGTCTGTCTATATCAAAACAAACTCTTAACCCTCCAGCAGCTTATCCCGCGATTTCCGCGGGTTGGCAGTCAGTCCCTTTTCTGTTGCATCCCTCGTTTTTTGCAGTTTAGAGTGTTTATTTTTACGATTACATATTTTTATTATATCATATTATTATCGTATAACTTATAGTAAAAGTTCACTTTCTTTGAAAAATATTTGAACTTATTTGCAAACATCGTATCTAAATAGTGAAGAATTACGCATATAAAGGGTTAAAAGTTTATCCACGCATTATTCCTTTAATCACTGAAGCAATTGATCCATTCTTAACGATTTCTACGCCTGGATATTTATTTTTTGAAATTTATCATCCATTTGCTTCTTTTCAACACAAGAAGAATAAAATACTTCTTTTACTTTAGTCCCTTCGAACTGAGATCCTAATTCTCTGTCCAGGAAAGATTTTTCGGCACCTAACCGCAAAAACTCTATTTCAGTTGATCCATGAAACCATCGGAGGGAAAAAAATAAATTCACGAAAAGTTACCAGTTTATTTACTTTGTGTTCAAAATTACCCTTCCCTTCTTTCGCAAGAGATCTATAGTTTGCGGATCATCAAGCCAACAGATGAAATTTATGGCTTGGCAAATATTTTCAAACGCGTTTTTTTCCCCCGTTTTTCGCTTTTTGCGGTGTGTGGATTCTGCTAGTTCTTTTAATCTCGTGTACCAGAAACCTGTTTGAACCAAGATTAAGTGCAATGCACGATAAGGATTTTTTTTTTTTCATCTTTCTACATAGGCATAGCCATATTTTATCTGTTTTTAGATGTTTTCTACAGAAAAATTGAGTTTATGAGCTAACAACCAAAATAATTGCTACGAGGAAAATTTATCTTGTCTGCTCTTGAGGTGAATGCACATACAGATTTAAATTGTCAGTGCGCTTTGTTAATTATATATTTCTTTCCCACCTGGAGTTTTTATAAATGTGTGTCATTTCCTACGTTTTGTTAATTATGTGTAACATCGAACCATTCGACAGCCAATGTTCATTTTCACAACTGCATCTCGTCTTAAAACATCTGCAACTTTCAACGGTAATAATAAATACTTTTTTATTCTTACATTCCACGGATCCGCTGAAAGAATATGTTGCATTCGGCAAAATGTGTTTATTGATCGTGAAGATATAGTACCTAAATCGTAATAATTGAATTACTCATCATTATGATTGCTAAACATTGTTTCCATCATAATCATTTTGAGGATTACTATAGCATTAAGATTATCTTAGCTGAGCAATTGGATCAATTTAATTTACTTCCCATTTAAACGTCATATGATATTTATGAAGCATATAATATCGTGTAATCCTACAACCAAATTATAATATTATAATTAAATGATATTGCTTTAGTCAACAGAATTTTCTCAGACAATCAAGTATTAACTTTGACATTCGAAGAATGGCCGACTCAAGATTCTGATCTTGGTGCACATGAAATATGCCGCCCTTGGTCTACTGTCTTGACTGCTAATGTGGCAAAATTTTGATCATTTGCTTTGCAGTTTAAATATTGCTTTCGTCATTTGATTACTAATAATGTGATGAATATCCTAAAGACCAAATTTCTTCTCAAGCAATTAAAAAGTTTAATAGTTTAAAAATTTTACTAAAAACATTAGCCATCATAGAATAACGCCATTCAATGTGTTAAAATTTGCAAGATCTTTCTTTAAACACATCTTTAAACCATAATGTTAATTTTTCAAAACAAATCTTCGAAAAATTATTGTAATTTGCTGCCTTTCAGTGATGAAACAAAAATACTACTGTTACACCACTACAACCCATATTATTGAATCTGATGATAATTAGAAATCTATTAATCCAGCCGCTAAAAAATTGTGTTTTGTTATTGACTTAATTCATATTAAATTTGAGTGAGGAAATTCGATCAGTAGAGAGAAGTTCGATCCTGCAGTTTAAGAATAGGCCAATGAAAAGCATCAAATTCCACTTGAATTCTATTTATAAATTATTTTGATATCCAGACTAATTATAACTACACGTTTAGCCGTATGTTTCACTTGGGTCTTTTATGGATTATGTCACTTTGCAACGATCTCTTGAAGTTTTAAATGAATCCCGTCATAATTTTGCTTCTTTGGTAGCAGATCGCTCAACAGTAGAAATAAAGTTTTAGAGAAAACTGCTTTATTCCACCATTTACAGAATCTTACAAATCTTACCTACGTGATACAAGTGAAGTGTCTTTTGCTGTTTGAAATAATTGTTTTTTATTCAATATTCTTTTTAAAATGTGACCCGTTCTTAAATTTACAAAAATCAAAGTAATTATTATTTACTTTAGTTGTTATCAACTTCTATTTAAATTAAATTCTTTCGAATTCAGCATTATTAGAATAAGTTTATTTTAAATTATATCCATGCTATTATATGCTAATTTTTATTGTCAGTTTACTACAGAAAATAGAATCTCTCTAAAACACTAACTGTATTAAACTTTAATTCTACTTTGAAGAAAATTTATCTGACAGAACTCGTTACTAGATGGCATAAAAGACACATTTCATAAAAACGAATTAATTTTGCTTCCCCACAGAAAGGGGGCAAATTTTTCTCTTCAGATTGCGATGGTGAACTGATTAGATGAATGTTTGCTTGAAACTCATGGTTTCCGAATGAGGACATTACGGTTAGTAGATGTGATTACAGGAGGCACATTCAGCACGTTATGGTAAAATATCATTGAAAACTTTTCTTCTCATACTTTCGTAACCCATACTTTATATATCCCAGTGAATTATCCAATGTAAACTCGAAGAGATTTAGTGTATCAAAATGTCCAAAGGTCAAACATCAGGCATTTTTATCCTCAATGTTCAAAATGAAAGAAAATGAGAAATTCATAAATTAACATTTAACATTTAGCTAAATTATTGAAGAAGTGTCTGTGTACTATAGGACAGATTGCTGAATTTAGAGTTGAGAAATCTAACCCAAACTACACTGTAGAATGGGATAGCGCATTTAGAAACTTTTTTGCGGTAATTTTAATTAAAAATTAAGGAAAGCTTTTATGGTTTACCTTTATAAATTTAGAAAATATTACAATGCGGAAAAGATTCTTTGCACCAATTAAAAATTCTAAAACAAAAGTCTGCTACCTACTTAATTGTTGTATATTTTGTCCTTAAATTTAATATATATACACTGGTGGCCAAAATTGTGGACACTTTTGAAAATATTTGTGTTTTCTAACTTTGTATGCTTATAGAAAATGTTACATTTCACAAAATGCAAACTCTTACATATCGTTTTAAAGAGAATTGAATGCTAATTTCAATACAAAAAGCAAAATTCAAATATTTTCAATACAATAAAAGTTATTCTTACTTTAATCTGAATAACAAACACATTGATGAAGTGGAGTGTAATTTCTCACTTCCCTGGCCAATCACTGTTCTTTTTCTGGGAACAAAAATAATTTTAATAACTGCCTGAAGAAGATGACATCATGTTTAAAGTTTGAACAGGTCATAATTGTGCCTTTTTCTATAGAAGGAAGACTGTTTTTTATGTAAACAAATCACAAGTAAGAAATTTTGTTAAGCTTTTTAATATTTAGTAGGAATTGTTGTAAATATTTCTAATATTTTGTCATGAAGCAATGCCATCAAATAAAAGAATAGATTGGACACTCAGAAAGGGAACTAAGATTATTGTGTTACATGAATGTGATCTTTCCAATGCGGAAATTGCAAAACAGGTGGGTGGTTCAATAACTATATATGGCGTCCGAGAGTTTTGTTTACGATATCTGGAGACAAATTCAATAAAAAACAAAGCGGGAAATGGCTGAAATGGTACACCACATGTGTACATGGCAGAAGAATAAAAAGTCTATATCTCCATGCTCGAAGAATGCCATCAGCGGCCACCAGAAGTGAATTGAATGATGCTGGCATTTATGTGAGTTCAAGAACAATCAGGAGAAGATTATTAGATGTTAGTCTAAGAGGTAGAATTCAACGAAAAAATTTACAGCAGTGTATAAAAAGATTACAGTGGGCAAAAGAACACATTAATTGGCCAGATGATCAGTGGTTACAAGTTGTAAGGAGTGATGAAAGAAAGATATTGTTATTTGGTAGCGATGGCGAAAATAGATAAGACATAGAATAGGCGAAAAGCTACATACTGACTGCATTTAGGTAACTATGAAGAACTCTGTTAGTGTAATGATTTGGTCTTGCATGTCTGCAGATGGTATTGGTCTCTTTCATGTTATCGATGGGGCATTAAATGCAAGAAAATACATTGACACTATTCTAGAGCCAAAACTTCCATCTTCCATCAGGGATCTCTTTCCTAAGAATACATCATTTATTTTTCAGCTGGATTCAACTCCTTGCCATACAGCAAAAATATCGAAAATGTGATTTAGTAGAAAGAGCAATGAATTGTTATCATGGCCGCGAAAAAGTCCTAAACTTAAAATTATTGAGAATTTATGGCACCGTTTGAAAACTCATAGATATGAAGCGTTCATCAAATAAAAGAGGATTAATTGAGTCTATAATTGTTTCCTGGCATCAAGCAACAACGAAGGAAGAGCTTAAAACCATTGTCAGCTCAATGAAACATCAGTGTGAAGCTTTAATAAAAATAAAAGCTATCTCACTGACCACTGGTAACTCACTGCAGTCATCAGCATCTAATGTATCTCTATAAGTATTGCCTCTCAACTTTTTTTGTATTGCAAATATTTGAATTTTGCTTGTGGTATTGAAATCAGTATTAAATCCTCTTTAAAATGATACGTGTTTCCATTTTGTGAAACCTTATATTTTCTATAAGCATACAAAGTTAGAAAACATTAAAATTTTCAAAAGTGTCCATAATTTTGGCCACTACTGTATATATATTGCAACAGTACTTTTCATTATAATAATGAATCTCAGATGATTTTCATTGCAATTACAAATATTTTTTTTTATGTTGCATTCTTCATAACCTGGTAAAAAGGTTTCGCTTTTTTGTATATTGAGTAGAATTCTTAATGCATGATTTTAATAAAAATATTTAATTTTGGGATGAATTCCAAAAAAGTTTAGCTTCGAAAATAAGGAAGGATAAAATCCATTTCTTGGACATTTTGAAAATGCTGCTCGGTACTGTAATATTAATGAATGTATAAAAATGGACAAATATTGCCGCCTTTTTAAACCAGTAATTTTGCTTCTTTTTGTTTTAATGTATTAAATAATTTTATTGAATTAATAAGCAAAAATTCTCTAAGCTGTTATAAAAATTATATAGCATATATGAAATTCCACAAGAAACAAGATAATAAGTGAAACAGAATAATTTCACTGGTTATATGTTTTATGAGCTGGTTTCGCTCGAAATTACTACGTTTGCGAAAGATTTATCATTTCCTCTTTCAGGTAAAGCTTAGGTTAGGTATACAAAAAATAGAAGACTTTGGATGGTGCATAACAATGAACAGAATAGATATAAAACTTCAAATATATTATAAGTCAACCAAAATTCAAAATTTTAAAATTTTTTTCTGAAGTCAAGAGACGCAAAAAAGATTTTATCGAATTTTTTTTCGCTTGCATATTAATTCCGAACTACGAGCTCATAGCCAAAAATTGCCAAAATTTTAATTTTTATTTTTAAAAAAGTATTTAATTTGAAATGCAAACATCTAATTGCAGTGAAGTTTAACACGAACTCAGTGACACGAAATTAAGATTCAATGAAATAAAAGAACGCTTCAATAATTTATTAATTTTAGGCAGAAGAGATTTATTCTTAGAAATATCACGTCATCTTGAAAGCACTAGAATACTTATTAAGAATATTATAATATGCATATAGAAATTGTCAATGCGTTTTAATGGACACATTCTATAATCTTCC
>JAPMOR010034409.1:230873-278310 GCA_026543865.1 Argiope aurantia | reverse complement strand
TCTATACAATACAGCTACAAACTGACATCATGGACTGATACAGAATGGATATTTTTCGGCAATCTTATCTGCTTTTCCCTCACATTTTCTTCTCAACAGATTATAATCCATTCTTCACGTTGTCTTCTCAACAGATAGAGGTTATAATACAGTCATTATAACCTTTTTTTCCAATGCGTGTGTTGTATGGAAAAGAAACTATGAGCGAAGCTGAATTATCTATGTCTTTTTAAGCTTTCGCCTCTTCTAATTCATCACATATTTATCTTATATTTAAATCCTGATTTTCAGAATTGCCGCTTTATTGATATCAGTTGATTAAATTCTGACTGAAAACATAAAACAGTGTGTCGTTGATTTTGCATTTTTAAGTGAAATGTGATCTTAATAAAAACGTTTCGTTTTCTCGCGATTAAATTCAAAATATCAAAAATTCTTCATCGTGTAATGTAATATGATAACAAAAGGTAAAAACTAAAATGAATGGGAAAAAAAGTATGTTGTTGTCTCAATGGCTTTTGGAAATAGTTTATTAATTCAGCTATTGAACCTTTGACTTTGAGTGGTTTTGTATCAAACAAATGATCTTACTTCTGGTCTTATGTGATCGCAAATATAACAGCATGTATGTAACATCATGCAGCATCCAGAAGGATGTTGTTTCACACTAATATATGATTTTTCTTCTTTGTCCATGTAGAAGCGTGCTCAATTCCAAAAACGTGCGTGTTTAAATTCGTTTCATTAATTAATAATATCGAATTAAAAGTTTTTTCATTATTTTTCGATACATATTTAAGTAATTTATTTAATAACTATTATTGGTGTATTTTTTCTATTATTTCGATTACCTTAGAGGCATAAATGTTCTTTTACTTACTTGCATAGTGTTTTTAAGAAAAGAAGATATTAAATCAGTGGAAGAAAACGTACTGAAAATTATACTTTATTATTACGACGTAATGACAATCGAATATTTGCTGCCATTGACTGTCAATGACACACAGTATTGGAAATTTTAATTTCAGAAGATTAAATTGTCTCATTGGGGAATTTTGCCGAGTGGTATTTTGGCAAGTGAGAAAATTCTTCAGCGTGAAAAATAACTGTTGACGTGAATCATTTCCTTGTTATCTCGAGTGATATGCGAATCAAATGATACAGATTCTTATGATGCGAGAAACATTCTTAAATAACTAATGGAATGATTAAAAACTGCTTGTTATCCCGTAAATGCACATCTTATACCCGAGTACACATAAGCAATTGCAGTTTATTCGCTTTGGTACTACTGTTATAAACGGAAATTCGATACCATTTTTGTACAAATAACAATATTTCTCACTTTTTTTTCATATAAATCACTAGCATTACAATATCTCTCATTTAGAAATTTTTTTGTTAAAGAGGTATTTCATTATCCTCACTACAGACTTCGTACTAATCCAATATTTGTTTTTGCTAAACTGATTTCACAATATACAGTATCCATCTGAATCCTTCTCTTCTTCAAACTATGACCTATTGCTTGCAAATAATTATATATACACATGAAAAAACCATGTGAATTCGCAAACTATGTTTGAATGAATGAATCTCATGTACAGGTTCTTATAAGTATTTGAAGATACTAAATGACTCATTACATTTCTTATGCGAAATTTTTATCAATTTCTCTTGTTTACGGTTGTTGGAAGACTTTATTATAAATAGTTTTTCGTTTTATCCACTTTTGGTAATGAATGGCGCTCTATATTCATTTTTCAGTTTTTTAACCTGATTTTGCTTCAAGTGCCTCCATTTGTAGGAAGAATTATAGCGACATAATACTGAAAAATGAACTACGTTTTTTTTACAGCGAATAAGTCTTGCGAAGTAAATGATATTTAATTTTTTAAAAAAATGTTTGAAATGACTGATATTATGGCAATTTAATTTACATATTAAATATAGCGTCTGCTTTTCGGTTAATCTGCAAAAACTGAGGATAATTTTTATGCAATTTTTAACTAATAAGATCTAAAGATTTCATGAAATAATGAAAATAATTTGACTTGTCATCAATGAAAAGCAAATCATACTTTAAAATATTTTTAAATTGTTAGAATTAGGGGAAATGCTATAGAAAAATTAAATTCTTATCAGTGAAAAATATATATATATATTTTTTTAATTGCGAAATGATTGAAAATTATTTTCGTCAAATAGTATTTTGTACTTCTTCGCTAGAATTTCCGAAAAATTTTGCAATATTCGTAATCAAAATTTTAATTAATTTTTTTAACACTGCCTTATAATTAACTAATTACTACACTTATCGTTATACACTCACCAAGGTGTTTTTGTGATAAATCTCTCAGAGTTTTAGTTCCAAAGATCTTTTCTTTTGAGCGCCAGCACTTAGACATATAAACATGCATTTGTTTATCTCATTAGTAATGATGATAAGTACTTTAAAAAACTAAAGAATAATATATTAAATTGCCAGATTTGATACTTATTATTTTATTGTATCAATTTATTTAATATTAGCGGCAGAATGATGTATATTCTTACACCTTTGCTCAGAAAGTTTCTTATTTCAGTTTTATTTTTCGCATTTCTATGAAATAAATGTAATATAAAAGTTTGAAGGAAGTAAAGATATGTTTAAGACTGATAATAGAAAATGAAATGGACGCGGCTTATTCGACATACATGATATTGAATGAAGCATGTTGATACATTTTTTTGTACTTATAAAATATGTAATGTTTTTATTTAGGGACCATATACATTAAATGTTTTAGCTGCTGATCACATTATGATAATCATTTATCGTTATGTTTAAATCGTTTTACAGTAACTTCATAATGCCTTCCATATTAGAAAACGAAATCTAAAACTTGGAGCTGATTTCTCTGTGCTGCTTCTGAAAATAAAGAAGAAATTTCTCATAATATTTTGAAATCATAATGTAATTTCCAATTTGCAGACATCATTCAGTTTCCATCATTCGTTTTTTTCCCCCTTATTTTTTACATCTTTTTCACGATTCACTACAGTTCACGAATTCTCATTTTTTTTTCTTTATATATTTCAAAGCATGCAAATTGGAAGAAAAAAAAAAGTTTTTTTCCCATTCCTTCATTATACATTTTTCTTCATTCCAATATTATTTTTAGGGGAATATCGCTTTTTAGTCTGTTTTTAACTTTATTAAAAATTTTGGCTGGCTTTCAAATGCACAGCGGGACAAAATAAAAATGGCGATTTATTCCCTCGTCTTTTTCACCAATCCTGAGGGAGAAGAAAAGAGAAATTAATAAAAAATATTTCTCTAAATCTGCTTTTTTTTTCTGTCTCCTGAGAAATACTACTAAATAGAAATAATCTCTCCTCTTCCATTATGTAAATGAAGTTTTAGTGCTTCAGAACTCAGAGTAATTGAACCTTTTTCAGAGTTAAAAACAATGGCGGGTTCAGAAGAGCGACGAAGATTACAATTCCTTCTCTTTATCCGAGTATTAAAGTTTTCTTTTCGAAACAACTCTTAGCGCACTCTTTCGGGTGAAGTTTCGATGTAGTATCATTTTCTCCTATAGTTTTCTGTCGTTTTCTTAAATTGATGCGTAATTTATGGAAATTGTTATTTTGCACGACAGACTTATTACAATATAACTTTGAAAATGATTACATTCTTTTTGAAGAAAGTATCGCTTTTTTGCGAAATGGTTGTAATTTCTAAGAAAGGAAAATAAATAGGAAGATCGTAAGATAAATATTTCTTTTAAAACTTGGAACAACACATTTTGGAAATAGGAGAATATTATAGAAAATTTTTAGCCTTTTTTAATATAAAAATTGTATTATAGAGAAACTAAATTTCAAAACAAATGCAGAAATATGGCTCATAAACTCTGTTAAATGGAAAAATATTAAATGTAATGTATGTTATTGATGTTACTGTATGTGCCAATGACTTGCACCAGGAGAGTTGATAGATTGGTTTTTTGATAGCAACTATCTATTACGACGGCTGAGCAGAGATCGATGGTGAAGTTAGCAATGACGCGCGTAAATTCTTTAATTGGAAAGTTCATGATCTTCCCTAAGGTAATAGAAAGCTTAGCGGAAGTAAATTATATATATCTAATAAGACTCGCTGTATTTGGTGGGAAAAAAATTATCTTCTTCATAAATTCAAACACAGGGAAGGGAAGAATGAATGCCAATCCGATACATGAAACAAAAAGGATACAATATATTTTTTATAGCACAATTGTACAAATTCTTTTGTTGTTGCTGGTGGCATGATGAATAACGCAGAAGATTATTGAGATTTTTAATGCTTCAAATAAAGACCTGTGATCTATACGTTCAGCCCACATTTGAAATCTGCTTTTATTTTTGACTCCATGTAAAATTTTTATTTATATTAATAATATAAGAATGTTTACTCTGTTGATATTCAAAGTTTAGAGACAAGTATATAAGAAAACAAAAGATTTAGCACATTTGAAGAAATTTTCGTCATGCTCTTCCCACCATCTCTTCTACCAGGAATATAAAGGCAAATCCTCTGGACTTCTGTTTCCACTCTCAAAAAATCATACAAATTAATGAACGCCAAGTCTTCAATTTATCGGAGATTAAGCCCTCTGACTAGGGCCAGGCGCTCCATGAGCCAAATCATTAATTGTACAGTAGAAGGGATTCTCAAATCGACAGGAATGTTTGGGCGCTTTAATGTTGACGAGGATAGTAAGGAAAGTGCCATTCTAATGGATCGGAGACGGGGCTTCCAACTATGTTTTCGTACTCATCATCTGGCCATGGTTCAGAATTACGAGGTTTGTTCCGAAATAGCAATAGTGTTGCTTTAAAACGAAACGTTGATATAACTAAACTCAGTGTTCGCGTGTTGCATCTAAACTTGCACGTGGAATTTTAGGTGCTAAATTTACAGAAGTTAGCTGCGTTTTCAAATGTTTTGTGGTTGAGTGGAAAAGCTGATGCTTCTTAAGTATTTCCATGTAATTAAAGATTCAAACTATAAGTAGCCGATGCACTAATAAGTATTCATACTTGAACGTGAATCTAATAATTTAAATAAAATTTTTGTTTCTTGTTAAGTTTTGTAAGCCAGTAATTACATTAAGACACATGCATTTATTTGAGGTTAATGATTAAGGATTGCCTTTAGATTTCTGTAATGGAAAATATACGTAATTAAACCTGAAATTATCGATTTTTTTATATGTGTCTGCTAATTTCCTTAATTTTAATATTATTTAATATTTATTTGTATCGATTTCCATGGATAATTTGCACAAATAGGTAGTAAATATATTTTTTATTGAAGGTTCAACAGTACCTCCTTAAAAAAGTATTCTGCATTTCTATGAATATTATGAGGAAATTGATGATTGCAGTAGATTTCCCTAATGAATAAGAATACCATTGATTAAATTATAAAAAATAAAATTGTTTGAATTTAATATGTTTTAAAATAATCATCAAATTCTTAGGAGAAAAATGAAAGTTTAACTCTATTCTACACATTTTTGTTTACCTACCTAATTATAAATTGTTTATATTAATTCCCGTAAGATAATTATTTGAATTTTAACTTTTATGTAATTACTCCCGTTTTTCCCTGTGTTTATTTCAACTACTATGTCATTCCCTTTTCGTTTTAATATGCATTCTCAATATTTGAGAGAGAGTCTTCTAAAATGCAACAAGATTTATTAAACAAGAAATACGCCTCTGAACTTCTTGGTATATTATTAAAAGAAAAAATTGTCTCTTTCCGAAAACAAATGTCTAAGTATTCAGTTATAAACAACATTCCGAATAAATTTCTTTTTATCTTCGCTATTTCTGTTTAATTAAGTTTTAATTTGCTTTTGAATGAACGATATTATTAATGGAAAAGCACAACTGAACGAATAACAGAAAATCTTTCTGAAAGAAAATTGATTTTTCCTTTAGTCGAATTAGTCTTTGTTATGCTGAAAACTGAAATAAGTAAACTTACCAAAATGCTGGAGATAATGTATGATGAAAACAATTGTATGTTATTTATTTCTTTATATTGTATTTTTTTTTCCTCAATTCATAACATGAACTTTTAAATTTTTCTAACAGCATAACAAAGTCTTGAGATTTTTAGATTTAAATGCAGTTTAAAGAATGAGCAATATATTGGAAGGAAATTTAAACGTCGAGCTTCTAAGCCATCTTACTGTTGACAGAATACTTTTAGAAATACTTTTTCCCGGTTGGCCACAGTAATGTCTTTTCATCAATCATTCAATAAACTAAATTTTCTCTTATTTATATGGCTTCGGTTTAAAAGTCGTGACTTCCCTACCCTAACGTAATTTCTAAAAACTATTTTGAAATTTTTAAGATCATTTCACAAAAAGCCATAAAGATTTTTTTTAAAGAAATTTGCGGGTTCTTTTGACATAATTGGAATAGAATACATTTGTATCTCTTTTTTTCAGTGAATTAATATTGTTTTATTGTTACCTGAAGTCAGCCATATCACATTAGATCTAAATTTTTCCTGTGGTGATTAGCCCACATTTCATTATTACATAAGTTTATGACGGCATTATTTATGATGGTGTTATAAATTACTAAATACCTAAAAATATTGCTTATGCTTTGTCGTCGGTATTAAATAAAGCTTACTTATCATCTAATCTTTATCATCTATATTGGATAAAACTAATTTTGTATGCTATTTCATTCTCAATAGTGGTCACATTAAACAGTTCTGATTTCTGTATTAATTGATGAAATGAAATATGTAATCATTTTGTACATACAATCTGTCAAAACATTTTTTTTGCAATTATTTTTATACATTAAATATCAGATATTTCTAAACAAATCTTTGCCAACTATCGAAATCCTTCTATAAAATAGCAAGCAATAAGAATCTTTTGTGTTTCAGATTTTGCGTATTTAAATTTGAAATCTTATATCATTAAAAGCATTCAGATAAAAAATTTCTTAAAATTATTGCCTCAAAACCTATACGAAATACTCCTTTGAATAGGAAAAAAATTAAACGAGAGTTTAAATATTTATTCTTTCAGAAAAGCATTGTTGCTAAAGTTTGTGATAAAGTGTAATACTTAATTATTCTTCAGGAAAAGAAAAATTTTGGACATCAGATTGTGATCCTATTGCTTTTTCCAGTAAAAAGGCACAAAACAGTCTTCTTCTGCTCAATGAAAATGAGTACAAACAATAGGATGAAATATTGATTTTTCCAATACTAACACTAAAAATAAGCAAAAAATAATAAGTAGAAAATTCCGAGGGTTTTAAACAAAATCTTAATTTGAACGGAACCAATAGTTTTATAAATTTCTAAAAAACTTTTTAAATTCTATCAAAAAATCATGCCACGTTGGTTATTCCAATTATGCATATCAAACTATAAATTCTTTATTATTAATTTAAAAAAAAATTTTTTCTTCTTTAATTTGAAGAAAATTTAAAATCTCTTTTTAAGGTTAATGAATATATTTTATATTTGATATCTAAATATGAAGGAAACATCATATTGAAAATTTGTACAAGATAAATCCAAAAGAATGATTTCATCCTAAGAAAAGCAATATTACTCCTTGAGCTAACTTATTTTCAAAAGATTTAAAGTACTGTTTCTTTTAATGCAGCTTTTCGTCACTAGGGAAGAGAAATAATTTGATACTCTTTGAGGAAAAAGTCAATAATTCAATAAAAACAACATTATTAAACACGCGTTTCGGTTTCAAAATTCATCCCTTCCCAGACAAAGTTGATTATCCAGTTTTCTCAAAAAAGAAAGGAGATGGGAAAATTATTAGCCATCTGGCTTTCTTGCAACTTCTTTTTTCTTTTCCGAAACCCAATATCCGCAAAAACACATTCATCGGAGCTCTTTTCATTTGTTTCCTGCGAACGACGAAATAACGAACTTAAAAAGAAAAAAAAATTCAACACCTGAGGCCATCTTCCGAACAAGAAAAGAACTTCGAATCCTTTTATACTTCTATTTTCCTCTTCCTTCTTCCAAACTCCTCCAGAGGCAAAGCTTCTCGAGAAATCCGCCATCTTTATTTGTGATTGTCCATTTCTATTTTTTATGCTTTCCGCCTCTCCCCCCAACAAAAAGGCAGGAAAGGGGTCTAGTGGGTTTGTTTAAAACATGAGAATTTCATAGAACTTGATCTTGCCAATCCCCCAAGGGGTTCTGGAAATGGGATCTATTCGTAAGATCCGGAATATTACAAAATTTTTCCTTTTAGACAATTTTTTTCTTTGTTTCTGTAGACCATTTAGATATCTTGGTCCAAATTTTTCAGACTTGAATGAAAAGTTTAGTATATTTTGCTTTTTCAAGTGTCTTAATATGTCGCAATTTTACTTAGATTTTATGAAAGACGCTTCGATCTTTTTTTTTCAACGAATGTATTTTGAAGAATATGTTGTATTCCTGGAATGTATTCATGGAAGAATATGTTGAAGTCTTCATAATTATAATAAAAATACTCAATAAACTTCATAGAAAAATTGTATGCAGTTGTAGAATAGAAAATTAATCCACATTAGTTGTGTGTGCGGGTGCAATGATATTTCTATGATTATAGTTTATTTTTTAATTATTATCAAATGAAAAAGCACATTTTTAAGCTAAGTATACTTTTTTTCTGTGTTTCATTGCAAATTTTTAGAAAACGTAGATCGATTTTCTTCTATCTCCTCTATCAATAAACAGTGCAACTATTTTCGCTTGATGCAGCAGTTTCTATAAAATAAGTATCATTGGAATATTAAATGAAATTTTAACATTATTTCTAACAGTTAGGTGTTTTATTACCCATTCCTAAAAAGCACTACAACAAAGATATTACTCTTCGAGAAATAAAGATAGTAAGTACTCCTTGGTATCTTCATTTCAATAAAGATAATGAAGATAGTACTCTTAGAGAACGTATAACCTGCATATCATAATATAAATTTGACTACTTAAATTCCTTGTTACTCGCAATAAAAGATTGTATTAATAAAAAAAACCTATGAAGCAGAATTTTTCAGGCGAAGCATTTTACTGTCTACTCAATTTAAGGATTATCTCGCATATCGATATGCGGGAAGGGCCGCGGTGACCTGGTGGTGAGTTCAAGGCTTCAGGTTCGGAGGGTTTCAGGTTCGATACCCGATTCCACCCGAGAACCGTCGTATAAACGGCTCTGGTGCACGCTAAATCCATCGGGTCTAAACGTCTTCCCGGTGTGGAAGGTTGGATAGGGGAATATCAGCTCAGGTGTCATCCTTGTCATCTGACCACGGTTCAAAATTACTAGGTTCGTCCCAAAATTACACTTGAGTTGCATTGAAACGGGACGTTAATATAACTAAACTAAATGGTATGTGGGAACAGTAGTGTCATTTGCTGTATAATACGTTTAAACAGTTGTCATTTTTCTAAAGGTAAACTGAACTGAATTTTCATCATAGTCCTCCTAATTTTCTTTTTGCTCGGGAGAATGATTTTATTTTCAGTACGATCAAATATTGATCATATATCAACTAACATTCGATTCAGTTTTCTTTTAAGAAACTGTGTTGTTTTCCTAAATGCCTAAATTGAAATTGAAATGCTTTATAAAATATAACGCATCAATATTCGAAACCTTGATATTTGGATATATATCTGTATTTTACTCAAGGTGACGAGGAAAATTGTAGAGTTCTTAGAATAAAGGATGGAAATAACATAAAATACGTTTTAAGGACTTCTGTAGAACAAGGAAAATATCATGATCATTCTCTTTTTTTTTTTTTTTTTTTTTTTCTTTATTGAAGTAAACGTTATAAAATTTTATTTACAAAAAGTATATGCTTAAATAATTTCTGTACTAAGGTATTTTCGATAACTCAGAAGTTTTCATTGGAAAGAATTATGGGAACAATATGATTCCAAAATTTGGTCTGAAATTTTTCACAGAGTTTCGTTTGCGTCCAAAAGGACGAATTTTGATGACCAAGCAACGCATAAAGACCAAGCAACACATGAAAAATGTCTTTTTATTTAAGTAATAATACAAACATGATCATTTATAGCCCATGTTGGTGTGCTTGGAATAAATAGATTTCACATAATGAAACTGTTGCCATTAAATTAGTCATGTTTTATGCATTTACTTTCTCGTATTCATACTGCAGCAAGAAAGTAAGAATAATATTCAATGTGAATCCTGAAACATTTATCAGTGTTTTAAAAACCAGATCTTAGACATATGAATGCATTTTGTGTTTTAGTAATGTACAAAAATGCAAAAAGTATATGAAAGGAATGATAAAACGACATAGAATACATACAACCCAGGAATTCACTACATGAATCAGAAAAACGAATATTTATCTGCTCGAAAAACATTAGGAAAAAAACTACAGCTTCTCCACACACATACACACATATGGCAGGTTGTTTTGTGGAAAAAATCCAGGAAAACCCTTCTCTCGAATTCATTCCTTCCGTCGGAGAAAATGTAAAATTTTCCCCCACGTGCGCGGCGTAATCGATTAACTCGATAGTAAACGGAATATGAAATGCGACGTTTTCGAATAGAAAAATCAGGAGAAAAAATACTTTCCGCGAACACCTTTACCAACTAAGGCGAAAAAGGCTTTTATATTACTTGGCTCGTCCCACGCACAGCACGCGATTGTGGCTTCTGCAAATGCATTACGTCGAACGTCATCTACAGGCTGATGCTTATTTATTTTAGCTTAGACCCATTACGCCACCGCAACATCTAGACATGTGTCAGTTTTTGTTCTTTGTTCGGTCATGTCATTTGCGTAACTAACGAAACACAACGGCACCATTTGGACGTCTGCTTTCCGTTAGTTACGGAACAATAATTTTTGGTTGATGTCACGGTGTTCATTTAATTTGGGATGGGCACTCGAGGAGTTGCCAAGTCTGAAAAAGATCCATTTGAGCGTCTGGGACGGTTCTCCACTACGCCCAACAGCAAGGACTGAGAGAAATGTGCTCTGATTTTCCTCAACAGTGAAAACCCTGTTCTGCGTTTCCCATCCGTTCGTGAGTGACGTCTTCGAGAGTCCAGCCCTGTCTGCGTCTGCTCAGGTGTTTCAACTCTTCTAGTTTATCCACGCTATCTCATTGGAGCAGAGGTTGATTAATCCAGTTATTCGTTTCATTAGGCGTGAATATTGTGGGCTTGTGATATGGTCCGTTTCCCTCTGAGAGGATCATTTGATCAGTTCTTGTCACTTTTCATAACTTAATCCACGTCTACCCATTGCTAAGAGGTGCACATAATATGTCAAGAAAGACTCATAAATACGCAACAGAAAAAATATATAAAGCAGGGGATGGAAACAAATACAGAAATTTGCATACAATAAATAATGCATAAAAATTTTATACATAACCAAAGAAGCAAAAATGAGATAATCAAAATTCAACATCACTCATATGTTTTACATAATGAGAAATTAAATAATATTAGCAGCAAACAAACCAAAAATTAAAACTTTTTAATGTAAAATTAGAAGAGGAAAAATTTATTCATAAAATTAGTACAACACATATGCGTTATTCTCACGAAAATTGTGAACCTCGGCTAAAGTTGTGAAAGCCACGAATGATCTGAGATTTATGTTCCAATTCCTGTAGATGAACGTTTTTGTTTCACAATAAAATAAAGAATTTGTATCTTGATGTCTTTTTCCCAAATGGTTAAAGTCAAAACTTGGCACAAAACTTCAATTTTAGTAACAGCATTCTCTACTGAATTGGACGATCGTGAATGAGTTGCGGTTTGTTGTTGTTTTTTTATTTATCGCTTTAAACGCATACGGATTTACAGAGTGACAGACGTACCACTTGTAGATGGATTTGGTTCGGATCTGTATTTTAAAAGCTAAAACTGTTAACTGAATTTTATCCAACTAGCTTTTTATATTTCGTAATTATAGGACAACCAAACACATTTCCTGTGAATGGATTTCTTTCAAAATTTGATAAAATCTACAAACTTACTGCTAAAAGCATTTACCAGATTTCAAGTTCAAAGCATGTTTCTGCTATCGTGTTCTCATACAGACAGACATAATTCCAAAAATGTGGCTTTCAGCTTCAGGGAAATCTGAAGCGTGAAAATTCTTGATTTCGAGATCGAAATTTTTTGTGATTTAAATATGTTTTTCTTAGTACGCTTCTCGTAAGACAAAAAAGAAGGTAATCTGTCAGTTGATGCATAATTTTATAATCTTGTATGAAAACAAGGGATGTTTCGAAAGTATTTATCCGAATCATTTCGGCTTCTAATGCACTTTGAAGCAAGGGACGGGGGGGGATAAAGAAGAGTATCCACAATTTTCGAAGGTCGCATTCTCTGCTTATGAAAATAAACATTTTCGACTTCTCGTTGGTTCTGATTTTTAAATCCATTATCACACACGCTGAGGAATCAAGAAACAATTGTTTTTTCTTTAATATGTAATTTAACTCACATTAGCAAAATGAACATACTATCTATTCAGGTGAGGCCGTAGTGGCCTGATGGTAAGGTCTCGGCTTCGGAATTGGAGGGTTTCAGGTTCGAGACCCGGTTCCACCGAAGAACCGTCGTGTAAGGGGGTCTATTGCACGTTAAATCCGTCCTGACCAAACGTCCTCCCGCTGGTGTGGTGTGGTGTGGAAAGAGGGTTGCCAGCTCAGGTGCCGTCCTCGTCATCTGACCGCGGTTCAAAATTACGAGGTCCGTCCCAAAATATCCCAAGTGTTGCTTCAAACGGGACGTTAATATAACTAAACCAAACCAAACTATCTATTCAGGTTGCCCATATTTATTCTCAGTTTGTTTTTATTAAAAGTCTTATTGCGATAATTATAAAGAGCAGTAATTAATTTTTTAAAACCAATTCATTTGATTGTGTATACTTGCAATCACCACACACATCTATCTGGGAAAGCATTTGACGCAGATCCTTTTTTTGGATAATAGCTTGTTAATGCAATCATTGAGTAGCAATAAACTTTGGCCAAATCACAATTTATGTGACAGTCGCAGACTTCTTCTCGAGATCCCACCCAAAAATACTTGGCTTGGAGGCTCCTTTTATTAGTTCTTTCTTCTTTATGTGCCGGAAGAGTAATGGATATTGGATTAAGTTGCATTCGCTTAGGATTTGACTCTCTTGGAAGTGCGCTTGAGAAAACTCGCAATTCACGAAAGTTTCTTTTATGGAACGTGCTGAAAATAACTGGAAATACATAGTAAAATCCTATCAATTTTTAATTCGTTAAAATTTCAAGAGTCAATGTAGTATTAAAAATCTTACGGTCTGTAATTGAACATATCTGAAAAATGTAGGGAGACAGATGAGTAAATTGGAAAATGTGGTCTTTATAGCAAATTATCGAATTTTATTAAATCTTTAAGAGATTCATGTCGATGTGAGAAAAAAAGTAACTTAAAAATGAAATAGAAATTTTCAATGCGATTTAGTATATGATGTCTTGCCATCCAAACTGTAGATCTGATCTGATATTGTTTTCCGTCGATCGAAGGAGAAAGGCACTCTTCACTGAATGACGAAGCGAAGCAGAAATATAAAAGAAAACTCGGGGTAGGAAAGAGAAGTTTTAACAATAATGTTCTTCATATTTTATAACTAGGAAAACTCAATAAGGAATGAATAAGTGATTAGCGTTAGAATGATAGGAGTCAATTTAGTTGCAATGGCACTAGATGCAAATCAGAATTTTTATGCAAATTATGGATTGCGTACTGGTGTCCAAAATTTAAGCATCATTAGTAATTGCGTTAATAATAAAATATATCTAAATCAGAATGGTGAAAATTCGATAGGTGAGTGCAAAACGATAATGAAATGAGAAAACAATGCTAAAAAACGATAATAATTGCTATTATTATCCAAAGAGACAGTTTGAAAGAAAACTGGGCATAAGAGAAGTTCATACATTAAAATGTGAATGTGGCAGTTTAATAAGGTGCGTTTGGTTTGGTTTAGTTATATTAACGTCCCGTTTGAAGCAACACTTGGGCTATTTTGGGACGGACCTCGTAATTTTGAATCGAAGTCAGATGACGAGGACGACACCTGAGCTGGCACCCCCCTCTCCACACCACACCACACCACACCAGAGGGAGGACGTTTGGTCAGGACGGATTTAACGTGCAACAGACCCCCTTACACGGCGGTTCTTCGGTGCAATCAGGTCTCGAATCTGAAACCCTCCGGCTCCGAAGCCGAGACCTTACCACCAGGCCAACGAGACCCAAACAAGGTGCGTAGTCACCTATATCAGACATGAGAGCTGCTCAACGGTTTCTCATATTTCCTATGACCGAACTGCTGTAAGTTGCCTCGTGAACATACTACAACAAGCTCGATAAGATCAGGTGAGTAGGGATTGCAATACCGGTATACTGGGATACTGAATACCGGTATTTTGAGTCATTTGTACAATTTTGTAATACCGGTATTCACAAGTTTAAATACCGTTTTTTCGGTATTTACTAGAAATTTTTTTAATTGTCTCCACTATATGTTCAGGGATCGCCAATATAGCAGAATAGTATACGTTTTGTTCTTATGTCTCCCTAACCGCCGAAATTAATTTGACTGTGAATACAAGGTTGCATCGTACAATCAAGAGAAGTGATAAAATACTGTTTTACTAACAGATTGTAAAACCCTTCGTGCTTTTGAGCATGCGTTAGAATGGGTTTAATTCGACAAAATAGAGGTTAGAGGAAAGATGAAATTAGGAGATGTTTACATTTAACCATGAAGACTCGCTGTTTCGTGAAACGTAAACATTACGATAATTAGTAATACAGAATGTCTTACGGTATTTACATAATTATAATGATTTTAAAAATGCAAATGAGAAAGAAGAAAAGAGACTAACCAATTCAAATCTGATCAAGTTTATAGTAATTTTTTTTTAATTTTTACCCACAAACCTATCCACATTCAGAAGAATTCGATAGAGTTATCGAAGATTATGATGACACTAATGTCGGTAGTGAAAAGGAATTCTCTCTTGCACAAAAATTAGAATTAGCGATAAATAAAAAAAAATCAACAAAACAAAATACAATGTAGAAATCGGCTATATCCAAAACCATCCGACGAGGAATCGATTTATTTGAAGATGAGGGATTTAGAGGTATCGCGCATTGCTAACAGTACTAGCGTAGATGCCGAAAGAGCGTTTTCGACACCTGGTAATTTTTGCACAAAATTACGTTCCAGGCTAAATGACAGTACAATTGATGCATTATGTTTTTTAAGATCACATTTTAAAAATCTGTAATAGTACCACAGACTGAATAGTGATATTTACACTTTTTTGTGATTTAAATAAATAAGATGCTCCTTTACTTTTTTGCAATTCTTTATATACTGTTATAATATATAAGTTACAAATTATTTTTTGTGATATTTACACTCTCTAATAAAACTGGCAAATAAGACAAAGAAACACCTGTGTGTTCTTTCTTTTTCTAAAATTTCTACTACAGGTATTGAAACCGGTATCCCGGTATTGAGATCTAAGAAATACCGAATAACGGTATTGAAATGTTAGTCCGATATTGCAATCCCTACAATTGAGTGAGTACGCCATAGCATCCATTGGATATTTTCCATCTCAAAAAAAATCTATGATCATCGGAATTATACAATGACAATTGCACCTCATATGAAGCAAGCAATGCTCAAGAACTTCGCCTTTGTATCTTTTAACGGTCAAAAACTCTGTCTCAAAGTTATGAAGATACTTTCGGTAGTCCAGCGCGATCCAGTCCTGCCTTGACCACAGCACGATTCCTTTCACCGAAATGTCTTTCCGTAATGTTTCCAGGATGAAAACCGGTTAAATATTTTCACCATATCGTTAGCCAATGAAAATCATTCTTCAGGATAACGACCCAGTCTTCCAAACGCCAACATTAATGTTCCAAACGCCAGTTTAAAAGGGCATATTTATGTGTGCGTGATGCGCCACCTGGCTGAAAATTCTCGAATTAGCATGGCTATTTCAAAAACGGTATAAGATATAGAGAAAATGTCAAAGTTGTAGAATGTTATCAAATGAGTGCAAAAAAAAATTTCTTATATATATTAATAGAAAGAACAGAAACCTTAAATTCACCTTTTCAGAAGTTATAACATACCATATGGAAGAAAGAAGAACGTATTACTTTTCGTTGGAAAAAAAAAACTGGCATTTGGCTTCAGTATATTTTTCTGGGAGGGAACTCCAACAGAAAACATATGCCACCTTTCCAACAAGAATGCGAAACTTTGGATGATGCATTGTAGCTTGCGCTGACGCACCAACTGATATGATAACAAATGTGCAAAATCAAATGCCAAACAGTATTTCATATCTGTAGTGTTGATGACAGAGAGGCATTTGAATTTAGAAAATAAAAGTACCCTAGTATAACTAATTGTATTTTTTTTATTGCACTTTGACATCAAAATATCTGAAATCGCAGCCAAACCGATAGTTCAAAACGAATTATTTCTGAAACATTTGAGAATTTTATTTTTGGAATGAATGTGTTCCATTTTGTACTAAATCGATAACAACCTACAACTGACTTTTTGTCCTTAGGCTGTAGCGTTTTCGAGACGTTCTCTTCCGATTTTGTCTTCAGATGACGCTATAAAGGGTCTCATTGCGCAGCGCATAATTATTTCCATGTATCCGGACATCGTCCTCGCGACTGCAGCGGCCGTCGTTCTAAAGTTAAGGAATTTAAGTAGGTACTCTGAATGTAAAAACTGCTTTTGAGTTCCCATTCTACAACTTAAATATAATTGAATAGGAAAAAAAAAGGAAATTTTTAGGTTAATACTGGTAACTTTTAGAGATTACTTTTTAATTTAAGAGCTTAAAAACTTTAAAAAGCAATAGTTTGAAAAACTCTTTGGTCCCAGATATTCGATATTACCTTGATTTGACACTTGATGCAATTGCACAAATAGACATCGCAGCAAGAGTTGCTTAAAATAGAATTTCAGTAATAAGAAAATTCTGAAAGTGAAGTAAATCTTTTGGAACAAGTTTTCTCAATGGAATGCCAATGCCACATGGTTATATTTTTGATTATGAGAAAGACATTTTTGGTTTCTGTCAGATTTAGCAATCCGTATTCATAACCATAAAATTTAAATGATGATAATTTTCATATTCACCGCAGGTTCATAGTGACAATATCATTTCATTTTTTACTCAAATATGCAAACTCCAGTGACTGAAGTTGGATCTTGATTATATGGGGATGTTTAGCAGAGAAAGAATGAATGAATTCTAGATACTACAAAATTAAAAAGAAAAATTTTTCTTCGTCAAAACTCGAAGAAAGTGCCCGTTTAAAAGAGTGGTTTTAAAAAATGTCGTTTTGATGTCAGAGCAATAAAGTACACTGGTGTGCAAACTTAAGCAACAGGTATATTTTTTGCCATAACTTCACGAGAAATCATCTGAAGGACATGAAATTCAGAAATGAGATACAGCATTTTGTTCTGAAAGAATGACGAAAGCATAGTTGCGCAGAAATGAATACAATGCATATAGTATGGAATCAAACAAAAAAAGGCTTTATTGAACTCATATTATCGTTACACATGATTGTCCAAGAGGAAGAACAGCAAGCAGATGTTCCTTAGGATGGGATATGCCCTCCCCTTACTGCAATGGTTGCTTCGCACCGTCTCCCCATACTCAGCACCAGATTGTCCAACAGTTCTTGAGGTAAAAGTGCCCATTCATCAATCAGCATCTGTTTAAGTTGTCGGGTGTTCCCAGGAGGATGTAATCGTGCAACAAGGTGTCTCCCCAAAGCATCCCACACATGTTCTATCGGATTTAAATCAGGGGAGCATGCCGGCCAATCCATTCGATTAATATCTTCACTTTCCAGGAGCTCCTCATCAGCATGAGTCCTGTGTGGCCGTGCATTCTTATCCATAAAAACGAAGTCTGATCCAATGGCACCTTGGAACAGACGCACATGGGGAAGGATCACCTCCTGACAATAGCGATCTCCAGTTACAGAACCTCTGTCGAAAACGTGGAGCTCAGTCCGCCCGTTCATCATAATGCCTCCCCAGACGACAACTCCAGGACCCCCTAAACGGTCTCTTTCCGTGATGTTCCTGGGATGAAACCGTGTCCCAACCTCTCTCCAAATCAAGTGGCGTTGAATCGCTTGTGGCACTAAAAGGACTCTCATCTGTAAAGAGTACACGACTCCATTGATGAGATGTCCATTTTTTTGCTCCCTGCACCACTCTAAACGGTGCCGCCGGTGGGAAACTGTCAAAGGGATGCAGCGTTCAGGACGGCGGGCGAATAGGCCACCTTTGTGAAGGCGTCTGGACACAGTAAAACGCGACACTTGTCGCCCCGTTGCTGCACACAGTTGCTGAGCAATGGCGCTTGCTGACTGGTTTCGAGTTCTTTTCGCCTGCAGAACGATATATCGGCAATCCACTGCAGTTGTTTTCCTGGGGCGGCCACCACCAACCTTTCTCACAGCTTTACCTGTTGTTTGGAAGGCTTTCCAAGCGCGCGAAACGACACTTTTGTTGATTCCGAACTCTTCAGCTACACTGGTCACACTACGCCCCTCCTCCAGCTTTCCGATCATTCTTCCACGTGTGAAATCGTTCAGGTGATTTCTGCTAGCCATATTTCCCGAATTAACTCACATGCAATTGCAGCGAATGTCTTTAATTGCGTCTCCGTCCTTCCTTTTATTGTAGTGTTGAGCTGCGCATGCCTTCCTCACGTGTTTTGCGTACGCTCACGTCGGCTGTGACGTTTTGTTCCTGATATTTGCATAAGCATGACCTTTCTCTTGAATTACGTGTTCATTGTACTGATCGCACGAACTCCTTTTCTGCAATTTCATGGCTATCTGCTTAAAATTTGCATTGTTGCTTAAGTTTTGCACACCAGTGTATATAATAATTCGGTACAAAGTAACAAATAACATGAAATATAATCTCATTTGTTAAATCGAAGTTTAAAAAATAATGATGGAAGCAAAAACATATGGCATGCCAACTGGGAGCTTTAAAAGTTTTAAATACTAAAATATAAAACAAAATTAAGGCAAACAATAAAAGAAATTGCAAAACGCATTATTTGAATATAAACTATCGCGCTCGTTTATTGAAAGGTACTTTTATTGAAAATGAAACCTTAAATATAATAAACCTTAAATTTGAATATAAAAACTTAACTTTAAAATTCACAAAATCACTTGATGGATAGTTGTGAGTAAATAATCAAATATTTTCATTTAAAAAGAGAATTGCTAGAAAATTGTTTACTGATACAGAAATACTGATATTACTTATACGGTCCAAATAGAAGACTCTGCCCAGATGTTAATATCAAACTAGTGTTGTAAGTTCGACGAGATAGTGATGTGGGGATTTTCGAATGACCAAATATTTGCATTGTGCGTGTTGAAGACACCTTATCTCGTAAAGCAGGCTTCTTCTGAGGATAAAACTCAAGCATAAAGGTGTGCATCATCCTGTGTGGCATCAAGCATCCAACGTGCAAACTCCATCCGATTTGTGTTTTTTATTGAAAATTGTTACTTGGGACCCTATGTTTTCTGTTAATTTTTCATCTACTTAATTCTTGCTATCTTTCCTCTGAATTTGTCTTTCGAATTTGACAACGTTCTCTGTGAACATCGGTATTGACGTTGCAGCGATGTTTTTTGGTTTCCATTTTAATTTTTCTTGAATATCTTTAAAACTCCACTGATCTCACACTAAACGCTTATATCAAATTACACAACATAAAATTGCTTACATTTTCTAGCATTTATTTTTCATGTTTTAATATTTTTGCAAATATGAGTTTTAAAGTACTTACGACCCCCTATCGTTTTCCTTATTTTACGACCCCCTAGATCATCACATAATCCGCATCTTACCAGCAGGGAAAGATGCTTTTAAGAATGTGCTTTCACTTAAAAAAATTCATAGTTGAAACAGCATTTGCTATTTTTTTTATTAATTTTTAACAGTTTCCAATAGTTCTCCGACTCTATATTTTTTCGATTTTCACCTGTCGTTTGGAACCCTTTGCTGTATGGTGATTCTTTATACTCTTGATGCCTACTATCACCTCTCTGAGTTTGTCGGTCGAATTCGGCAATACCCTGTGCATATATATATATATATATATATAATATGCCAGATTCTAGTTTGAATATATATTTCAGCAAAATATTTCTTTTATTGTTTTTTTTTAAATCCTTAAAAAATATCACTGATCTGAACAGTGGATAATGCAATGCTTGCTTTTTTATTTCCTCGGAAACGAAGCCAGTTCTGAGTGTAATGGCATTGTAACTTTTGTCCAATATTATTAAAATGCTAACAAATAACAGTAAAAAAAAATCTATGAGTTTTATAATAGCAAAAGGATTTCATTAATTTTCTATCATGCTTCTTCTGTATCTCTTTAGATTATGGGTTTAATAAAATCTCATATTTTTGAATTTTGGAGAAAAAAATATGAAAGAGTCCGTTCCACTTCCAAGTCATAGAATTTGTGAAAAGGAAGGTGCAGACAATGAACTTTTTAATGGGTTTCGAACAAAGTTTGATTTTTTTTTAAATTTACCATGTATCAAATATTGTCTGTCAAACATATAACATGATAAAGTCTTCGCAATGACAGGCATACATAATTCTGGTCATTTTTTTTATCGTTATCATAAAGAACATGGATATACATTGAAATCTTGTTCCCAAATATTTTGAAAATTACAATTATTTCTCTTAGAGCACTTCGAATGCTATGATGTAATAGTGAAACCATAATAATCGTCGTTGTGCAATCTCAAAACTTGACCATGACCTAACGAATCAATTCACATTCAGCGAAACGTCATGCTCCTTTTTAATGTAGTTTTAACGCATTAAAAAAGTGCATGTAACCTTATTATTCGTATGTAATGAAGATAAAATGCTCTTTTAATCGAATTGTTAATTTTTTTCTCTTAATAATCATCCTGACTCTGAATTTACCAAAGATTTCTTGACAGAATAAAATAAATCGCTTCTTCCAATACAGTAGCATGGATTCACTGAAAATAAAAGTTAGGTTGACAAATGTAAAATCATCCATTCTTGTTCTTATTCAATTTTAGAGCTTTGGTTCCATCAGTAGCTGTAGAATTTTGTTATTTGAACTTCCACATAATAAAATTTTGTCACAAGGCTTATCGATTCGAAATACTGTTTTCATGTTTTCGGCAATCAATTTTTAGTATCTGTTTCCCTTCTTTATGTCGATCGATAGCCACAGGTATAGTCGAAATAAATCTATGGCGAAATATGTATGTGTCTGAAATATGAAGAGCACTGATATCATATATCGATGACTGTAAGCCTTTTAATGAATAAACAATTTTTCTCTCTCTCCCCGGCGACTTTTAAGGTCTTGCACCCTTTCCCGTAGGCGGGTCATCGGGGGGTAGACCAAGGCCATATATCGAATGCAGTTCCTGATGTGGATGCTTTCGATGGAAAAATAATTTTAAATTTTAGAATTAAAATTTCACCCATTTGCTTTTTTTGAGATAAGTGTATGCTGAACAAGAAAAAGTATGGAGAAAGGGGGGGAGGCAAAAATGCAATCTTCATTTTCTAAAGCAAATAAGCCCTTTTATTGCATATTTTTCATGGAAATTTCGCATTTCATAACCTTATTTGAAATTTAGGTTAATTTGATGGCTCCCTTGAATTATACTTGTATGCTAGCTAATGAGCGCACGTGTTCGACTTCTTTAAACTCTTTTAATCTAATCATACTCATGGAGTTATTAATATTTTAGAGTGTTGTCCTTAAAAATATTCCTATCATCCATTTACTATCGTTCTTTTAATAATTGCATCATTTATTTCCCGTTTCACTCGATTATAATTGATGAGTTGATGATATTTTGTTATGGTAATGTGCATTTATTTCGTAACCATTGACAATTATTACAATACATCATAACCAAGTCTGGCTTTTGCGTGGTGAGCCATGCCCAATCACGATAACCACTTATGAGCTGATTCTAGTTAATGATTAAACAAGCAGTTGTCGGAATATTTGATACAATAACGAGTTGTGCAATGGGGAGTCAACTCCAAAGTATCCATTTGGAGATAATGGTTGTTTTTACGATATTTTACATAAAAAAAAGTTACAAATCTATATATTTCCAATTTTATTGTTGAAAAATTTCAAAACCATTAAGGATATTGCCTGCAATTGGTTTAATTTGTTACTGTGAACTACAAAATATATTACTTTTTGAAGTAGCAAACTAAAAATTTATAAAACTGTGCTTGGTTTCCTATAGATTAACTGTAACTTTGTTATTAATTATATTTTAAAGACATATTTTATAGGAATCTACTGCAGCATTTCATAAATCCATTATTTTACATTTTATTTTAAACGAAAATACGTGTATGTTGATCTGATCCAATGTATTTATACTTTTTCCCTATTTTTGTAAGATGACCTTCAAAGTAAAATATTCAAGTCTCAGCGTCTGTTTTCATGTGTTTCTTCATTTTATAGTTTAAACCAGTAAAATAAACGGAGGAATGGTCCTACTTTTTATCGCATTTTAAAATTATGATGAGTCATTAGAAATTTGGTATTTTGTAAGGAATTAATTTATTTTGCATAGAATTTTATTAAAAGGCTGTATCACATGATTCCATTTTCTTCTGTATTGAGCTGAAGTAAACCAATTTATAAAGCAAAATTTATATTGTATAAAAATTATTCTTAGTAAATTACCCATAATTGACAAAAAAAGGATTTTAATTTCAATAAATTTCGGTTCTTTAGGCCTTTCTGCATCTGCAAAGACTACTCTTGAAGTTTGTACAATGTTTATCTGTGTTGATGGTAACACCATAATTGGGTTGAAGAGTTGGGTTGAAGAAGATTGGAAAAAATAACTCGTTGACTTTTATCAAAATCAGTTGGCACAAAACTTGGGACTATCAAATCTGCCAAAGGAAAGAGTTCTTTCCCTAACCGATTTGTCAATTTTGTTCGTCGGACGTTTGAACATCACAGAAAATAAGCAGGTAAACTTGCAAATATTAATAGGCATGTCCATCACATGACAAATTGTTAAAAGAATTAAACACAAAAATTAAAATAGTACGCGATTGTTTGAATTTTAAGACGGCGTGAAAACCGCTTTCTTTGGATAAAGCTGACAAGGGAATCCCACTGATAATATGAAATTCAATTTTGGATATTTGATATCATATAAAAACACCTGTTAGGAATGTTTTGATCTATAATTCAACAGGCATAACCCCGTATTTACTGATATATATGATATCTTCATGTGTGAGTAACTATGTATCCATGCTCTTATCTTTCCCCTTTAAGTAACTATATTTTTCTTTATAAATACAAACAATCTTTTTATAAACTTGTATTTCACTTGATTTGATCACGTTCATGGACATCCTCGTCTGTTGAAATTTTGTTCATTTCTGTGTTTTGGATGCAGCACAATTCTGTCAATAATTTCACAATTTGATTATTATTTAATCTATTCATTTAATTGCAATTAGTTTCCATGCAAGTGATGACAGCTTTTTGTTAGTTTTTTAATTGATTTCAAGATTCTATAATTTGTATAATATAATAAATTATAGCTACTTATATCGATTTCGAGAAAGAATCGATATATGCACACAGAAGAAATTAAAATTTAAGGTTACTTTTTTTAAAAAATTCTGATTTATAAGACATATAATGTATTTTTATTGAAATAATTTAATCTGAAAATTTGGTTTCCACAAAAAATAAGTTTATCCACCGTATTTCTTGAATTTATCTTAACTATGAAATATTATATGAAATCTATCCAATACATTTATTTATATAAATAATTGTCTAAAATATTTACAGATAGCTAACTGCATGGTGTACGATTCGAATTTTTTCTAAATATACTCAAATGTTGATTTTCAGGATCGATTTTAATGTTCGTCTCTAAATGAAATGTAGTTATTCAAAATAATAATATTATTTTCAAATTGAAAATGTTTTTTATGAAACAAATACTTTTCAATCCACGACACTATTTGTATTTATTTAAAGTTGATACTTTAAATACTTTTCGAATCCTATTCAATTTCACCCAACAACTTGATGTAATTTGGATAATATTCATCATTTCCTGTCATAAATTTTTGAATCACAATTTTCGAATCATTGATTTAGATTGGTAATGCATATTTTACTGCAAAAAATTGGTAAATTTAAATATTCTCTAGTGATTATCAGCATTCAGATTGTTGTCATTCGACTTGCCTGGACGATAATGCCGCGGTGGCCTGGTGTTAAGGTCTCGGCTTCGGAACCGGTGGGTTTCAAGTTCGAGACCCGATTCCACCTAAGAACGATCGTGTAAGGGGGTCTGTTGCACGTTAAATCCGTCCTGACCAAACGTTCTTCCGCTGGTGTGGTGTGGTGTGGAGAGGGGTTGCCAGCTCAGGTGTCGTCCTCGTCATCTGACCGCGGTTCAAAATTACGAGGTCCGTCCCAAAATAGCCCAAGTGTTGCTTCAAACTTAAGGTTAATATAACTAAACCAAACCAAACCAATTGCCTGGACGATAGAGTCAACAATCTCTAATATCAAGAATTTTGCTTTTCATATTATAAAAAATGATTTAATGCGTGCTATTTCCATTTTATTTACAAAAGACATTGTTCAGCCAGACAAAATATTTGTTTAAATTCTTTCTCAAAGAAAACGCAAAAACAACGTCTCCACTTTCACTTCTAGTGCGATTTTTTTTTTTTTTTTTTTTTTGAAATAGATGGTAAAATCAGCTTGAGATTAGTATGTTCACAATATCCTTCATTCAGAATACGCATCAGAGTCACAAATGCTTTTCTCTCTCATTATACAACTGAAATGTGAGATCTACAAATTAGAAGACAAGACAATGAAGTGGAGATTTGATAGTCTCGTCTTCGGGATCTCGTCGGCTGTTCATGTTCAACACTTCCAAAGGTGCATAGTGTTTGTGCGCGTCTGATGCAGCACTTCGCCATTGCGCTATGTGGAAATTTATTGTTACTACGCCATATCATATTCTTTTCCCTAGAGAATAAATCTTAAAACTGCAGAGTTAGCTACCAACTCAAGTTTTATATCCTCGTTATTTGGTGCAATTCAAAAATTGGAGAATTTTTTTTAAATAACTTTCGGACAGCTTCAAATGAGATATTAAGTCCTCGGGATCTCGTCGGCTGTTCGTGTTCAATACTTCCAAAGATGCACAGTGTTTGTGGGCGTCTGGTGCAACACTTCGGCATTGCGCTATGTGGAAATTCTTTGTTAATACGCCATATCATATTCTTTTCCCTAGAGAATATATCTCAAAACTGCAGAGTTAGATGCCAACTCAAGTTTTATATCCTCGTTATTTGGCACAATTCAAAAAATGGAGAACAATTTTTTTAAGTAACTTTCGGGCAGCTTCAAATGAGATATTAAGTTTTCGAATCATCTATCATTTAAAGTTAAAACAAAACAAAAAGAATGTATCTACACAACATCAGCATTGCTTTTCTACTGTTTGTCAAATTTTTCAAAACATTTTATTAATGTAAAGCATTTGTGCAGTTAACAATATCTGCTCTCATCGTATTTATTATTGCTGTAGAGGTCACAAAATGCCATATATTGCTGGTGTCTATAGCTGTTGGGTCAAGATTTCGTCAGTTTTTCTATTTGTGTTTTTTTTGGGGGGGAGGGGTACCTGTGTTATTTTGATATGATAACAACCATGTGATGGACAAGATTTGTTGCATCTCAACATTTTAAAATGAATTGATATATACAGTGTTATTCGAGATGGATGTGATATTTTGATATAACAACCATGTGATGGACCAGATTTGTTGCATCTCAACATTTTAAAATGAATTGATATATACAGTGTTATTCAAGATTAATATCCATCCATCCATAATATTTTTAAAAACTAATTTAGAGTAAATTATTATAATGAACAATATTTTTTTATTTGCTTTTAATTGAAATTAGGGTATTAATTGAAAAAAGACTAATTTGATAAACTTTGATAGCTAATTTTCTCTATAAGTTAATATTTTTCGTATTAGCACTGCAAATTTGGTTCAAAAATACTTAAACTATAAGAATTGTTGTCTTCGTGTGAGTGATTGACTTAAACTTGGTTTTAAGCATGGTTAGATAATTATCATTTTTAGACTAATAAAAGCATCATTGTCGAAAGGCATGCTGAAATGAATTTTTTTAAAATAATGGTATAGCAGTTCAACGTGTAAGAAAGGTAAAAATGTACGTTCAATTCTAATTTCAGTTTTTGCGCTTTAGAAAATTCACAACATTCTATCTCATGTTTTTATTATATAAGGCATGAGATAGAATGCTGTCTCGTGTATGCAAAATGTAAATGTGCAAAATTTTGTTGAATGCGACCCAATTATATAGAGGATGGTATGTAACGTGCATGCATACGTATAGATGGATATATGTACATAAAAACAATGATTTTTATTTATATTAAGATCATGTCATTATCGGTCTACCATAATCTATTTTTTTTCTAGAAATAACAACTAAAATAATTGTCATTTTTTTTTTGCGATCTCTTAAATATTTACGAAATAAAGTCTTATAATTTGTACTCAATAAATACCAATGATTTTCACTGCAAACCCTTTCAGCCGCCAAAGAATCTGAAGAAGAATCTTTACGTGTGAAAGTGAAAGGTATTCTTTTATTCTCGCCAACAAAAGAGAGCAGCCATCCCGCAACTGCCAGAGACACACACACACGCTATTAAACGAATGGAGGAAGGGGCGTGTGTAATCGTCGAAATAACTTCTGTTCTTTTCACTACGTGTCGGCGGACGAGCAGACGGTTTTCTTTCTGACCACAGCACGCAATTCTTCGGAATGGGAGGGAGGGGGAGTGGCGGAACGAAGAAGAGGGTGGTCGGTGGACTTGAAGTTATAGACCATGCCTTTAGAAAAAGTTTTTCTATTCGTTTGGGGAACATCAGCCTTAAATTGCCTTCTGGAATTCAGGTAAAATGTTGTTCTCGACAGGAACATTTTTGTGTCGGAAATGGTTAACTTTTAATATTTAAGAAGTGTTTTTCTCCAGTGGATGGAAGTGTTGCTTTTTATGTTATACTTGGAATGAACGTACACGACATTTAATTTCATAATCTGCCGGAAAAACTGGATAAGTTTTGCAGCCAATAATATGAAATGTTTGGAATTCTGAGAATTTTCTTTAATGATAAATTTCATGTGATTGGGAATTTTCTAAATATTTTTACCAAATTGTTATCATTTTGTGGGCTCAAAAAGGCTCTAAAGCATGTTTATCTCCACAATATCTTTCACACATTTTCATGCGACATACCTCAAATCAAGAGATGCGAGCTTATATCTTAGGAGAGAAAAAAAGGGGAGGGGCAACGCGTTACGTGACTTACTCAGTTCATCGTGGAACTGTGACATCACGTGATTTCTTCTCATATTGTTTGAGTGTGTTTGCGCGCTCATGGCAGGTTCGGCACGTTCATGTGGCATTAATTAACAAAAATTTCGAGCGAGTACATACACCCTCGCTACGAAAGGATCAATAAAAGTGTTTTAAAAAACATATTTTTATTATTGTACGAAGAAGTAGAATTACTTTTTAAAAAAATATTTGCTACTTTTCAGTCTTTATTTTATAATTCATTTTCTCTTTTTTCATAATATTATGAGCTCTTGAAATCTCTTTTTTATTCATATTTAGGGACTGTTGGTATACATTATATAAAAGAAAAATTTACTTCAAATCATTAATTAACTAGCAATTAAGTTCTAAAAGTATTTAAATAGAGTATTGCCATCGAGAATACTCAAGTATGCAAACGTTTATAACTAGCCCATTAGGTAATGATTGAAATTGTTTTAGCAAAATTCCATCTGTGCCTACTTGAAACAAGTCATATTGAATGACAAGAAACATGTAGAAATGGAATGAAGCATTGGTTGTTATTGCAATTCGAGAGTCATTTCAAATCCAGAGTTTTAATAATAACTTTAAAGATGGCGATATCTTATCTTTGGAAGATTCATGTTCCAAATCTAGTTCTCATTGTGCAAGTGGGTATATTAAATTTTTCAGATATCAAAAATCTTCAGCGCATTTTGGAATAAAAATGTGTGTATTTGAATGCATTCTTAAGTATTGCACTCAGCACTCCATGTAATAGATATGAATTTAATCTGAAAAAAATCAGATTGAGATTAAAATGAATCACGTTATGCACATTTTTATAAGTTTGCAATTTGCTTCGGTCAAATATTTTATTCTTTCTTGTGGGGACTAAAAATTTATAACTTTTTAATTTCATGGACGCGCAATTTATCTCTATTCTTATGGACAAATTGCCTAATACTATGGATTCCCAATTATCCGAAAGGACAGGCCGGTATTTTATAAATACCTACAAAAAATTAAATTATTAAGCATGTCCTTCTTGCAGTACAACATTCTCTTATTCATTTTCTCCCATCTCAGGGTCAGTTATCCTTCCTCTCTCGCCAGTATTTTATAAATGTTTCTGTATGATCCTGTTCTTATTATGAATTTATTACATGAAAAGAAATCATAGGAATAAAAAATATCGTTCACATTTTAAAAATGGAATTATTTTACATCTGATTTCATTACAAGAACATTAAGTAATGTACATAGTGTAAATACTTTAAAAAAACACTTACATAAAATATGAACTTAATTGTATCAAATATTTACTGTCCGTTTATAAACAATTATACTAATGTGAAAAGGTGGACCTTAAAATGTCAAAGCTAAAAATGTATCTACCTTTTAACAATCAGATTTTAGCTTTTGATATATGTATTAAACAATGACTACTGCGCCTTTTGAACTCTTTCCTCCACTTTACACGAGTCGACACATCTTGGAAAGCAAGTGGTTCCTCGCATCGACGCGGAAGATTATTTTCAACTCTGCCGGGTAATTGAAAGTCAACTGCAATAGGAAAATTAACATTCAAACTCGTTTAAACATTAAAGATAGGATGTTCCAAATGCAATTTGCAGAATTTGTAACATCTAAAATAGAAAACAAATTAACAAAAACAGATTTCAACAATAAGACAGGGGAAAAAAAACCATTACATAATTAAAATATGCCATTCGTTCAGGAAGTGTATGTGCGTGTATGTGTGTGTGTGCGTGATTATATAAATCTATTGTAGGCAGTTATGTACTATTAAGATTGAATTTCAGGCATGCTTAAAACACTTAGGCTATAAAGAAATGGTTCCTAGTTGTATTGTAGTGAAATCTAATTTTAAAGTGATTTCTTCTATCATTTCTCCTTTAGAGGATTTTACAAAATTCAATTTGATAGCTCAGTTTCTATTTCACTTTTTAATCAATAACAGCAATTTTAACAGACACATGAACCAATCATTGCGGATGGATTCAAATCCTTGAAACCACGCTGTCCATACTTGTTATCAAGAGTTATATCTAAGCTGCAAATTCAACTGTCTTGCTTCTATGCTCTTCTCCGAAATGACAACTGTTTATTTTGCTCTTATTGGTTTGCCTCCAATTCTGAAATATTTTTTTGTATATGAGTATCCATGACTCTTTTGGATTCTTTAGGTAGCTCCACTAATAACAATCTGTTTATTAAAGAAATCCGCCACTTTTATCGACATTTATTTTTACAAGATTTCCGTATCCTCCTCACGTGTTGATATTGCAGACTTGTTCCGCCATTCATTAAATTTTTGCCCCGATCCACTGTTAACGATGACATCCGCTCTGCCATCAATCAGCGTGTTTTCCTTAGTGGCAAAAGAAACGAAAATAATAATAATAATAATCAACAAAATCTTTCAAAATGGGTTTCTAAACTTAACAGATGCTGTGATTTCATTTTAACAGGACTTCGTAGTAGACGTTTACGCGCTGTAAGCATAAATCTGTTGCTTTTGCGGTCTTTTCCAACTTGCAACCATTATGTAGACACTTTTTGCTATCCGAGATAGTTTAATAGACTAGTAGTCTTAACAGTCTATTAGAGTGTGTAAAAGAAACGCCTTTTAAATATTTTCATTCAAACAATTTTTAACTTACATTACTTAACTTAACTTAAAGAATCCACATTTTAACATCTTCATGTACTTGATAAACTTACGGTTAATAATATTCAGGGGACCACCGCTTTTTTATCTTTAAAAATATAAAAAATAGTATTTAAAATCTTTTTAAGTACTTGTTTTAATAACATTGTTGTCGATTTATTTTTCTTGTTGTTTTCACTTGGTTTTCATTATTAGTACATATAGTTCTAACGCAATTTTTTTTCCTACGCAGTTTAGTCCTATCGAAGATATAACATCGGAATATAAAATTAAAAAATTCAGTTATCCCTACGACAAGATTTGTATTCCAGATGAATAGTTCTATTGGTGGTGCGTTAAAATATATTTAAATTAATTCGCAATAAAACGTATTAGTTATTTTTATAGATTTTCAATTATTTTTAAAAAACAGTATGAATCTGAAAAGAATTATAAAAAAAATAGCATCAAAATTATAAGGTTCGTTATTCAGAGGGTTTTTATTTCAAAATTTCTTATTTTTGAATGAAAATTAAAAGATGACATCGAAGATGTTATTGGAAAAATAAAATGTATGTTTCTTGAGAAATAATAGTTAATTCTTTGCATATTAATATAAAAACAATTTTCTCATATATATATTTTTTTTAATGAAAAGACTATTTTGTGATCTGAGTCCTTGCTAAATGTGAATATAAATGATTGTAAAATATGATCTTTGTATCAATATTGATGGACAATTCTTGGAAATAACGTCAACATTGATTCTTAAAATTGTGTTGCATTTGGTATTTTATGTCTTAATATGTATATGAAAAGATTCTTATTGTAAATTTCGTGAATTAGCGTTTTAAATTGAATTGAAATTTCGAAATCTTAACGTTTGTATTGTTTCATTTCGTAATCTGTAACTTTTCTTAAATTGATTGCTACGTTTATATTACATTTTTTCCTTTAAAAAATGCAACTGTAATTTAAAAAAAAAAAAACACTTTTCCTTTTTTTTTTAGTGGAATTTCTTTCATCAAGGAAATTTAATTCCAACTGCAATATCCATCTCTCCTTCGGGGGAAAAAAATGCATCTTTTTAATACCAATTCATTCTCTCCTCTTCATTTCTTCGGGAAAAACGATTTCGCCTTTGTTTCAGGATACGGCTTTTTTTCCATCGCTTTAGCCCCTTTATTTGAAGGAAAGGTACAACTAAGTTAGGAATTTGGAGAAAAAGGAAGATAAGATAAAAAAGAATTTAAAAAAACTTTGAGAAGCATAAAAAGCCACTTCGTATGAAAATGACTGAAAACGTGAAGAATAATTATTTCTGTAATTAGATAATAAGGAAGGTTTCGGGGTAAAATAGCTTAAGTTTTTGAAAAGCATCTTTTTATTAAGTAATTACTACAGAAATTGATTTTACATAGGATTTTTAACCATTGATTCACTATAGCTGCCATACGCTGCCATATATTTTTTAACATAGATACATGTTGATTTGTAATTTGCTTATCGGTGAAGAAAGAAAATCAAATAAGGGTAAGATCTAGACCGCATTGAAGTGCACATCTATTATTTTATTTCCTTTTTATAACAATTCTCTGTGTTAAATTTTTTTATTCTGTTGAAATTATTATGCTATGTTTGTGACAGGAGTTATTTTAGTATTTTGTCTTATTTTTATTGTATGCTAAAACGAAGACATGTGAAAGTTCGCTTGTGATTTACATAGAGGGGGGAAACAAATATCCTATAGTAAGTTAAAAAAAATTAGATAAACCCAAATAATCTGGTGACAAAATCTTGGACTAGAAAATGGTTTCCGTCCAGAAGGTTTGGTGCACCTTAAATCTATCGAAACCAAATGTCCTGCTACTCGTGTAGTGTGAAATTTTAGTGAAAGAATTGACATCTATTATATCGTATTTGTCATCTAACCAAAATCTTAAAATCTTTCTTATGTTATGATGCTAATATAATCATTCCCGATTTTGCATATTATTTCAAACTGCCAAGCTTTACTGAAGAGGATAGTTGATAATGATGCTTTGAAAATTTTGCTGATAATCTTGAGTTCGGGGTGGTACTTGTTTCCTGTGGGTGGGTTTTTAAAAAATGTGGTGTAAATTCTTACAAAAAAGTAAAGACATAAAAAATTCAATTGATGTTAATATAATTTAATCTATAAAATACATAAATTAAAATATAATAAATTATAAAAGTAAAAGCCACCAACTTTTATCTCTCATTTTGAATTCAAAGAATGTAAGAATAAAGTTATTTCAAGATTTAAAACATTCAAAATGAACATGTGATTCTCTTCACATGCTTAAATGAAAATTCTTCTCATAGAGAACACAATATAGGATTTGTGCTCCGCTTTATATGTAACAATTATCTTTATCATCAAAATTATCCAAGAAAAGGTATATTCGCTTGATAATTTCAAAAATACTAAGCTGTCTTTTGTTTCCGGCAAACAGCGTATCTAGTTGCTCTCATTTTATTCTGAAATAGCCATTACGTTTCCGGCTATTTTTAACCAAGTTCTTGAAAGTCCTTTTATAAACAGATATACGAACCCAATCGTTTTATTTAGATATCTCAATGACTACATCTAAATGCACTTACATTTGAAATTCTACAGGAAATTACATAATAAAAGGTTATAATTTCAGTTGGGAGCATTTGGAAATTTATATCCAAATATTCCTTATTATAAATTGAAAAATAATTTGAAACTTGAAGATCTTTATCCTAGTTTGCATGACAAAACTTTTAGCACTATTGAAATTTTTATTAGAAAACAGGACATTTTTAATAAAATAGATTTCTATATGAAGCCAATAATGTTAAAAACTTCATGTATCAAGAATTCACAGCATTGATATTAAACAGATTTTTTCCACTTTATATGAACGGTAATGGTTCTCCTTTTAATTCAATTTTGCACTTGCATTTTCGCCTGCGATTGGACTAGTACTTAAAACACAACATAGCTGACGAATACAAATCGGAAAAAAATGTTATAGATTCTATCCTTTGCTTTACCCAAACATTATTTAAAAATTAGTATAACGATGCTTGCTTTAACAAAGAAATGTTTTCCACCATTTGATTGTGTGATGAAAATTTTCTGATTTTCTTTCAAATAAAATGGTATGTGAGCCGGTTTTCACCGAAGTTTTTTAGGAAAAACCGTGATTTACAAGTTTTACTTCAGGTGATGCCTAAAACCTCCAAAGTTGTTTGTTCCTATTTTCTTTTATCATGAGTCTTAATTTGCTAACTTGGCTAGATGCATTCAACCAAGAGAAACTAAAACCACCACTTGTGATATTCGCTTGAATAAAACTGAATAGCATGTGTTATGATGTGTTTATTATCTCTTTGATTGAAGGCGCACAATATAGTATGAAGTATAAAGTTACTGCATTGTTGGTCGTAAAAACATGGCTTAATACAAATTGACTCCATTCTACAAGTTATCTGACAGTCGATATTAGATAGTCCACAAAATATCCGATAAGCATAAGTGAATTCAATATTATGCTTCTTGTTGGACTTCAGTGATACTAACTGAATATCCAAACTTACCATGTGGAAGCATGAAAGTTTACGTCATGACTCAAGTTTACGACTATGTCTCTATGTTACGTCAAGTTTACGACTATGTTTCTATGTTACGTCAAGTTTACGACTATGTCTCACACTTTAATTTACTGCTGGTGTGTTAAAGCCTTATGATATTCTCTTAGTGTCTTAATAATGATTTGAAAGTCTCTGGTAAGATTATTCTTTACGAACATTTTGAATTTTTGATCATAATGATTGTTTTCCTGTAGAAACTATTGCAAGGATTTTATTAAACTTTTAGTAGTCCAAGAATTCACAACTACGTTCCAATTTCTTCGTTCCCAAAGTAGTACATTAGGAGAAACTTCTCTTTTTTATTGACATAAAAGATCTATCAACCTTGTCCTCAGTGAATGTGAATAAATAAAAATTTTGACGAGAGAAGACTTCATTCTCTCGAGAGCATAGCTGCTGTGAAATGTGTTCGATCACAACAGCACTTAAATATTTCAGATTTTGAAATTTTTACGAATATATATTTTAGACATTAAGTTTATTAAAGTTTATTAAGTTTATTGAAATTTTTAATAATAATATTCTTTTAGTAATTAATTTTTATGTACCATTTATTAAAAAAGTCAAATTGTGAAAGTAAAATTTTGCTCACCATTTTTAGTTTAAATATTCATTTCATGTTGCTTTCTCATTTTAGACTAAATTTCTAATTAAAATTTTAGGTAATTCTATTTCTTACAGTGATTCCTTTAGCTTCTAACTAATCTCCATTGCTTTTCATAACTCCACCCGTGCTTTCGTTGCATTAATTATTTGCTTTCAAAAAGAGTGATTTGCATTAAATAGATCTCAGAAAATTCTGCAAATATATATCTCAGAAAACGAAATTTAACGGAATTGTCAACAGATGTTTATGATAAAACAAAAATAAACAAATTACAAATTTTACAGAAAAAAAAGTATTGTTTCTATTTGATACAACTCACATCAAATGATATTACACATTACTGAATAATATTCATGTATAATATTCATTTAAAAAATATATATTTGTCTGGTTAACTGACCAATCTCACTATTAACTGGTATTTTTAATATCTTACCACTACCACCCCAAAAAGAGTGTAAAATGCTCACCATGTCCCTGATTTCCAATATTTTAAAATAGAGCATTTAAAAAAAATCAATTCGAAGTATAAAATAACTATATTTCCGGTGGGAAGTAAACATTTCAGGAGATGTTTTATTTGCATTCACGCATAAAAAAATAAGAATAAATTTAAATGAAATGCTTAAAATAAATAGTTTTATTTCTACGGGCTCTGCAGAAATCATATTTTAAAACAAATAAATCAATTTGTATCTAATATTGTACTGAAAAAAATTTTCATTCAAAAATTAATTATTCAAAGAAGTTATATTTAAAGAATAAAATTTAAATGTAAAATAATTTTTTCCCGCTTTTACTTTTTCATAAATGTATATTATGCATAAAACGAAACTCTCCCCCTCTCCTTGATTTTACAATTTGTTTTCTCTGTTTCAGATCTGGGTTTATTACTTCATTGGTAGAACTATCTTTCTCAGAAAATAAAACTAACCGAACTGAGATATTTCAGATAGCACCACACAAACAAAACTCGTACCTTTCACTTATTAAAAGAGAATTTTTTTCTAGGATCCATCAGCATACCGCATAATGTTTCCCGTGTATTTTTAAATTACTTACTATCTTATGCAGCTTTTTGTACGTGAATGCAAATTCATTTCATTTTTTTCAAGGAAATAAAATGTTTCTATCTTCTTTTAATCTAAATATTATATAAATGAAACAAATAAAGGGTATTAATTTTTTATGTTGGCATGAAATAAATAAAATTTTGAATTCTTAGCAACAAAAACTCATAGGAAATATGGAAAAAAATATTTTTGAATCGATACCGCAGGTTTAATGAAAGAAATTAAACAATATAGTTTCTCAATGAATTTAAAAGCATGAGAGCTATAAGTTTATGAATAATATCTTATCTGCAAGTGCACAAGAGTGATATTTTTTCCTCTTTGGTTCGAAATAGTCTTCAACTATCAAATTAGGGTTTCGTTTTTAGTTTTTGCTTTAAAAAATCCTCTGTTATGAAGTAAACTCGGTTTGATTGAACATATTCACAAAACTTATAAATAGTACTTTGTGAATTTTAATTTAAGAACAGATCTCTTACTCCATCACATATTGAGGTCATAATTACAGTTATATCATATCTTTAATATACCTTCTATATGCACCATTTCTTTACTATGCATTTGAAATTGTAAATGCATATACATAATATTGTCACGTAGATACTTGAGTATAGAACTCAATGACACACACAAGAAGTAGAGCTAAACCAATTTATTAACTTAATTCAGAACTGAGAATACAGTAACTGACAAATCTTCTGCTTTTATTCAAGCAGAGAAAGTTCCAGAATACTCTTCTGGAGACAGTAAGAAAAGTCCAGAACACTTGTCTGGCAAACTAAAGAAATGTCCAGTATCTTCTGGAACATGAAATAAAGGAAAACATAAAATCAAGGAATTATGTGTTTACATATACTATTAATCGCATTGTCTCTAGCGGGATTCGAACCCAGGTCTCTTGGTCACGAGACCAGTGCCATGACCATTCGGCCATGGAGATTCGACTGTATTCCTTCAATGCGGCAATATTTCTGCTTGAGATAATGACGGCAGTAGTGCTGGAGTTCAGTGCTAATGGAAGTTGGGGAGATTCGGTTCTAAGATCACCATATCATTGAATCTTACAAGCATCAAAAAACCAACGGACCCTATCGCCATGTCTAGATGACGTGGAAACCTCAATAGGAAGGTGCCGCGTTGGGTATTGTTCTCTTCATATGACTCTGATTCAAAGGGAGGGAACTCCCAAGTAGTACCACTGTAACTTCAAAACGGAGCGTTAATTTAACTGATCTAAGGTGCAGGGGATGAGAAAATGGTCCAAAATACAAGCCTTGTTTGGAGAATATCAATTGGTCACTGACCACAATTTGTAAATAACATTGATAACAAGGCTGTTATTAAAATCCTTCTGTATAAAAGAACCATGAAGATGATAAAAAAAGACGATTAAAACCGAGAGGATAATAGTGGATATAATTAGGGATCTGAGTGATTCCTTTCACGAATTAACTAGCAATAATAGAATTAATTGCGTTTGCATGTATTATATATTTTCAAATTGATCTAGCAGATGTTCATAAGATTCAGGCATTTCAACTTCATGAAATTTTGCGTTTAAATTGGAGCATATTTAATCTCTGTTACCTTCATTTGCGGGTGGTTAGAGACTGTTTCTATAAGAGAGAAAAAAACACTTTTCTTCCTGGGATTTAAAAACTTCATAGCTCTTTTCTAAGGCTCGCATTTCTTAGCGTAATAATGATAGAACGGAGTTTGCTTCTCCACTTGACATGATCATATTTCATGTCAGAATCTTCAAGATAAAGCGAGAGTCACGATAAATAGTGCTAAATGTTCATTTTTACTACTTTTTTTTTCAAAGAATAGATTACATTTGAATGTTTTAAATGTGTCACATATCTTTGTAAATTTTTTTGTCTTTTCCTTACAGTTGTAAAATGATTTTTTTAGATTAACCATGAAGAATAAACATCTCAACCATACTAAATCAGGAAAAAAGAAGGAGTTTTGATTTTTGATTATGAAAACCTGACAAATTTCTTCAATATGCAGAAATGGCGAATTTAAAAACTGAAAAATGGTTATAGCGTGGAAGAACCATTTAAACTTTGGCCTCTGAAATAAACCATCCATTATTGAAAAAAAATGGAAAGCCGATGTAACACGACTAGCAATGAGTCGTTGGCAAATCGCGTGTTTCTTAATTGCACTTGATTATCATTAATCCTGTATAATTAAGAATTTTAAAGATAAGATTATTCACAATATTCATTGTACCGTGATTGCTACACTTTTGATTCATCTTGTTACATTCTAAAATTTAATTAATGTACAATTCCAATGATGGAACGAGATGCCAAATATCATCCATACCAGGCAGCTACTCTTTTTAATAATCACATTCACATGCATTAAAAGAATAGCGATTTTAATGAAGAGATTATAATCAGAAAACTAATACAAATCTGAAGTTTTCATTTGAAGATTATGTATCAAATTACATTCCTCGTGATCTCTGTATTTTTGAGTTATTGTGTTGAGAGACATAACTACAAAATTGGTTTTTTTCAAAATTCTTAGAGGCCAAGAACAAGCTTAAAACGATGTCGATATTTTGAGTTTCATCAAAAAATAGATATTCAGTTTTTTTATGATAATGCTTTCTCTTTTTATAATTTGTGTTTAAGGACGAAAAAATAAAATATAATAAGATACCATGAAGTAAGATGACATTTTCAATTTTAATAATGTGCTATTTTAACTAAGAATCCATGGAATATTTGAGATATTTATGAATTCCACGTAACTTCCGCGTTGAGTTATTGCGTCTACGAACACCTTGAATTTAACAATGAATGTTTCAAGATACGATTAGTCAATGCACTTATTGCAGATAAATCAATCAACAGATAAAAGATAAATCAATCAATGAATTAGCTAATCGAAGTCAGAAACAATACAGAAAGTAAAGTATAGCGTGTTTCTTTCCCTATATTAGGTAGCAAACTTCGAAAAAAAAAATTGGGCACCCCCCAAAAAAAATTAAGCTCCTAGTGCGTCCCAAAATGTTGAAAGTGGGGGATTCTTCCCTATAATACCAGAAATAAATAAAACAAAACAAGTTGCATCGTAAAGACGTCCGCCAACTTTCCTGTATGCCGCTTTTTTTTATGTGCAGCAGACACAAAATCCGCCTTCCTTTCTGTATCTCCACACCTGCCACTTTACACTCCTGTTGAGAAGTTATCCCTCTTCTGTTTTCTAGCAAGAAAGCCGGCCTCCCACAAAAGTGGCTCATCGTGGGCGAATTCGGGAGAAGAAATTGGCTCGATGTTGAGCCCTTCCAACTCCTCAGGATGCGTGTGCTCATCTCCGATACTTCCGTTTCTCCCCTTTCCTCGAGTCTTCATTTGTATGCTCGAAGGGCCTCTTGGTAAGACAGTAGTCATCTCGGGAAGGGAGCGGGGCTGTAATGAATGCACCCGGCATCTCTTCCTTGTATCTTTTCAGAAGCGTGATCCCTCCTTCCCTTTTCTTTGCTAAGCGTGATCCGACTGGCAAATGACTTTTTGGAATTTTTGAAACGAATCCGAGCTTTTCCCAAATTAGACAGCCGGTCAGCGAGCGATGGATTTCTTGCACTGCTTTGCCTCATTTCTGTAAGGGATGGGATTTCGCTGCAATTGTTTATTCAGCTTAGTGTTTTATTGTTTGTTTTGTATGTGGAGTGAAGGTTGGGTATTCATTGATGTAAGTCAATGATCGATACAATGAAATGAGAAAGAACTGATTGTTGTTCCTAGAGCCATTTGGAACATATCTGGCCAAATCGATATGAATGGATCGAAGATTTTCAAATATAGTAGATGAAAAATGCAAAGCGTTCATTAAACTTTTTCAATTTTTTTCGATGTATTTCCGAATTTAAAAAACTGAAAAATTAATTAATAGTAATATATATAATAGTCTTATTATTCTACATTAATAGTCTTTTAAATTCTTGCCAGCCGTACTGTGATCAATTTGAAATACTCTATAAATTGGGAGTCTAAAATCTAGACATTTGTATTGAGTACAAATACATAATTTGAATGAAGGGGTAAAACAGAAAAATTTAAAGATTCTGAAATATAGTCTGTATATGAAGAAAACGGAAATAAGGACCTTTTTTAACATTCATGCAAATTTTTTAATCGTTATTTTCGAATTAAGATGAAAAATTCTGCCTCCTCATTTGTTTAGTGGGTAAATATCGAATAAAAATTTTAAGTCGGTTTCTTCTTTTATATCTTCATTTCGCATGAAAGACCAAAAAAAACTGTCACTTTTCATATGCCAATATTATGCAAACATTGATGTTTGATTTCTGATGTGGTATACATTTCTCTTTTGTAATGCATTTAATAGAAAAAAATATATTCTTAAAAATTGCACAATTCATTTTCAGTGGCCTCATTAGGGTTAAAATTTTGAATTCATGTGAAAAATCGGGATTCTTTTGTTGTAGAGCTAAACTATATAATTCTTATTTAGCATTAAATGACGTATTTTCTATCTATTAAACGTTAAGGAGAGTATGTTAAATAAAAGTTAACAATTCAGACCGTATTGCAGTTATCCCTTACTTCACTTCAGCAAAATACCGTTCATATGTTATATTATACTAGTTGGTTGTAGAGAACCAGCGGCATTCTTGTGCAAATTGGTAATAACCACCCAAAAGTGAGATATTAGCCTTTGTGTATTTTGAATTAAATGAAATGAATTAAATATAAGGGATTTTGGTAAAGACAGAAACCTTCTAAATTGATATTGTCAGAAAAACCCAAACAAGAGTGGGGGAGGATGCATATCTGACTGAAAAAGATGTTGGACCCCATACTTTCTATGGCTGATGGGCTATCCGGGTCTTAGGGTTTTCATTCTCCAATGAAATTTTATAAACGGACTCAAAATACTTGTGAAATCCATTGCGATTTCTATTTGTTCGGCATTAAGAAAAATCAGTTTGCGACATAAAGCTTTTGAATGCTGTTCACGCTTCGAGATATCAGCCAAAGGACATTAAAATAATCATCATTTATGAGGGACATTGCTTACGAAATTTGATTTACAAAAGGATACTAATTGCCAAAACTATGAAGTCTGAAAGAACTTTAAAGAATCCCTCAAGAAATTTTGATGCAATATACTACATTAAGTGATAAAATATGAGCTATCGGGGATGGAATACTTGCAAAAGAAATTTCATCAATTCTGACAGTTAAAACTGTGGTTGTGTTTCATTTTTCAATGTTTCCATGCCAGTTGTTGAAACTCGCAGAGTGAAAGAAATGTGCAAGGAACGGAATAACGATAAAAACACTTAATCAACTGTTCTCTCTAAAACTACAAAGCCAAAATTTGATTTTAGAAAGTTTGAAATTAAGACTTCATCAATTGATTCTATATAACATAGTACACTCTGTTTGATTGAATAGGATGTAAATGAAACTCAAATCGCAACCATCTTCTTTTGGTGACTTTGTATCATTTTATTAAAAAAATTTTAAATCGGTAAAAAGTTGAAAAATGTACTTTTATCAAAACTAAATATATTGAATCACTCACTTTAATGAATTATTCAGAATATTTTTTTTATTATTTAAAATACCACGATACGTTTGTAAAATGGTAAAAATTACATTTTTGCATCAAAATTCTAAAATGTTAAACCCTTTACGTAAAATTAAATGTAGCAAATAGTTTTTGAATATATATAATAGAAGGGTTTTAAATATAATAAATTAATTTTAAAAAATAACTTTTCGCAATGAAAATGAAGTATTTGGAAGCTGTTGTGAACCCAAAACTATAGCCAGAATAATTTTAATGTAAAACCAAATTAGGTGGTGGGGATATTTTTTTTTCAAAATTTTAGAGCCCTGTTCTTGAATTGAATATTTAAGATTTAAAAAATTAATTTTTTTCTCATTGATTCATATGCAAATATGCAAATACTCAGTCATATTAGAATTTGATATTCATGATTTGATTTCCTTTTCAGCACTAACATAGTTCCGATTCAGAAGACAAAGAATATAAGCCTGCCTTTTTAAATATTTGTTTTCTTTAACAAGGAAAATAATTTTTTTTAATTTCAAAATCTACATTAATATTTTTTTTCATTAAAAATAAAAAAAGTATAAAGTAACGCACTTTTCTAACAATAAAATTTTTGACGCTTCATATAATAATTTTCTTATCTTTGAGAAATTTTTCATTTTTGCTGCATTAAAATACAATATTTCAATTCTCTAGGAATGTTTTCTTCCTTAAATGCACTTCATTTATTCAAAATTATTGCTTCAAATCTATTTTATTATAATAAATACATAGCTATGCTAAACTATGTCTAAAATCTGACGGCTACAAAACTCTGTGTTTTGCTGTCATGTTATTTATACATGATTTGCACTACAATTTTTTTCTTTTATATGCCTTTAGCTTATATTTTATCAGAGCTGATCATAATTACTATTTCTTGAAACAACTGATCAAATGTAGCTTTTAGCTTTCATTTTTATTTTTTTTTAAATAAAAGTTTATTGACTCTGGAAATATTACATTTATATGTGAACTACATATTTTAGTTTTTATAAATATGGGCGAAACAGATTTATTGTTTTTACTTTGCCCTGATAGTAGCGAATTTAACACGCAATTTGTGCTAGCGCATCATTTTGATATTTTTGATAGATTTATTATAAATATCATAGAATCTCAAAAAAAAAACCCAAGGAATTCCTTTTAATTTTATTTTCTAGCTTCCTAATCTTTAAACTACAATCTGTTTCAGGATCCCCGAGATTAGCACTTCGCTGATGAGTGAAAGCAGAAAGAAGAGTGGTTGTTATGCCTCTTAATATAATATTCTGAGCTCACCCTATTGCTAAATGTAAACCTTTCTTCCTCTCATTTTCCCTCTCGTCACTTTATATGACGAAAGAAACGCCTCCTGACGCATGCGTAAAAACTGGGAGGGCTTCAGAAACCAAAAATGAAGAGTGCTTTCATACGTGAATAATATGCATTCAACAATTTTTCCTGACGAAAAAGTTTTATTGTGCGAGTGCTCGATTGATTGCATATACGACATTAAGAGAATCAATTTAAAACTCAAAGGCGATTAAAAATCGATTTTTTTTCCTCTTTAAAACTCATAAGGTGGAGAAAAATATAGGCAGATAAATTCGGAAATGTAAAAGCACATGACTGCAGATAGATTGCAATTATACCTTTGTCCTAATAATGACCTCAAGAATGGTACTCCTCATGTATTCCTCATTAGTGTAGAACAATCTCTATAAATCAAGTATTTTAAATATCCAATGCTTTGGAAAGCAGCTGAGCAAATGCATGTATGTAATATTTCAAAGCTAAGAGTAATCTTTCCAAACACGATGTTTTAAATCATTTCTGTTCAAAGAGAGTTCCATCCCGTAATTTCAACTTCAACTATTTTATAATACATCAAAGCCGCTTATATTTCTCTAAGCATCTGTTTCCTCTTTTTTACATCTCTGTGAATTAAATATAGAAATGAAAAGCATATAAACATAAAAAAACACAAGATTTTGATGTAACTCCATTATTTAGTCTTCCTTCTTTGTCTACAAAATGCAGCAAACTTGATTGATAGTTTGCTTCTAAAATAAGCATAGTTTATACAACCCACAGGATTCCAGTCTATTCCACTTTCACCACTTGTCTAGGCGCCATATACGAGAAACGGAACGCGCCTTCATTCAGTGGTTGAAATTGGTATATCACTGTGATAGCTTGCGTTCTGTGTTGAGGAAGTTAGGCACACTTTTATTTAGATTCATTTGTTTCATACGGGAAAAGATAAAATGTTGTGATCGATTTTCCATTCATGTCTTCTGATACTAGAATTTTGAAACTTCTTGCACTTGTATGTTCTCGACAAGAACACACTACGTTGATATTTGAGGATAAGTTTCCATTAATTACCGATTCAGTTTTTTCAAGATTTAGTTAATATTTTATTGATTTATTTAATTAATTCTGGGTTAAAGCAAAAAGCCCCACCTCATAATGAGTTCGAGAAAGAGTTTTCAAAAGTTTATAAAATTTCTAATAATTAATATTAATAAAAGGTAGAAGAAAATAATAATAAAACGTCTGTTATTCAATATACTAACAATAGTGCTTTTTAAAAAAGATTATTAAATTCTAAATTCGATAATAAAGTTTCCTAAAAATTCTTGAATAAAGAAGTTTCAGAATGATCCTTCTCGCTATGTATTTTACCAGATAACTTCGGTAATGAAGGACTCTAGTATTTCGTTAATGTCATTACTCCAAAATCATCATTGGTGCATTTCAAACTCTCCTCAGAACTGAACTATTTTCTCCAGCCAACGACAGAGTTTCTCCAAACGAATATTTATTTGTTAGTACTAAAATATATTACCGCCTCAAGTGTTGGGTTCATTCCAGATATAAAAATTATACATAGTGCACAAAAGAAACACTTATTCTATGAATTTTTAGATGAACTGGTAGGACAGTTTTTTTCCAAAAAGAGGTTATCATCTAATTAGATAGTAAAAAAAGCAAAGCATTTAACTCTTTGGGCATACGATTTTTTAAAAAAATTCTAGTTACTAATTTTTTTTTACCATAAAAAAATGAAAAAAACATTAATTTCGATTATTTAACATAAAAACATTACTCAAAATAAGAAAAAATATTTCAGTAGATCAATTTTTATAGAATGGGACATATATCATCTCGCCACAGCATCAAAGTTATTATAAAATATCAAACAATGTTTTGTTTTTGTAATAAAATAATTTATTCACTTATAATTTATGTATATAAAACACTTAATGCATTTTTTATTAAACATGCTGTTTTATTATGTATTATAAAATGAGCGACAAAAATTCACTGCATCATATACAAGTTGCTGGTTTCTGCTTACATATTTTTTTACGCATTTACCTTTAGCTCATAACTTTGCCAACTGAATGAAAAGTTTTAAATAAAATAATAAACTGTATGACTATGAGCAACTTCAACTTTTCGACTTGAGCTAAAATATATTCCACCATGCATAAAATGCTAAACAAAAGACTTGACAGTTTTTTATCCACCTAACCCCAAAAAGTTAAGAAGTAAATTAATTTACGAAATGGGATAAAATTCTTTATTGTTTTGTAACTTCAGTTCAGAGATCATGATGAGCAGGTATTTTGATAGAAAAAGTACCAATTTATAAGAAGAATCAAAACTGCAAATTAAGTGGTGAATTTACTTAAATTATATAGCACACATACATATCATCAGAAATTTTTAAAATATATAATTTTGTGTTTTTTAATATTTGATTTTTGAATATATGATGTTCTAACGGCTGATTCTGCATAATAAAATATCGACTCTTTTTATATCTTGAACAATGTATGCTTATTAAAGCATTAACTTTTTTTTTTTGCATATAATTGAATTTTTCTTTTACAGATACTTGCCAATCCATCAATCGCTTTCTGCAAATTTTATTCATCCTGAAGAATCTTAATATTTGAATTAAAGAAGTGAAGGTAAAATCGTAAATAATATTTTCTTTTTATTATTTCTTGTTTGCAAATTTGAAACTTCGTAATCAATTTTTCATTCACGTTTTGATGGGCTGGAAATGATTTATACGCTTTCTGGTGATACTTTGTACATTTGAATTCTTTCGACGGTAATATATTGTTTCCTTATCTTAAGAAATTTACAATTGATCATTATTTTAATTAAATTTTGAATTCGAAACAGTAGAACCACCTGGTAGTGGGACTGTGAGAGTTTTCATCTCTTGATAAAAAGGCTAAATAATTCCACTATTTGGTATAATAATAAAGGCGCTTTTAATTAAACCTCGTCACAAGCTTATATTACTTTCGGGTAAGTCGGAAGGCAATTCCTTTTTAAAGATTCCATTTTATTTCAACAAGTTAACTGGGAAATTTATTTTGAAAAGTTCCTCTTGCGGTATGTAATCAAAATCCAATGATGACTTTTGTGCATGCCGAATGCAATACCAATGATTGTATAATAAATTTTGCGAACATATCATAATAAAGCAATTAAGGTTTCATTTTCATTAGGTAAAGAAAAGTACACATCGGCCGATCTAAAATGGAGATTTACGTGTCAATCACAGTTAACTAATTAAGTGCAGATTTTCTGTTGGTTAGGATTCGTAACTGACAAATCGAAAGGTTGCGGATTTAAGAACCAGCAATCTTCATGCGTAGACGTCTTCATGCGAAACTTCTAAACTGTATATTGTTATGTTTTTATATATACTAGTAGAATTATTGATTTTAAACTTTTAAAAGGGACAAATATTGTAAAACTTAATATAAATGTTGTTCAGTGTGATGAAACAATTATTCACCTAATCTTATGATTCTTTTATCTTCAGTAATTAAGGAGCAATAAGATAATGAAAATTTTATCTTTGAACCTTCTCCCCCCCCCCCCCCTTTGAACTGTTAATCCACCTTCGAGGTTAACATGGATCTTCACATTTCCTGCAGCAAAATCCTCGCCGGTTCAGATCCAATCAAAATCCCTCTATTGTGTTCAATGGAAATCATGCGCAAAGAGTTATGTAGTAACGCTTCGATTAAAAGTCAGTTTCTGTTCTCCGTCATCTCCTAAGAAATTATCGACAAACAGACATCTTTAAAGCAGAACACGAATTACACCCGACTGTGTAAAGCTGAAGGTGACTGCACAAAATAATGATGTTGGCTCTTGAGGAGTAAATTTCGATCTGAACCATCAAAGTAATAACTACCCATTCACTCTTGTGTTACAGGTTCTTCATTATGTCAGAGTAGCTCAATGTGTCCTGAATAACATTTCTGGATAAAGTCGCAGTAGTGCTACTGTTATGTATTTTAAACTGTTCCGATTTCGTTCAAACAATAGAAATAGAACAGTCAGTGATATCAAACGCGTGCGCAAATTTCGTAAATCAATTATCTCTTTTTCTTTTCCATTGAAATTCCTCCGTGGTAATTCAGGAAATATTTACAAAAAAATTGTTACCGATCTTGTAACTTACATTCACACACGTACAATTTTAGAGTGATGAATGTTCAAATTTTCTTTACTGTTCTATCAAATATCCCAAAATCCAGTATTCGTAATGGTGAAAAGGGGGAAAATGAGCGTATTTTAAATACTACGCAGTTAAAAAGAGGCCAAATGTCTGTAGTTTATCAATACAAGAAAATTCCCCTTTGATACGTTTTAAAAAGTGTGATTTCAAAAAACTTCTGTAATAAAAAAAAATAGTAATTTAATAGAAACTAAAAGTTTGTAAAATACTAGCCGACTTTGGCGACCACCCGGTTCGCCAGTATTACCGCTCGCTACAATTTTCAATTAAATATTTTAAGTAACTGGTCTCTTAATATATTCTCAAACAAAAAATTTTTAATCTTCAAATTTTGATAGTCATACCAAACTTATACTGTTGTTTAGATCGTTTTGTTCAATTTACTATATATATATTGCTAATTTGTTGACATTTCCGGTAAAACTTCAACTTTAATTTAAAGTGGAAATGATGAAATTGCAATTAATATAAAGATATTTTTTAATAAAACCAAGCGTTTTATTTTATTTATCATCTTTATTGTTATTTATTTATTATTATTATCATTGAATATGAGTATTGCAAACAGAATCGCTCGGTATTTAAGTCTTATGTGAACCACAAAATATTTTTCATAATTTATGTAATATCTCAAACAATAATTCACCAAAAATTTCTCAG
>JAPMOR010034409.1:9470-230863 GCA_026543865.1 Argiope aurantia | reverse complement strand
CTTACAGAAGTAAGTAGAAACAACTACATACATAGATAAAAATATGTACATATAAAAATAAGGATAAAAACAACAGGAAAAAATAAACAACAAAGCTAATTAAAAATTGAAGCAGTAAAGGCAATAAATTTACAGAATGAGAAGAAAGCCATTTTGTGGTCGACCAAAACATGAAGCTGAGGTGGAAACTTAATATTACAGGCATCGAGATCCACAATAAAATCTCTTGTCCCTTAAGTAAGTTTGGAGCAATTAAAAAGCAAGTGTTCGACATTTTGAACTCCACCCACGCTGCAAGAGCACAGATCAGTGTTCGATAATCCAAATTTCTTGAGATAATAATTGAAACTACCGTGTCCAGTAAGAAATTTTGTTAAGTGAAAATCACTGAAAAAATGTTTGTTATTCAACCTTTGAGGAATTGTGGGGAAAAATAATTTGGTTAAAGAGGCAGTTGACGAATTTTGGTACAGCTCGTTCCATAAGAGAATGGTCTTTTTGTGATTCTCATTACGAATGTGAGATTTGGGGATGCTCACAGGATCATATGCTTTTAAGTCATGGCAGAAAGATATAAAATCTCTTTATTCCCACTTAGCCCTTTTGGAGGCGGGTGGGGGGCAGGAGATTCTTGACAAATAATAATGCAACATCAAGGTACTAAAAAACTTATATGTCAAAATTCGCATGAAACAGTCAAGTAATCAAGTGTCACATGTGGGTTACTCTTATCTTATTGTCTACCTACCTCATAGGTCAAGCATTCTTGTATTAATACCATAGAAGAGTTTGGTAAGTTTGCTCGGATTTGTGGGTGACTGTTGTTCGGATAAATAGGATTCAACTGCAGTAACCTCGTATAGAGTGAAAATCAAACGTAAATTTTATAAATCAAATGAAATATAGATGATGTTCAAACGCAAAGCAGTCGACTCCAGCATTAAACAACAGTGTTTCTTAAACTGTGGATTGCAGCTACAGAAGTCCCGCAGAAAAATATTGCTGCCTTTCCTACGTTTCGAAATTTCAAAAAAATATATAAAGAAATATTTTAGGCTTCATCAAAAAAATTTTAATATTTTTTTAATAAATTAATTTAATTTTTGGCCTTTATTAATTAATACTTCATTTTTTTTACTTATTTCCCCAACTTTCGGGTAGCAGAAAGAAATATGTTCTCGAGCTTAAGTGTTTAAGGAACCAGTGTATTTTAAAGTTTTGATTTTGATTTCAGAAATGAAAGCGTCAGATTAACAGTAATTATACTATTAATAATCCTTAACAATAATTATACTATTAACTACGCTATTAATTACCTAAAGAGGCGAATTTTTCGTTCCTGAATAAAACCATAAGATTAAAGTTATAAGATAAAATTAAAAAAATATAAGCAAAAAAATATTATGAAAAGTGATTTTAACATTGAATTGCCTTACAGAAATACCAAAATTATAAGAGTGAATAGCATAAATCTTGACTCTGTTTATATATCAACATGTAAAAAATTTTCGGAAATAATTTTTTTTTTCATTACGGATGTTTATTTAGATTTTAATTTTAAAATAACGAGCTAGATGAAATCTACAAAATTTTAAAACAACAGAAATTTAGGTCTTGTGCGTTACTTTAGACATATCTCTTCTATTTTTTCGCGAATTATAGTATGTTTCTCTCCTTATTCTAATGGAGGTTTGAAGGTACGTTTCACCACAGTATATCGTCTCTTTCATTCAAAGGCTCCTTTAAAAAGGGATCAGTTTGTCGCCATGTGGACATTTTTGTTGGTGTTCGCGTTTATTTCAACACGGCTCTTGGAAGAGAAATAAATGGAACGAATGAAGACAGAACACGAAAGTTTCATAAAATTAAAAACAGAATAATGTAAGTATTTGCTATTGAAAATAAGTGAAGTAAAGTGAAAAATCTAATTTTTGTTTTGTTTTCGTATTAGAGCCATTAAAATTTCAACACTGATATCCTAAATTCTTGTTAGGTTCTTGAATGTTCCGAAACATTGTCCAGACATGAGAGAGGAGTAATAACATCATTTTGTAATGTGTATGTACAGAATATAATACCTCCTTTCTTTATACAATATCCATAAATAATAACTAGGCTATATTATTCTAAAACATTTTACTATCCAAATTATTTATGTAACATAGTAAATAGTGAAGCAATTACATCAAAGTAATAATCGTATTAGTAAACTGTTTAACATAAACTACAGTTATTGTAAAAGCATTATATTCCCTCAAGCAAATTTTAAATTTTATTTTTGTTTTACTTTGACTCTTTTTTCTTACTTTTCTCGAGCTAATCTTTGGTAAAGAAATGAAAAAAAAATGAAATTCGAAAGGTCCTTTTCGGATGGAACTTGTCCTTACTGTCGGGGGACTCACGTTAAGTCAACAACTCATAACTTTCCAAACATTTTTGCGATTTTATTTTATTCCGTAGAGCAGAGCAGGCTTACAAAGGATCTTCGAGTAGCTGCAGTGCATATTTTCTTGTACGACGCAAAGTTCCACTCGAGCTGGCAATAGAAAACAAGAATGGTTCAAAAGGAATTGCCCTCAACAGTCTCGGGAAGAGTAATGGCAGTCGAATGGCAGGGTTTCTAGCAGACTACTCCTAGCTTGAGTAATGCATACATGCTTTTTGTTGCTTTTATTTCTCCGGCTCTAAATTTGTATCGGAAAACTTTCCCGGTCCATTTGTCAGCTTGCATGATGAATGTGCACTCGAGATGCATCTTTGGCATGAGCTTTGAAATTTGAAAATCCTTTAGGAATGGCCTGTCTGAACTGAAAGCTTGGTATTAAATAATCCTGAGATCAGAAAGCAACTCTTAAAAAATTCATTATGGAAGTGCAGTTAATTCCCTAGGTAGATAGATAATCAGTTAAACTGCGAATTAATTTGATAACAAAAAGGAACGATTAGTTCTATAACTTAACTACAGCAAATAAGTTGTAAATATAATTTCGCCACTATTCACCATTTCAAACTAAGATATTCATCTCTAAATCGCTTCGCATTAGTACTAAACAGAAATTTAATATAATTTAACTATAACATGTGGCCAAAGGATAAAGGACACTTTAGGCTTAGTGGTGTTCATAGGGGTTTTCTAATCATGTTCACCGTTCCCGACGTCCGTAGAAAATCGCTCTATAGTAAAGGTCAGAAAAGCAGAGTTTAGTTTCATTTGCGACTAAGAAGATCATATACTTATCAACTGCTTTGACTACGTAACGGTTAATAATAAAGATACATATCACTGAAATGAAAAGGGACCAATAAAAAATAAATACTGTGACTAACTTTAGAAATAGGTAAAGCTGATTTAAAAAACATTAAATCATATGTGCTCAAAATTATCTTGGCTTAATAGTAAAATTTCGATCAATCAAACATCTTCCTTACTTTCCCAATATCCTCTTATGTAATTTTCGTGCTTTTTAAGTCTCGTAAAAAATTCGCTGAAAAGTTACGACTCACCTGTGACAAGAAAGTGCAGAATGTCGTCATAAATAGCGTCTGTTATTAACATAGGGGTTTCAACATTAAAGCCGTAAGCTCCTTTCCTAAATGTAGAAAAGGGATGCTCGGATTCCATGCATCAGTATCAAGGCCAATTATATGAATGTGTCTTGTTGCAAACTAGAAGAAATTAAGATATTTTATTATAATTTAAATTAAATTAAAATGCAATATTTCGCTTCACACGTATGTATATATATATAATAAGAATTCAGACTGCATCAGTTTTATTCCATTATTTAAATAATTCATCGAACGGAATACTTGATGTGAACTCTACTAGTTTAAAGTTAGAGCCTAACTCGTTGTTTTACTTTGGGCTTGTTAATTTAAGTTTAAAAGGAATGTAAATCGCTAATCTAAGAAATGAGTAGCTGGGCTATGTAGCCAATGTTTATCTTACATTGGATCTATGTTTATATTACATTGATTTATCTAATTCATAAATAACTAATTATTCACAAAATGCGCAGTTTGATGCTTTAATAACTTGAGCATTTTTCCAGAAGCGCTAACTTTTTACACTTTACTTTTTATCTTGATAAATGCAGAAATCAAGCATTATGGCGCTCCACCAAATATATTTCAGAAACATAAACCGTGTATTCTATATCTTGATATGAAATACTATAACTACCTGGGTATGAAATACTATAATTGGGATTTAATGCATATTGAATCCCTATTGAGGACGAGAGTATATAGAGAGTAAGAATGAAAGAATTTTCTGAACATTTTTCATTATCAGCTGCATCAGATTTTCTTTCTCAAGGATTTATGCAAAAAAAAAAAAAAAAAAAAATACGAACGTTAATAATTTACAATAAAGTATTTGATCTTAAAAGGGAATATATATATATACGTTAGCGCTGCAGAATTTTTTTTTTCTTTCGCGCTGACATTTTGTTAAGTAATAATAATAAAATATCATTAACAAAAAATGATAATTCGAATCATATTGTGTTTTATTAGTAGCTATATTATATTTCGCATGAAATAGCTGATGTGTACTTTTAAAATCTGGTTTTCGAGTCATAGGAATGTGTGTTCAAAATTCGATTCACGAAAAAGGACGCGTTTTATAACTTACTTTGTAATTCAAATATGTGGAATATTTACCTTCCCTTGTATTTTATTTACTTATTCTTTCCATTCTAATTCGTTAAGTTAGTGAAAACTAAAGCATTTGTAACTGATTCATATCAACTACATTATTATATAGTTGTATGTTGAATTACTTATTTACACTTAATCATTAAATATTTCAAATTGCATCACATTTTATTTATTTTTTTAATTTAAAAGCAAACATATTTCTGCATAACCTTATTTGAATTTTGAGTATTTCAGAAAACTATACAATATTTTAACAATTTCATGTAGTGTGCATAAAACTGAATGTCAGATTAGTCTGACAAAAACTCGAAATTAAGAGATTCTATTGAGCATTGCTCATATATAACCCCAAGATCGACATTTATCTAAATTAAATTCGAAATCTGATTCCAGAAAATATGTCATTTATTTGGACCTCTGCATTCAGTCTGATTCATTGAACTGATGTTGAATCAGTTCATACGCTGTTTTTATTTTATTTTTTAGTTCATTAATGTTCTGGTTTGAAGTGTTATTTTGATATAGATGACGTAATAAGATGAAAAGGTTCTCACTTGAACTAGTACATCTATTACAAATGTCCATACCACATTTGCTTTTACTTAATGTTTGCTCATATGCCATACGTATGTAGAATTATTCAAGTTTTAAGCTAAAATTTAGTCTTGTTGTTCAAAATGTCTTTCGTCTTACTTATAACCTGTCAAGAGTTGTGTTGACTCTTTATTTAATCAAAGAGACTATATTACCAAAACAGAACATTTCATCTGATTAGACTAAGAAGAAAACGAAAACATTATGTGGATAACGTGCACCAAAGTCAGGTAGTGACCGATCTTCTAGTTGAAATCGGATTACTAATCTTAAACCCCAACCTCAAATCTCAAACTAGACCGTTTCCTCAGGCTAGATTCATATAAGGGAGAATATTGAATGCATGATCAGTTCTGAACTCTATCATATGATCAAGGTTCAAAATAACGAGGTGCATTCCCAATTGTTCTTGTCTGTGTGGGAAGACAGAGATATTAGACATAGATAGGGTAAAAGACATAGGCAGAGATATTTAATCTAGCAAATCACGTGGTAATGCTATATTGATAACATAGGGCATAAAGAAAAAAAATTGCTTTTTCCTTATTCTCTTAATTGTGGAGTACTGTTTTTCATGAAAAAGTAGTGTTCCGAAAACAATTTAAGAAAACTGTTGTAAAAAGAAAGGACATGTTGTAAGTTTGAACTATCGTAGTGAAGTGTCTTCCTTGATTGATTGAAAGGAGAACCAATGGGCGTATGCGGCGGAAAAGCCTTCTGAAAGAGTTAGACCGCTATCAAGAATGGAAGAGTGCGGCCCTGCTGATCTCATGGAAATACAGTGTTAAGTACTTATTTGTTTTTATCCATTTGATTTCTAGAACAAGGATTTAAGAATTCATGAAATTCAGACCCATGTTTTAAATCTTTTCTTTTGAAAATAACAGTTAGAGTGTCTGAGCTTTAATAGTTGTGAAAACTTGTTGAAAGCATTTAAGCTTTTAGCATGAATTTCTAGGTGGAATATAAGTAGATTGTAAGCATTTATAGGTATATTAAGAGGATTTTGCATGTGTGCAAGTATAGGTAAATTAACTGTCTGTCATTCTAAGTGTATTTAAGTCAATGGCATATATTTGTAAAAATATATAATGAACGATAAAAGTATTAAAATAAACGACTGGACTAAATTTTAACCCTTTGCACTAAGTAGAATAATTCGATGCATAATTATGCACCTAATGCAAAGATTTATTTATTTCTCTGAAAAATAATTATGCATAATTGTTTTAACTCGAATTTTTTTTAAAAAAATTATCTACATCTTTTTACCATTCTAAAGGCGTTTTTAACAATAAAAATTGAAAATAAATAAAACGCCAAAATGATGCACCGTCTTGAATGGTTTCCGAGAGGAAACAGAGTGCTAAGGTATAATAAAGTGCTACGTATAACATCTGTCTGCTATTTATCCAAGCATCTTATTAATGCTTTGCAAATTTTCAATTACTCATATATATGCGTTTCTATGTTCTTTGGTGTTCTATCATTATCCCAAATAAGCTTCTGGATATGTTACACTTGAGTTAAAAGATAACAACTCGTTCAAACTAAATTGATAATATTGCTAAACCTGAAATAGTCAATTCATTGATAGTCCTTTTTAGCGTCTGAATACAATACATCATTCGTTCAAAAGGAACTGATTTTTGTTAGCTCTAGTGATGAGTTAACAAAACACTGAGATTTTTTTCTTCCAGATAATTTTTTCCATTCAACAAACTTTTTAACCTTTTTAACCGGATTTCCATAAGAATTCCATAAAACCTCCCTACTGCTATTTCTTATTTTCCTTTAGAATTGCTTCCGGTAAATTGATCTCTGAAATTTACTTTCTAAGCATTTACAAACCATTTTCCTCTTCTATATTCATGATCTTTTAAAATCTTTACTGATATATCCCTCACTACTTACCACCCACCCAATCCATTCCAGTGTTTGTAAAAAGGTTCCTTTTTTTAAAAAAAAACTAAAAAGGAAAACTTACTGGTGAAGAACTGACGCCGGAGAAAGAAATAAACTGATTGATTTTTTTTTTCACATTCTTTCATTCTTACTGAAGATCCGAATTCGCTCTCCTGATCTTTCCTTTACACCTAAAGAAGGAAGAAAAAGTGCCTGGAATAGCAAAAATGTCACGATCCACACGGGAATTTATCACTCTGAAACCTCATCAATATCGGAATGAGGCAGGTGGTTCCACCCCACCCTTTGAAAAAGGAGTGTTGAACTTGAATGGGGAAAGAATGTTTTTAAGGATTCTAGTTGAGTCGGATCTGAAGAAAATGAAGTGCCTAAGTGGGAAGTTAGAGGTTATTTGAACTATCGTTTTCATAACGATAGCGTTTCGTTTTGGAAGATGATTTATCCACTTAATCTTTCCAAACATTGTGAGGGAGAGATACTATTTTTTTTTCAAGGTCGGAAAACAGAACGTTAAAATCAAAAATAACCATTGCACGTGCAAATGAGTCCTATTATCGATTCCTACTTATGAGGGACAAAATTTTGCTTCAAGCTGTAATCATAGTTATCTGATGCAAAAACTCTTTTCCATACGGTTGGGTTTTAAATTGTGTAAATTTTGCGATCAATGAGTATTTTTAATTGTATGATTCAACAGCTTTTGGAATTATTTTTCAATTTATACTTTTAACTGTAAAAGGCGAAACGCACGGTTTTTGTACAGTTGATTACAGGCGCATGTCAAAAGGAACTTGATTTTTCCTCTGCATTGATATGCTGAAGATTGCCATTAATAATAAATGTCTGTTGAAAAAGTAATGACATTGTATAGTGGAATCAGCTCCATAAAAATTCCTTATATTTTCTTTTGTAAAGATTATTATATCTATGCTTTTCCTTCTTCCTTGGGACGATATGTTATCAATGTGATAATAAATCTTATTTCTCCACATTGGATAATCTATTTCAAGATTAAATACATCTCTAATTAAATGAAAAGAGGAATCATGAATTTTCATTCTAAGGAAGTTTAAACTAAAATATAGAACTATTGAATAATCGGACATTTAAATAATTATGATCTACTATTGAACAGTCGATATGTCTATGATTTGTAGTCCATTCGAAGTTATTGTGTCTTAAAGTTTCCAAAAATTCTATATGTAAAGATAATTCTATATGTAGTGCAAAAATGTTAAGAAATTTTAGAAATCTTTCGATTCTGCAGTTTGCTACTATTATATAAAATAATATTTTAGTTGAATGTAGTTTTTTTTCTAATTAGAATAGTATAATTTTTCTCATTTTTTCACTTTTGGTTTTATTTTGCTATTTTATTTCTTAACCTAACTAAATACTTACTAAAATATATTAATATGATTTAAATAACATATTTTTGAGAGATAAATGATATCAAAAGACAGCAACGAACGGAAAAAAGAAAACATAAGCACTAAATATTTAGGTACTAATACAGCATGCACGAACCGATAGACAACTACAAAATATACGTATAAATATACGAAAAATAAGGAAATAGAATGCTTAATTAAAGGATTTCTTTTCGTGAAAACCATCATGAAGTATAAACTAATTGAATAAAATCTATTGTCTAGTTAAAAAGGAATTTTATATGTATATATATAAAATCTTTGAGCAAACAAAAGGCAGGAATCAAATGGAAATACTGAGATATATTCAGATATCTGATAACTTCTACTTCTAAACTCTATAAATGTACATAGTAACCTTTATGCTAATTAATAAATACAGACTTTTTACTATTTTCCGATTAAATGTAGTATATATAAATCTATCAGCTTTATGAGCTTGATTTTTCGCTTTTGAAACCAAAAGAATGTTTAAAAAATACCTTTAATTAAAAAGCACCTAATAAAATCGAACCGTTTCAAAATAAAACTGAATTACTATTATAAATGTTAATTTGTTTCCCTTTATTTATTTATTAGGGAAATATTTAATTAATGTTGCTTTTTTTAAATAGTGTAATATTTGTTTGATACATCGTTCATTTTTCATGAATTCCATTTTCCCTCCCTTCTAGAACTTATTAGTTAACGAACAAATGCTCAATAAATCTTGAATAGAAGCAAAATATTAAAATTTTCTATTTATTTTTATTCCTTAAGATAAATTGTATTCGAGCCTACTTTATGACATTTAGTATAACCTTAATCAAGATAATATTCAAAGTGATAAGCACATATCATCGGAATATTTTATTTGAAAGATATTTCTTTCCTTATGACTACAATGCTAATGTAAATTACTTATGAAATATTGAAAAATTTAGCTTTTATTCGGAACAAAATAAATATAGCTCATTTTTCCAAAATTATATAATATAATCCAAATTTATAAATCTATAATTTTGTTTAAATTTTTTTTCTATTTCATATACGAAGTACATAAGGAGAAATTATTTTAACCATCAAAAACTTCTGCCACAATATATAGATGGCTATATTTTACGCCTCTCTGAATACAAGACCATTTTTGGAAATATGTCGGTGAGTTTGACAGTATTTGAACACATTAATTTATAAAAGCAAAGAACTAAATGAATAAAATTTGAGTTATTTCAAAGTTGTATATAAATACCAAATTTTGTATTAAATCCTTCCACGAATAGAAATGACGGTTTTCTCTAATACACCATATGCGAATACGTGACTTCAAAGCTCAACAAGCTTGTTTAATGGAATTTGGCATACAACCTTAGGATTAAAATTACAGGCATCAAAGTTTGAAACAAAAAAAACAACCTTTGAATGCAAGAAAATGCTTTTATTTAGACCAATCAAAATAATGAGTCGTGGATAAATTTATTTTCCTTCTGACAAATTCCAAGCAATTTTTTTTTTGTAGACTGTAAAAAAAAAGTTCCCTGTGGATTATAAAAAAAAAGAAATAATAGAAATTCTGCATAGAAATTTTTACTATTTTTTATGGATTCTTTTCACCCTGAAATCTGGAAGAATATTTAATAAATTCTCAACACTTCGGAATTTCTTACAAAACTGCTTCTTTTATTTTAGTTAAGTACAGATGTTTTCTTTTTAACCTGAAATGATATTCCATTCTCGCGTCAAAAAATCATATCCAATAATGATTTCATTTACTAATTTCCTTTTTCTAAAAGGATAAGAAAACCTCTTTTCGCTTCGGTGTTTCTATGATATAGAATTAATAGCAAAACCATACTACTGGTTGCTATTTCTGTTCTGTAGATATAAAAGGCTCTAATGATAAAAAAAAATATTTACTTTTTATTCACACCTTAGCTCAGTTTTCCATTCGAGTACCTCATATCTCAGAAATACCAATTCTATACCTACCTTCAGGTCTTAATAATAAGCGGAGTGGGTATGGAGGCATATTACCATACTAGGACGAATTTAACTCAAATTTTTCTGTTGAGAAAGATCCTAACCATCTTCTTCAGGGCTAGCTTAATGGCCTAGTTAGAGTTTTAAGCCTTTCTTAATATAATATGGAGTTGAATTGTAAGGTTCAAGACGGAAAAGATAAGACTTAGTTTCATTCTTCTAGCGCAGGTACCGAGAGAAGGAATTCATGCTAGCAGTTTACTGTTTTAAATGCTCAGGGTTGGAAACGGAAAATGTAAAACGTGTATGAATCGGCATAAAAAAAAGATTTCATAAGCAAAATGTGTAAACACAAATATATCATGAAGAAATAGTGCTTTATCTCTATTTTCCAGTTATAATAAAAATTTTGTGCAGTTAATTATAATAAAATATTGATTTTTTATTGCATTTATTTTTTTTATATAAAGTTCTCATATTTTGCTCAAAAATACTGTTTGTTATGAAGGGAAATGGAAGTCATTTTTGGATTTAGCAGCCAAAACAAAAAAATTATCAAATATCCCATGAAGCTTAAAAAAGAATTTTTTTTTTTGTATATTTGTGTAATGTTTGGTTTACATGGCAGGCTACGACACATTTTCTATTAGTATATACATACATTTATACATTCTTTAAAAATATCCAAAATAATCTTTTGTACTTAAAGTTTGTCATCGTTGTTTCCTTTTTAGTGTTGACACTTCCCATGAAGAAAATAAACTATTACTTGAAGAAAAAGATTTTGCGTCATCTTAAAATTGAATTATGTCGATTTGGTTACCATAATATCTTTGTTATTATTAAATTATTATTTCCTCATTTAAAAAGATTAATTATAAGAACAGCAATTACTTATACAGAAATAATAAGTTTAATGGCTTTCACCGGTTGAAAAGCAAACCACTCAACAACGTAAATAAGAAACTGCAAATAATTTCACTAAGCGATCCGGATTTTAAATACCTTCTGAAATATGAATCTTTATGTATTGTTTCAAAGCAAAGTTAGAATGCGTTAAAATTTTATACTTCTTTTGATAAATTTTGCCCAAAACTTTACTCTCCTATGCGAAAGGTCGAACGCTAAATGTTCATTCATTCTAACTTGTTACGTTTTCACATACTCACAAAAAGTATTTGATAAAATTCCAAAAAAATTCGGAAAGTATAACATGGGAAACCTCGATCAAGTATTTCACAATTTGTATTCGCTTGATATAAGAGAAAATAAAGAATGATTAAATATATTTTTCCATCGTGATATATTTAAATTTGGAATTTCTGTGCACTCACCAAATAAAGAAAAATGCTCTTATAGGACATTCAATGCAGAGTATATTTTAATATATATTTAAAATCTGTTTTAAGAAATACAAAACTGTTTCCTGATCTTTTTTTGCACTCCTGCTGTTTCAATAAGCTGAAATCAGCTGCTGTATCATTTAAAGCAAAACTGATTACTCTCAATTACTTATAATGAACCAATATTCAAGTCAAACAATTAACCTTTTGCACTCGGATGGTGCAAAACCATTCACTCACCATTCAAGACGATGCATCATTTCAATGCTTTATTCATTTATTTATTTAATTTTGATTGTTAAAAATAACTGCAGAGTAGTAAGATGCAAACTAACTAAACGGGAGAATTAAAATAATTATATATATTCGGAGAAATAAACAAGTATTTGTATAAGATGAATAATCATGCATCAAATTACTTTTCCGAGTGCATAGGGTTAAAAGTCCTCTCAGTCTAAACAGTTTTATTGCTTCGAAATTTGCATCATAAGTCATTCTGAAATAGCTTGACTATTATAGGCTATTACAGATTTTGGAAGATACATTCTTCCTTGATATCGATATCCACATTCCGGGCGATTCATTTACCCGAGCGAAATAAATTCCCGTCTTCCGCTTTAAAGATTCGCATTTCCATCAAACAAAAGGATTCCTTTTCATCGTTCGTGGAGTTGGGCTCCGAAATCTCATCCTTCGGGGTTACTTTTCCTATTCTAAAGAAAATTTTAGTTGGATGACGCTAATAATAAAGTTTCAAATTCAATTCAGCTCTGTAAGGTGATACAGAATATTTAATTCTTCGGCTTCCTTTAACGAACTTCTTTTCAATGAATTCTATTTAAATGTGTCCTTATTCTAACCTTTGATTGCGAAATATGTTGTCAGATGTATCAAAAGGAATATCAAGAATCAGTTTTCTTTTGATGGGTGAGATGTTAAAAGTTTCAGACGGAAATATCAGTTCAAACCTCATCACGATTCGAATTCGTTATTGCTACATGACGTCTATGCAGTCGGTGAATTTCTTTTCAAAAAATGGGTGGTAACTTCATATTATTTTGGTCCGTCCTAAAATAGCCCTAGTGTTGCTTTAAAACAGGAAGTGAATATAACTAAACTAAACCCACATATTCACTAACATTGCAACAAAAATGTTGTTTTTTGACTCCAGAAAAGATGAACTATGGAAATTTTCAAAATTTTGAATTGAATATTTTCATCATTAGGATTATTAATTTGAAACCTGAGAAAGTATAAAAATGTACATACCCATGCTCTCTTCTTCCCAGTAAAATAGCAATTTAATAAATGAAAATAAAACAAGATTCATTTGAGCATTGATTTCAAATGAAAACATAACCTCGAAATGGCATCATTACTTTCTAAATACATTTCACTTTTCCTACACCTTCGTTACCTTTGATCCTATTGTAATTTTAGTGGTATCCTTATGCAAATACACTTAAGTCCTTTTAACTATTCGTTCAAAGAACTACACCAAACAGAGGTGCTCATGAGAAGGACGCAAACTCTGATCCAGAATGCAATTAATTATTCACGTAAGCCCTAAAATAATACACTATGGATCTAATTTTTTTTCAGGATCATTGATACATTATTATGCTTCTAATAGCAGGCTTTATTAATTAATGTTAAAATGTTTTAACACTTTAATTTAATTATATCCGGGAATTATTACCAAATTAATAAAATGGTGGAACTTTTTATGGTAATCTTTTGAATAACTATTATATTAACAGATATACGAAAACTCAATTATATGGAAACGAAGAGGAAAGAAATTTGGGGAAGAATATAAGGAAAGAAAATGTATCCGCTTGACATTCAAAAAGTGTTTTCTGTGCGTTAAAGGCATGGGTGCTTTAAAGCTTGTTATTTGCATATCATAATATATGAAGACTAATTATATCATACGATACTTTGGAAGATGAAAATGTGCATTTGGGGGCGATTTTTTTTTGAAATCTTAATTAGAATGTTCATTAATTAGAAATCCAGCCGAAATGTTGGCATCTTTCCACGATAACTTCCAAAAATATTACAGAACAAAAATGGTTTTTACATTATTTTAAAATTAAAAAATCTTTTCAAAGATACCAATGTTTTAACCTATAATTTTTTTTTATTTTTAATTAATTCTCTAAAAAATATTGTAGCCATATTTTCGAATAATTTATTTCGCAGAAAATAAAAATACAATTTTCCTTTATGAGAACGTTATGCGTGCATGGGAAAGATTAGCTTTTAGCAGCGCGTTCCCATCACATTTATAAAAACTCCAACTGTAAAATATGTTAACTATTTTTGCGAACTAAACCTAGAAAAATCTCATTTTCAGCTACTGGACGTTGAATCTCAACGGGATATAGTATGAGAAAATTTCTAAAATATTAAAACATTCAACATTATTTTAAAGTCATTTAAAACATCAATATGTTAAATAAAATAATAACTATTTTATTTATTAGCAGTAATGATTTACGAAAACTAATTTTAAAAAAATGTACTGATCTTAAAACTACACAATTTGCATAGCAATATTCCTTACTATACGGAAATATATACTAATTTATTTCTTTAGATACATCCTAGTAATCGATATTTGGAAGGGGTTTTTTTTCATTCATAAATCTTGACCAACGCTCTTCTCCATCAATTCGCAATTACTCGGTGCAAGTTTTCATCGTTTCTTAGGCACACGGATTTCCTGATTTCCTGCCTGGTTTTGTTCCTTCATAATGTGTAACTGTCATATGTTATTTCAGTAGTGCTATGTATATTTCCAATGCTTTTTTTCGGGGGGGGGGGGGGTAGATATATTAAATCCGGAAGTAGGATATATAAAGATTTATAAAATGGTGAAATACTAGCACTAAATGTTTTTATTTTTACTTCTTTAGTTTTTACAGTGCGCTTGTAATGTGCCAAATATCAATCACATAAATCGATCATACAAGTCTGCATCCCTGTACGAGTGTACTCGAGTGGGTTGTGAACTGCTGATCTTTCTCCTTTTGAGCTCTTACTGCAACTACAAACAAGCTCAATTTCAATATATGAAGATAATGACAGATTTATTATCTTCATTTTCAAAATTTTTTAATCCTGGATAATCTTGCTCCATTCACTTCCCTGAATCGTTTTATTACTTTCCAACTTTTCTTGAGCCGCTCTTATTTTCTGATTTATTGCCGTTCGTAATATGGATTCAATTTCCATTTCAGCTTCAATTCAAAAAAATTCTTTATATTTGACGCATATAATATTTTAAAATAAAGTTATGTAAAATATATTAAACAACAAGTAGCAAAAGACAAAAAAAAAAAAAAGGAATAAGTGGTCAATTCGAATTGTTAAAAATGCGTACTTTACAGTTGCTTCCTTTCCACTCCGTTTAGGACCTGCGTCTACATGCATGAGCCTGTACATAAATTACTATAAAATTTCTAAATATATCCCAATTTAAATTTCAGATGCTTTAATAATGCATAATGTAGCAAATTTTGCTGCTGATTAATAATTTTAATTATTGTAAATAATTATGAAAACTACTTTCTGGACCGGGTTATTTTGTAAACATTTTGCAAAACAACATTTCACATCAAATGATTAATAAAAGAACTGTTTTCTTCGCTTTATTCGATAGCTCAACAAAAGAAAAGGATACAAACATTTTTTTTGTCCGAAAAAAAAGCAAATCGTTGTTTCAAAGTTTAGATTCAATAGGTATTATGGAATGCCAGTAACATTATAAAGATTTTTTGACATTATAATGAATAAGAGAAGGAGCAGTAAGATAAAACAAGGCCAAGCTAAAGATTTCTATATTTATAAGATAATTTCGGTTAAAAAAATGCTCCGATTTAAGTCTTTATTGAGTTTTTTTTTCCAGATTTCATAAAATAATATAGTATTTTCTATCAATGACAGACAGAAGTAAAATTAGTGTAATCTTTAGATTCTTTTGTATGATCAGTTCATTTAATGTGTATGTCACCATATTTTAAAAATAAATCGTGATTGACTTTTCTTTCCAAGTAATCCCTTATCACTAAAAGCCGAGACGTCCGATACGTTTTTTCGGCTGAATTTGGCCGAATGGAAATTTAATGTCCATTAAAAGTGTTGATTTGAAGAGAAGAGCTGTTCCTTCACCTAGCTGTAAATTCTCAACCCCGGCATAATCAGGTATTTGTAGCTTCATTAACTACGATAAGAAATATCTCTTTTCATGCGTCATATTTTGGTGAACGTGTCGCGCATTAAAAAAAACTTGTAATGCCTTTTCGGTATCTTGAATACCCCTTTCCTGGAAAAAGATTAGTTTTTTTTTCAGCCTCTGTGTTGATTACTTAATCGATAATGGTTATAAAAATTTATACTGTCTTGAAAAAATGCACCTCATATTTTATCCAGTCGATTTCTTGAAGAGCATCATTTTATTCTACTAATCTTAATAACGCATAAATTTTATGTGGGTGGTTTCGAGTGTCCTGTTAAGTGCAGATACGGGAGGTGAGAGATATCATCAAGGTAGGGAAAAAAAGAAATTTCGGAACATCTGGCGATAATGCCATTTTCTTAAAAAAAATTTGATCATCAATCCTCAAAGAATTTATAACTCTAGAGCTGAATAAAGCAAATAAAAGGCCTGCGTTTAAGCTTCAATTTAATTCTTCATTTGGAAGGACCTCTTGCTTTCTGCTCTGATCATTTTCGTATAATTCAGAATGGTGCATTAGAAAAATATTATCGGAATAGGGTTTTTGTGTTGTATACATTTTTTGTCATAATTTTTTAGACTGTCAATTATAAAGAATTTCACAAATGCATTGAAAATACATATGAAGGAAGCCTTTTTTAATACAAATAGAAAATATTTTAATCATTAAAAATGGATTTGGGAACTTCGACGGATTTTGTAGTATTAGACTGCTTGGTGACCAAAAAAAAATTTCTATATATTTGGGTTTAGCCTTTGATTCAAAAGTAGGGAGGCAATTAAGTTTGAGAAAATTTTAAACCAAATGCTTTTACAAGAAAATCATTTATCCATGTATATATATTTGATTTAATCAGTTGATGCATGTCTTTTTTTTAATTGCCACTAAAGTTTTATAATTACTCTTTGATTTTTTTTCAATAAGTTTTGCGGAGATAAGTCCTATAACGAGGTGATACAGGTGACATTCATACTTATTGCTATAAATCGTCAATACAATTTGGGTTACAATTATACATTTTTTATTGTTTCGTAACAATAAAGAAATATTCAAGTTTTTCCCGTATACTATACGATATTGTTATACTTTTTAATTAAATAATATCATTTTTTTTAAAAAAAATGGAATCTTTATTTTGGGAAAGTATTTTTTATTTGACGCGTTTAATTTATCAGACTGTTTAAGATAAATAATTCCGATGAAATTCTATTTTGCATTTAATCCATCAAACTCGTTCATTTTTAATTGTGTTCATAAATGTCAGATGACAGGCAAAATCCTGATAATTATCAAATTCTGGGAGTTATAAAGCATCAAAATGCATCAATAAAATGAAATTTTCAATATATTTCCTTTATTTATTTATAAGTTTCGAAAATGTAAATAAAAAAACTAATATTTTAGAAGTAAATATTGTATTTAAAATGGTAAAAATGCCCGCAATGGCCACTGTCAACACGTTCCAATTTCATCGAACCCGATCTTTCTTTCTTCCTGTCTGCCCTTTCCCCGACGTACCTCCCACATTTCTCCGACAAAACCGTCTGCCTGCAGAAAACAACCCTGACACGTTTCCCCGAGGATGACAGCGAAGTCTGCCAACTCAGAAGGTAACCCAAGTATGAAATAACACATGAAATGTGTTGCATGAGAAAAAGAATGCTTTTTTCCACATTTTGGTGAGCAGATTGACTTCAAGGGCAGACAGGACTGCGAATTCCCAGCTGAAGGTAGCCACGGTCCGTCGCCTCCGATGTCTTCTATCATTGTCTTTCGCTTCCTCGCGATCTCGCCTCTTTTCGAACAGCTAATCTGAAGCCTAAGTCATTCGGTTCTGCCATTCGCTAAAGAAAAGGACATTTTTAACACTCTCATCCGTCATTTCCCAGATGCGATTGCGGTGTTCTGCTGCCTTCTCAATGAAATATATCCTGCTGATGACTTCGCGAGATAAGCTTCAAAAGAGCTCAAAAGGAAAAGAAAGCGAGTCTGAATGAGATATTTCGCCCATTTTTAACTACTTTAAGAAGGACGTCATTTCTTCTCATCGATATGCCAAGTTGGTTTTGAATAATGAACATGTGCACTTCAATTGTGTAAAGCGTTAAGGAATTTTATAAGATGTAAACAAATTATTTCTCTCCGAAATTTGAATTTTTGTGTGTGTGTGTGGAATTGGGATGAATATATATTTATGGAAATCATTTTTAGAAAAAGATATTAACCATAAACTGCCCATTTTTTCCAGAGCATGAGTAGTGTAAATATGTGTTAATTTTTTTTTATCAATTTTGAGTTTAATTTTTTAATTCAACTAATAAAAAAAACGATTTATTAGAGTTTCTTTTCATGAAATACTATGTCTTTCGTCTAATTGGAAATTCAATTAATAGTTAATATTTAATAATGACTTTTTAGAATATCTATAATTAATTAAAAATATGTAAGAGTTCTATTTTTTAGTTTTTCTGTGCTCGCATAACGTTAACTTTTTCTTTTTAAATACTGAAATGAATCAAATCTGGCCTTTTCTCTGCGATTTTTTTAGGTCCAACGTTTGATGTAGATGTACAGTACTACATACCATATTTCTTCCATATATCATATTGTGATTTTGACTTCAGATGTTTTCAGACAAAAGTCACTTGCAGGACTGAGTCTGAAATCGTTATACTCTAGTAGTATGAAAACAATATTTGACAAAAATGAATATTCATTGAGTCGATCAATTATATAGACCAATATATTTTGGAAGCAGATTTTTAACTGATTTTATATGTATTTCATCCATCGGAAACAAATATAGCAAACCTTCTCGTCCATTTCTTGTTTATAACATACAACAGCAGAATTTTCTATGTTAGAGAATTAAATTAGGCTTTAGATATAAGGTTTGAGCTAAAAAAAATATTTAATCAATTTTATAAGAACAATTTAATTGAAATAGTACATAGCATCTCTTCTGTAAAAGTCTGGTGTAATCATTCTTCTTATTCTTCACTACTAATACCACAATTTTTGATAAAATGGTTTAATGGCTGTTCAAGTACTGAATATTTAAGCTTAAATCGCAGTCAAAATCCTTGGAGTTGTTAAGCAGTCTTTTGTTAAACCAGCATAGTTTTCAGCCTTGTAGTTGCCATAAAGTTCTTGACATCCCGTCCAAATAAGATATCGGTATTTCGCTTTCCCATTAATAGAATTTACGATGTGAGGGTGTTAAACTGATTAGGGGAGCATCGGAAATGATGTCATTAAGTTTTCTGTGACACTTTTAAACATTTTTTGTTCTATGAATTATACAAAGCAATAAAATGTCCTTATTAATAACTTTCGCAAGCCGTTACTTTAGTTTCATTTGCAGAAGATACAAGATGGTTCTGTTTTTTTTTTTTCCTTCTAAAGTAACAATTGTAGAATTTTTTCAAACAATCATAATCTTTCTCGTAAATCACTCGTTTCAAATATTCTGTGATATTTTTTGGATTCCGTTATCTCATAGGTCTGATAAACCAAAATATTTCGTCTAACCTGCATACTGATCAAGGAAAAACTTAACCAAAATGTTGCTGATATTCGTTCAGCTTGCTCTCCTACATGATCATCCTATTTCTTCGTAAGAAAAAAAAATGTTAATGTTCTTTTTTCTTTTTATTGATTCATCTATTAAAGGAATCAGCAATGAATCTAAAGAAATAGAGCAGTTTAAATCAGAATAAATGTTTTCATATTTGAAGCCAGTATATCAAATGCAATAAAAATCAATTGAATTCTAGGAACTAAACAAAAAGGCGTTTTTTTTTTTTTTTTTTTTTTTTTTTTTTGGTGTTATTTTTTTTTTCTTTTTTTTTTTTTTTTTTTTTTTTGTAATTTAGTGTTGTTTTTCTGTACTTTAGGATTTTCCAATTATTTCCGTTCATTAATTAGTTTATACATTTATATTTTTACTCAAGGGAAAATAATGTACATAGAACAGCAAACGGAAGATGTGCAGAGGGAAATCGCGATAATTGCTGTAAAATCCTGAAATTTTATATGGTTTGCTTTTGGGATGCAACCGTTTTTGTTAGATTACTTCTTCAAATTTAGATAATCCCAAAAATTTTCGACACTGTACTTTTAAGTACTTGTACAACATATTCGGATTTGTCGAACTGGCCGGGCGAACAAAACTGTTAACTGGAACAGAAATTAAAACGTAGTGTTTCAAAGTTGCAATAGAAAGAATTTAAAATTTCATGATTATTTAAATGTACCGACTTACCAGAAAGCCTAATGACACATTTCATGTGGACCTTTAGAAATATTTGTTTTTCGTTATGTGAATGTAATTATGGTATTAATCGTAAAAGAAATTGTTTGAATTTATTATTGATTGTCGATAATTTCCTTGTTTAAAGTTTATCCGGAGTGCGTATTTGATAGAGATTTTTTGTTTTATTTGAAATTCTAACAATAGAATTAATTTGAAGGAAGCAAAAATAGGTTCCAAGTCTCACAACGAATTACAAAATGATTAAATTTGTGAAAGAATCCTCATGATTTATTCACAGCTGTTCAAATTTTTCGCTTCGTAACTTCCTGCTTTCTTATGTTTTATGATTCATTTAGAACGTTTTGAATATCCCGCACTACAATATACGAAAAGCTGTGCATTTATTTATTTGTACGAATTTTCTGAGATTATGTAAGGCTTGATCCTGCCAATTACACCAATGTAATCTATATTTTTTGTTCGCCATTTCTTCAGAAATCTCTCTTAGAAATAATTCAGCAGTTTGAAAAGTGGTGTATCATAAACATTTATTGATAAATTTGCTCACTTGTAGAAAAGATCCAAAGTTAAATACGCCTCTATTTGAAATATTTCAACGATCAGAAACCTTCTTCTACCTTCATACAGTCTGTCAAAAAAGTATTGGGACACACTACAAATTCATGGATTTTTATCATAATATTTGACTTAAATGTACAAATGAAACCGAAACAAAGAAACGAAATTTTTTTGATATATACTAATCATAATAATTCAAACAAAACTCTCATATTAATATAATTATGGTTATAACTGAAAAGTAAAGAAATCAAGTAAAAAAAACGTGCCCAAAAAGTATTGGGACAATTTCCAATAAAATTAGTAAAACAATCCAAACTTAAAAGTTAATATATTATGGGTCCACCCTTACTTATTATGACCTCTCATAGTCTATTTGGCATGGATTGGATAAATTTTTTTGCAAATGATTCATTGATTTTGGCTCACTCTTTGCCAAATGTTTTCTTAAAAACTCCACTCTTACCAAATGTTAGAAATTTGATATTCATACAGCTTTTCCTTCAAATAATCCGCGCATGCTCAATGGGGTTAAAGTATGGGCTTTGTGAAGGAGTCTTAATAATACTAGGACAGTGGTAGAGGACCTATAACTTGCAAATATCAGTAGCAGGTTTCGGGTCATTATCTTGGTATAGTTTAAAATGTTTTGATATTCCCAGCTTGATTGCACTTTGCTTTAAACTTCGCTTGAGAATGCCAAGATAGACTATTTTTTTATTGCATCATCATTAAAATGCAAGTTCCCGATACCAGTGCTTGCCATACAAACCCAGACTATTTTCATCCCATTTAACTATTTGACAGTAGGCCGTGCATTTTTTGACTTGCATTGCTGTATTTGGTTTCCGCCAAACTCTTTGTTTACCATCTGATCCTAAAATGTTATATTTGTTTTCATCAACAACAAAAAATACATTTTTTATTATTATTATTCTTTTGGCTGCTTTACATACATTTTAGTAAATGCCAGCCTAGCTTATCAATTTGCTGCGCTGATGCAGAGCTTTCTTTGAGGTACTCTGCCATGATATTTATGTTTTGTTAAAACATTTCTGATAGTTTCAGGATTTACAGATTTTTCCGAACTTAATTTTACATTGCAGAGTCAATTTTACTGCACTAGTTTTTGGATTAAATTAAACTTGTTTCAAAATCCATCTCTATTCGCATTCATTTCATGCCCTTGGACACCCTAATCTTTTCTTGTTTTAAATACTATTTGTTTTCTTGAACCTGTGAATAATGTTTAAAAAAAAGTAGACTTCTTGAATTTCAAGATATGTCCTTTACAGCGAACTGATTTTTCCATTTTCCCAATGACTTATTACAAGATTTCGCACATAAATCGATAAATTTCTCGCCATTTTTTTCTATGAGAAATCTTATCTGTTGAAATTTTTATATTTAAAATTATAGTCGAAAATTCAATTCTATTGAAGTTCTATATGTTTGTTAAATTTCTCATTTCAAAAGTGTTCCAATACTTTTTTGACTCCTATCTGCCTTTGAATTATATTTGAAAAGCCAGATCAAATCATAATTTTAAAATACCAATAACATTTTCCTTGCAAATTGTACACCAAATGTTAAAATATTTCATGATTCATTCTGTTTTTATTTTAATGTTATAAATAGCTTTGTAGTTATTCATGCCAAGTGTCCCAATACTTTTTTGAGTGACTGTATGTACATGAAAATAACGGTTGTTTTTGTAACAGAACCATTTCTTTTCAACAGAAGTAGAGCAACATGTTATACGGCATTTAGAATATCGTTTGGTATTATAAAATATCATATTTCGAATATAATAATTACTTTGCTATACAAAATACACTAAACTTCGCATATTTCTTTCTATCATCAAATGCCTTGTGGTTAGAGTCAAAATTTCCCTCTTCAGCGAACAGAAAATATAAATAAGGGCTCATAAAAATGACACATTTTATGCTTTTTTCAGACATAAAACGAGGAAAAATAAATAATATAGGTGGACAGACAAGAAATAGACTTATTTTTGTCGTCATGTTTTAAAAGTTCAGTTATAGAAGTCTAGTAAGAAATGGTAATTATCTTTAACATCTTATCTCAATGTAACCTTTTGCACTCGGAAAAGTAAATCGATTCATATTTATTCACTTAATACAAGAACTTGTTCATTGCTCTGAAATATATATATATATATAATATAATCGTTTTAATTGATATTTTTCCGAATTATTTCCCACATCGTCTTACCATTTTGTAATTATTTTTAACAATTAAAATTTAAAAAATAAACAAAAAAATGCCAAAATGATGCACCGTTTTGAATGATGAGTGAGAGTCACTATCCGAGTGTAGAAGGTAAATTTCATAAACATTTTATATAAAGCAGAGATGTGAAAAAAAATGATCCTTTTACCAGAAGCTTTTCTTTGAAAAATGGTCTTCATATTCTACCATTCCCCCACCCCGGAGTTTTTTTTAACTGTGCTCTGAATAGAAAAGGTACTTTAATTGTAACTGCTCGGTATACATGGGCAAGATTTCACCAGTTTATTATTTTGGAGGTGAAACTCTTTTTAATTACGAAATGTCACGCTTACTTGGTTTCATTTTCTTTATTTTCGCCTTATTCTGCTAAGCATCTATTTCTGAATACAATAGAAGCGGATGCCTGCCATTCCACGGTTTTCGACCCTGACCTTCGAGCCCAAAGGCCAGAGAATCCACTTCCCAGTCTGCAGTAACGGCCGCCCTACACTTCCTCCATTCGTGTCCCAGTTATCACGTCCGAGAAGATATTTCTTGTTCCGCTCCGGCGAATCGGAGGCCAATTTCCGTCCCGAGTTTATGGGCAGACCAAAAATTCATCATTCACGCTTCCCCCAGTCACAGGAAAAGTTTAGTGGAGTGAAGATAATCCGCTATTGTCCATCATTTTCATCGCGATAAACGGGTCATTTTTCTTTTGGGATAAATTAGACCAATAGGGTTTGCTTTTTTTCGACTGAAAGGACCTTGCGGGAGGTCGGTCACCAAATGTGGTGACAACTGGCAAGAAATTCCATAAAGAATGTAATGTGTGGGATGAGTTCCCAAGGTACCGGTATCCATTCTCTTGCCATGAAGAAAAAATATACCGAAAAGGACCACAAGCATGCTAGAGATATCAAAGAGTGTCAGTAGGAGGTCAATATAATTGCAAAAATTAGAATGCAATTACGTCATCTTTAAAATAAGCGATGAAACTGGCCGTCATCGATGACTAGCTTTTCTGTTTAGATGGATGAATTTTTACGTCTTTAAATCGTTGAAATAGAAAGCATTTTTTTAAAAAATATTTTGCATTTTTTTTATACTAGTCGCCTTTGGCGACCAGCCGATTCGCCAATCTTAATGTTCGTTAAAATTTTAATAATTAAATATTGTATGCAATTCCTACTTTAATAGCTTCTTCAAATTTTGATAATCATATAATTCACTCATAATATTATAAAAGCCTTCAGTCATAACGTAATATGTATCTCTCTAATTTTCTTTTAGCTCCCGTAGAATTTATACTTTAAATTTAAGTGGAAAGGATTAATCTGCAATTAATATAATAATATTTTTTACTGAAACAAAGTATTTTTTGTAATATGATAACTGAAAACAGTCACTAAGCGTTTCATCTTTATGGGCACTAAAAAATATCTTTCTTAATTTATGTAATATTTCGAGAATTTGTCAACAAAATTTTCTCAGATTCATCATGAGCAGATCGATTAATTAACAATGTTTAATTTTAAATGCATCAATCGGGCTGCGGTGGCCTTGTGGTAAGGTCTCGGCTTCGGAACCGGAGGGTTTCAGGTTCGAGACCCGATTCCACCGAAGAACCGTCGTGTAAGGGGGTCTGTTGCACGTTAAATCCGTCCTGACCAAACGTCCTCCCGCTGGTGTGGTGTGGTGTGGAGAGGGGGGTGCCAGCTCAGGTGTCGTCCTCGTCATCTGACCGCGGTTCAAAATTACGAGGTCCGTCCCAAAATAGCCCTAGTGTTACTTCAAACGGGACGTTAATATAAATAAACTAAACCAAACTAAACTAAATGCATCATTCACTAAGAAAATAAAACGAATCGTTTAAAATAATCGTGTTGAAAACAGGTTAAAGAAAAACTATTTAAAAAACGATGTACTTAAAACTATAAGCATATACAAAAAAATATATAATTAACATAAATACAATTTAATTATAAAAGCATGCAACTAACCTAAAAATAATTTAAATCAAATCCGCATGCGTTGATAATATTTGTCAACAATCGGAACACAATGCGCCTGCGTGAATTTTCAAAGCCAGTTACGGTAACGCAAATGCGTGAATTTTTCTACGCCAGTTGGGGTAACGCTATGTAGATTAGTAATTTTTAATTTCCTTTATTCTGTTTTATTTTAACTCAAAAGTGCTTCAGAATGCATCTGAAAGACCGATTCATTAACAATGTTTAATTTTAAATGCATCAAGCATTAAGAAAATAAACAGAATCGTTTTAAATAATCGGCCGAAAAATCTTAAGCCTAGCTCCATTAGCGTGGGGGAAAAAATGAAGACTTACTCATTTGGCGATGGGGAAAATGAAGATTTTTTTGGCGGGAAAGTTAGTTTTTAATTAATAATTAAAATTCTAGTTAAAAATTCAAAAAAAGGGACCCCAGGTGCACATTCCCGACCTCCAAGGTATACATGTACCATATTTGGTAGCTGTAGGTTGAATGGTCTGGCCTGTAGAGCGCCAAAAAACACACACACACACACACATTGAGCTTTATATAAGTATAGATGACTGGGAGACATGAATATAATTGAATCAATTTACTACAAATTAAAATGTGCATGCTTGAAAAATAAATGCGATAGTGAAAGTCTTACTATGGAGATAATGATTGGCAAAATCAAGCGACTGACTGTTTTGAGGGATGAGTTTGAGTTTCATCATAACATTTCAAAACAGTTTGTGCGTAAAATTAAATCTTAAAAAAATATTATATTTAAGGTGAAATTATGCGGAAATAAATTGATATCTTTGAAAAGGTAATTTTATAAGTTTTAAGATAACACAAAGATCATTTTAATAAGATAATTGTTTCGGAAGATATGAGCATATTTTTCTATAGGCAAATTATAGAGATTGTATTGCTCTATGCTACCCAAGAAGCACATATATATTGTATAATATTATATGACATTAAACAGTATTCGCAATAATGTATAATAGGGTTAAATGTTGAATTATATAATATAATATTGCACAATATTGTGCAATAGGATATACTACCTTGATATACAAACATTACTCTATGATATTTGCTTTGATAATTGTTTTTTTAAGTTGGATTGAAAATTAATATGATTATCAAACCCAAGTTCTTTAGAAGATAATGCCTTTTCTATAACATGTACATGTTAGATTGTAAAACTTTCTATCGAGATAAATAAAATAAAAAACTAAGATTCGTGTGTTTTTTTTAATTTAATCATAATCTAATTAAGGAATCTTTCCGTTGGTTAACTCAGCTTCTTAAATCTACCCTCTTTTATTCATCTTACAGATAATATTTCAAACTGATAAAAAGGGGCTGATGAAATATTCGTTAACTGAGGTTCAAGAATTCTTTATTCTGTGTCTTTCATAACCTCATCATCTTTCATACACATTGTTCTCACACTTCTTAGCCACTCAGTGTGGTAAAACTGGATTGAGTTTAACCTGGTAAGTGTTTTCTTCCTACTGATAAATTTATTGACTTCCATCAATTTTTTCCTCTTGAAATGCTGGACTGAAATTTTAAATAAACAACCAACCAAAACAATCCAAAGCATAGATTCGTTTTATTTCATAATCAGTGACTCCACGTAGTTATGTTGCACCTAGTTAAATAATCCCTAGTATAATCAAATGTATTTCGAAGTTAGTAATATATTTAAAGAAAATTTTGCTTGCAGGTTTAGTAATCGACAGCTTACAAAATTGTATATTTAAAATTAAAGTAGAAATGATACACTGGGATACCATGCAGCCGTTTTCCGATGAAATTTCCTACGTCATATCAATTTGAGTTATCATTGAATGTAATTGATATGCAAAAAGTAATTCATTTTCAAATTCATTAGACCGACCCTAGTTTGGTCGTAACCACATTTCAATTCTATATGTATAACTGTTATGTAACTCAATATGCAGATTGCATGACAAATTAAGCACTCAGAGTATCCTACGTCTAGGTTCTTCTTCGTTTCTTGTCATTCGGCCTCCTAACGTACGAGGTCCATATTGATTTTCTCTTCGACAGTCCTAACAATCTTTTAATCAGAAATTTAATTTTCTAATGTTTAAGTCCTTAATTTAAACTCTCCACAGCCTCCCCTTTCCCGTCTGCCATGAGCCCGATGTCAAACCCAACATCAATATTGCCTCATAGTTTGCCTCAGATGCAGCTGACGCATTCTTTTCTCCTCATCACTTCCCTTTGATAATAAACTGTCCTTGGCAGGCGAGCCTAGTTTAAACTCTATCCCATTTTGGAGAACATCGTGCCATCCCATCCGCTCCCTCCAAATGGCGTTCGATGAAAGGGGGCCAATAATTTACAGAAAATGGCTGGGATACCATTATTGGTCGCTTGAGTTCTTGTCATTATTATTGGTCGCTTGAGTTCATCCGGAATGTCCCGGCGATGACCGCGCTGGGCGGGGGAGTGTATCGTGTTCGTCAGCGGAGAATGGTCAGTGACGTTGGTAGAACACCCGATAGTTGATGATAAGCGCGTTTGATTATCATCGACCATGATTAACAGAAAGGCATGTATAGATGTAATTGAAGCCACTTTGGCGAATATAGACGTTCAAGCAGGCAATATTCGATTATGTGAGAAGCTAATTCGTCATGTTTGTGGGAATTTCTTAATAAAAGAAAGAAAGAAAAAAAAAACATGAGGAGAAAAAGGTTCTTTTTGCAATATCTAGTGTGCAAAAAAAAAAAAAAAAAAATTCACTGAAATATAGCATGAATAGTTTTTAAATGTTTAAAATTCTTTTTAAAATGAACACTTTTCTTTTTTATGGCTCTTCATTTCTCTTTCCCTCCACCACCTTGTCGATTCATGAGTTTACTTAAAATAAATTTAGAAAATAATGATATATATCTTTAAAAATCAAAAGTAAGCTTGCAAAGGACGCATAAAGTTGCTAAATACTAATAAGATTAAAAATTCCAGATATTTTTAAGCAGTATCTAGAATGCGGAGAGACGTTGTCACAAATCTAAGGATGCTTCAATAATTTTAAAAAGAATCACAGGTCTTGGTTTCCTTAGCTTGTTAATGACAAAGTAAGTTTTTTGTTCAATAGCTATTAGCATCAATTTTTACTCTTTTCAAAATTCGCTGAAAAGGAGAACAAATAGCATGTAATAAATAGACAAATTGAACAAATCGCAAGTTGAAAAATAAGAAAATAAATTCTAATAATAAGAAATAAATGAAAATTTATATAATATAATTCGCCTCAATGAAACTTTTTTTTTCATTCACTTTATTTGTCCTAGTTAAATAAGTTTCAACTATCATCTGGAATTTGATAATGATTTGATTTTCCTGCAGAAAATGTTGAAGTGTGAACATTTATAGAAAACCTTTCTTTGTAAAAAATATATAACCGCTTTTTTAATTTCATTTAAATAGAGGAATTCTACAATCCTAGTTATTCGAAATCATATCTTTAAAAGTGCTTGCTATATATAAACATAACTTAAGGATATTTTAATTTCAAATGTTTCACTTTTATGGGGAATTTTGTCTAATCATCCGTATTTTCTAATAATCCGGATAGTAACTATCCGGTTCTCTATTTTGTTGATACAGTTATCGTTTTAAGTGGTAAGGCTTGACCTTTTTTCCGCAATAATGCGACAGGGTTTGGGGATCGGATGACCTAGAAACTAAATCTAGTTTCTAAAATCTAGATTTGGGAGGAATTTTAAATTTCTTTTTCAATTGAAAACAAAATTTTTGTAATTAAATTTTGCCATTCTTCTAAAATAAGTTTTTCTGTCCAAATTCATCAGACAGGAAACAAATCATATCCTGAAAGATGTTATTTTACGATTTCAGATGGCATTAAATGGGCGATTTTTCAATAAATAACCAGGTTAGAAACTAAGTTGGAATTTTTTTTTAAATCTTATTTTCTGACAAATGGTTCTTGAAAACTATGAAATAATGTTAATGTTTACGAGATTAATGTCCATTAGAAAGTGATTTTAGCCTTATTATTTGATATAAAATATTGATTACACATTTTCAACATACTTTTACTTACAATCGAACATTCCAATGCCATCTGAAATCAGTAAAACAACATTTTTAACTCAGATTTTTTTGTCAGCAAATTCAAATAGATAGAAAAGCACTGATGGGTACTTTACTTCGATTCATTTTCAAATGAATTGCTTTCTCTCAGAAATCGTATAAATGATATTCGACTGGACATTCTCCTCGTGCATTTTCTATGTAACTCATATTAAACTTACTTGAAGTTTGCTCAGATTAAAAATTAAAATATTTTCTTAAATATTTTTTTAATTTACTGTTGTTCTAATGAATCTATTATAAAAGTCAGTGGCCATTGGTATAGACGTTTTGAATACTTCATTCACTGTTTCTCTCGCATTAATAATCTTATTTAAACGCAAAAAAAAAAAAATCAAGATGTTTCAGATTTCTTACTCTCCCATTTTCATATCCGGCAGAAAACTCGGTGGCTTGTTTTGTATTTTCAATCCAACTACTTAAACAAATAAAATGGCTGTTGGCATTTTTTCCACGACCGAGTATAATTTGACTGTACAAAATGAGCAGATAATTCTGATTGTTATATCAAATTTCAAATGTTTGTTGATTAAATACCATTCCTGTATTCAATGAAAATGAATGCTACAGCATTCATTTTCATTGAATACAGGAATTTATATAAGAATCATTATATTATCAGTATATTCGTTGAATATTATCAGTATCGTCATGAATATTCATTGAATACTTTCGAATTTCTATATGCCACGTTTTCATGCATTGAATTCTGCATTTTAAATGTTGCACTTTAAAGTAATGGTTTATCATCATTTTTTCTTTCTACTATCCAATGTGAAAATTTTGAAGAAAAAAAAACGAAAATGACTTGAATAGTTTAAATGATTCAAGATGCACTTTATTTTCTTGTAAGGATTAGAATATCAATAAGTATCCCAAATGTTGAGATGTGTCATCGATTTGTGAACTGAATTAAATTCATAGATCAAAGGCTTTAAACTGGCATCTTTAACATTTGCTGAATGTTGCATTTTAAGGGAAAGAAATATCCATCCTTTTTATGCTTAGTCACATGAGTACATCTGCAGCTTGTATTTAAGGATAATTGCCTGTTTTGTGTCAGTTCATAACAATTCTATTTCGATCACAAATAAAACGTTGAAATTCACTAGATTTCAATAAATAAAATAGCGGTTTTATGCTCAAAATTATTTTTACCCGATGAATACTGATTCTACTCAAGATACTCTTAATCGTTCACCGCGACAAAACTTTTGCGAACTTGTAAGGAAATGGACAAGAAAAACTGCCATGAAAAGAAAGATGGCGCCGCTCCTAACAAAAGTGGATGAGAATGCTTAAATTTCAAGCAATTAATCAGCACTGTGTTGCAAAAAGTGACTCGGCGATATTGATTATTTTCGGTGGCGATAAAAAGAGGCAGTCAATGCCTGCATCGATCTCCTTCCGGTTCCCATCCATCTTTCTTCTTGTGGACTAAATGCTGATTTATTGGAGAATGATGGACATCGTGAGTGAAGGAGACAAAACCTGAATGCGGTTCGATTCAAATGCATTGCTTCTGTTTTCTTGTTCTAAGCTTGATACCGTGGGTATTGAGAAGACTGTTCCAGAGAGAGAATGGCACGTTCTGTTCCTTGCAATGCGAATTTAAATTCTTGTAGGGCTTTTTTCAGTAACTGTAGCTTATCAATATTTTTACTATGACGATATGGAAAAAATATTTAGTAAAGAAATGGTAGTCCAACAACAGCTTTTCATTTAAAGTAAATTCAAGAAATTAATTTTGGCCTTAATTTTTTAACTATTTTTCACCATTTTTAATACATGTTTATGCGAATGGATGCTTTTGTTGAAAGTATTGAATGAAAGTATAGAATAAATAAAAAGAATATAGAATGAAGTATAAAGACAGTATAGAATGACAACTTATGGTTGATGATAAATTTTATAATTGATTTCTTTTGATTTTGGCTTTCGTTGTAATATTTTTTATTTAGGCTTGTTGAAGCCATTTGATAATAACTTTACTCCTTTTCGAAAATATGCTTTCATTGGTTTTGTTTTTAATAGTTTAGATCGAATTTATAAGCAAATGAACCAACAAAATATAAAAACTTTATTACTATTTCCTGAAGCACAAAAAATGAATAAAATAGGTATTTTACTTGAGGATTTTCCATATTTTACTCAAACGTGTTTACGATTTCAGTTGTATCATCTTGTTGCCAACTTCAACACAGTTAATAGACTTGTTGATAACTGTTTCCCAGTTCTGAATTTTTTCTGCTGGAAGAGCGTATTCCTAGTGCCCGAATCTCGGTCGTGCATGCGGGACTCCTTTCCATCAAAAGATCCATCATGTGCGTTTGCAATAGCCCCCTTTAATTTCGTAAGGATCTTAAAAAAGTATGTGTGGTGTAGAAGAAAGGAGACATTGATGTTATCTAGATCATTCAGAATCATTTATTCCTCCCCCAAATAGTCCAAGTGAAGGTTTAAAAAATGTAACTTTGACTCGGCATACTTTCAATCTAAAACTCGGCAAATTTTGATTGCGTGGTTTTGTTTTTATAGTGACTGATTTCCACTCGGACAATTAATCTAACATAACTGTATTAAACTTTGAATATGCTGAGACATCTACAATGCAGGTTTTGTTAAAAGACATTGAAACTTGCCTAAATCCATTGCATTATATAAATGTCTTTGGGAACCACTTGGGTCGCGGGATTAATGGTCGCTAAAATTTTTATATTTTAAACAATTTGCTGTTGACGGTTTTCTTATTAAAGTATTTTTGAATTTAAAATTTGATAGATATATAACGTGCACTATTTTAAAAGCCTTACCCCTTTCCCATCATTGTATTATGATGCAACGCTACGATTTTCTCTGATCTACCAAAACCAGAACTTCAGTTTAAAAAACAGGACTGTTCACATTTCAATTGATACAAAAAACATTCTTGATGAAGCAAAATAATTTTATTTAAAATATAAAATTATTAAATATTAAATGATAGCACATGACAAAAAGTCTGAACAATAAAGTTTTATGTATGGTAATTAGATTTTATATTCCATTAAATGTCGCTAATTCAACATATTCGATGCACCACAAAAAAGAAAGGTATAAAAATAATATATTTTTTACCCTCCTGTTATTACATTGAAAAATTGCAATATTTAACCATCAATGATAATCTCCCCGAAACTTCCTCGCGTAATCCGCAATCAAGGTCTAATTCCAATTCGTCCGCATAAAATTGGGGACCTTGGGCCGTATCATTGGTGAACAACAGTTCTGAAATATAAATCTTTGGCGCTAATCTAGTATTCTTACTGTATCTATAGTGAGAATATGTAGTTCCTATGCTTTTTTACTGGGTCGATTGACACCAAAATTTGACTTAAAACTACAATTGTAGTCACAAGATAGCATACCAAATTTCATTTCATTGATGAGTCACTACATTTATGAGCACAGACAAAAAGACGATGGACTGTTTGGCAAATTTGGTTCAAAGTTCGATATATGTCTATATCTACTGTCTATTAATCTTCTGTCTTGATGTATCTATCCATTATAGTTATCGAGTTCACTTGTACTCGAACAGCCAATCAAAATGGATGTGAATCGATTTCGTTCAAATTTGAAAGAAATTTATATGTTGCATCATAATTGCATGCAATAAATATCAGCTATCTGACTCAGTGATTTGAGTTATCGTTCACAGACAGACATGTTGCCAAAAATGTTTTTTACGACCCAAGGAAATCTGCAATGTGGAGATGCATCAAAATCTCGAATTTAAATTTTTTGACGATTACAATAACTTTCTCTATTCTTCGTATATAAGAAAAGGAAAAATGAATGCACTTTGAGAATTAGTCGCCATTGCCTTAATATGAAAGCAAATGACTTGCTTAATTACGTAAATATTGTAAATTTCTAAAAAGTATATTAAAAGCATATCCTAAATATAAACCATTCAGTGAGAAAAGTATAAGTCATAGCATTGTGCCTTAAACAACTATAAAAGAAGAAATCAGATCAAATATTTGTATTGACAATGAAAATGAATCGAGTTTAAACACACACACATTCATCTTTATTATAAGTAGAGAATGACTATCTTTCATAATGCATTTAAATCTGTTGACAATTCGCCGTTTTTATTGTTGTTGTTTTCACTTAAATATAGGCCTCTAGGCCCGGGAAGGGCAGAATAGAGTCTCACTTATTCCACTAAAATTGGATGGGCGAGTCTAATGTTGAACTGCATATAAGTATCAGTTCTCTACGTAAAAGTTCTTTGACTTATTTTTAAGTGATTTATATAAATAATGAGTAATAATAAATTGAGAATTTATACAAAAGAAAATTCGAGAATACAGGACTAACCATAAAATAATTACTCTATTATTTAATTTGCTTAATTAACTGTCAATGTAAAATTTCGATATTTAATAGAAATCGATTCTTTTCTCAGACTTATTAATGAATTAAAAAATTTTTAACTTGTTTGTTCTCGTAAATAACACGCTATTTTATGATTTAAAAAACTGAATCATTAGTTTATTAATTCACTTTTATTAAATTTTGATTCCATCCGAATAACTTTGCGTGGTTATTAATTTGAGAAAAAACTGATTTACAGATTCTAAAATATTTACAATAATGAATTATAAATAAAAAGTAGAAAATTTATTTTTAATTTCTACTGTTTAATATATTTATAAAGATTTTTAAGACTATTTTTATCAGCTTGTATGACCTAGCATGACTTTTCTTTTCTAAAACACATTAAAACATTGGATAGAGATTTGTATAAGTTTCTAATTCTTTGTATCCAGTGCTCTTGGTTCTGTTTTTCTACTTCATCAGTCTTTTTTCCCAATGCGAAAATAATAATAGTTTTCCCAAGAATCTATAGCTGAGAATATAACGCTCATTACATTTCCCTAATGTAACATTATTTCAACGCCAATAAATAGAGTATAAGGTATCTTGTAACCGAGCAACGATTTACAACAGATTAATACCACTAAAAAACCGCTGATACTTTCTTCTAATTTAGTTTCAAAAGTCTTTTAATTATAATTAAGTTTCTAAAATATTTTGTCTTTAAAAAACTTACTCTTTCCTCTTATTTAGTTCTGAAACTTTGATTCATTAAAAATTCAATATTTTCAAAGAAATAAAATTTCAAATTAAAGAACTCTTTAAGCAACGGGATGCCGTTGTAGAAATCTTATTTACTTCATTTTTGATGCTCTTTCTTTCATTCTGAAAATTAAAATCTTATTCGCAGTCTACTGGCTTCTTTTTTTAAAAAGTGTTTGTGAGGAACAAGCCTTTTTCCCCATTTTTTTTTTTTTGTAAAGAAATCCGAAGCTATTTCTAATCTAAGTATGACAAAAATACGCACGCTAGAATTATTTACCCAAGCGTGGAATTTATACAATCTCTTTATATTTTAGGAATTAGTTTTCAGATTATTTGTAGTAAAGATCGTTTTATTAACTTTCATGCTTCAAGTACTTTTGAGGCAGTTTATTTCTTTCACAATTAGATTCCATCCATTTAGTAGGATGGATCTTGTAACTAAAAAAAAAATGGCAATCTTTGAATTGAATAGATCTTGTTTTCTTTGTGGTTTGAGTGCTCAACACAGAAAAATATTTATCTTTGTGGAAGTAGATATAGTTTAATTTAAAAGCTTCCGATGTTCAAATCTCAAATTTTCAAGAATGAATTAAAATATTTGCTGAATTAATCTTAACGAATAAGTCTTACGGAGCACTCTACGACCTCCCAAAATAATTATCTTTTGTTGAGTCGTAGAAATGAAATACTCGGGAAAGTGTGTGTTTTTTTTTTTTAGTTTGATAGTTGGATAGTTTACAATTATAATACCTCTTTGTATATAATGTTTGAAATCAAAGTAAAATCCTCGTATTTTTTTAAAATCTTTTTCAGTGTTTGGTATAAAAATATTTCTCAGATTGAGTGACTTTTGGAAAAGTTACTTAAAACTGTCTATAAGTTAATACACCAAATAGTGACTCCAGTTCTTTCAGACGTTTATAAGGACACTCATCAATAGATTCATCTGTAATAACTCAATAACTGATTTTTCTTTTAACTTAAATCTCTAAAAAACATTGTATCTTACAGTGTGTTAATTATTAAAAATATGTATTATTTTAACTGAGAATTTTAACATTAAAAAGACTTAAAAGGAATTAAATGATGTATCAGTTCACTAACACAATATTTAGCGTTGTAGGTAGTATAAAGTATAAAATTTAAGTCCTCTGTCAGAGTCCCCCATGATTTATGAAACTTGGAATTTGCTACATTCAGTTAGTGGATTATTTTATTATTATATTAAATTGATACTATAACATAGGTGCATATAAAGTAACGTACCTTCGTAAAAGTATTTGAAAGTGTTGCATTAAAATATTAATTTATTAAATTCCTCTCTTGAAGAGTTAATCTCTTTCCCTTATTATACAAAGCTTAGCGCTGCTTGAAAATTGTTTTGCAACTATAGTTGGGCTGCACTGGTCTGGTGGTAATGTCTCGGCTTCGGAACCGGAAGGCTTCAGGTTCGAGACTCGATTACACAGAAGAACTGTCGTGTAAGCAGGTCTGATGCACATTAAATCCGTCATGATCTAACAATGTGAGGTTAGATGTTAAATAAATTCAGTTACTTTTGTCATGTGACTGTGAAATATCGCCATCATATGTTTCTTTTATCCTTTCCCATTTAAAATAACGACGGTTATTTCCGTAAGGATTTCCATTGCATTTGTTGTCTCTGGAAAAGTGCGGCACCTTTTGATTCTTTAAGTGGAACTTTTTTTTTTTTTTTATCCTATCAAATGATTTTTTGAACTTATTCAATGTTATACACAAAGAAAAACTCCCGGTTCAGCAAAGAATGCTTGAACTGTGTACATTTTCTTTTTCTAACCATTTCACAACGCATCGTACCAGAAGGTTTATTCTATCTGTGGTCTTTTTCCATTTAGAAATTCTCGTTCGACGGCAAACTTTAAAGTCTTAAAAGCGCAAAGTTTCATTGCTTTATTTGGAATGGAATTTCTTTTTATCCCAAACTGTCGTGTCTCGGCTCTTGTTGTTTGCTTTCCCAAAATGAAGCGGATGTCTTTCACGCTGTTCATGATTTGGTACTAAAAAGTGCCAGTGATAAGAAAAGTCAATTTCGAGTAGGCTGCCGAAGAGAAAAGAAAAATAAAACTTCCAAAGTCCTGATTGTTTTACACCCCCCATTCACCCTTTGTATTGATTTTCTCTTGAATAAAAGGGCAAAAACTTCCTGGCGGTAAGAAGTTGGCTCTGTGTTTTCTTTATTCTCTGCCCTATCAAATATTGCATTATCTTCTCTTCCATGGAAAAATGGATTGGACAGATTAAATGCTCTGGAAAGAAATGAAGAGAAAGCAATCTAAGAGGTAATTAAGTTTTTAAACAAGCTGTCATGTGCAAGATTTAAGCTCCAAACACTTTTTGAATTATATCCAAGCTGGTCAAAAAGTATTATAAATTTATTATAAATATTTTAAAATGTTAACTTTCAAAATAATTTTACGTGTTGTCATCATAAGTGCCAATTAGTACCTCCCATTACAAATGTGTCACTGAAAACTTCTTGGTGAAAATAAGACATCCAAAAATAAATTATTTAAAAATGAACTAATGTTTAAGATGTAAATAGGATTTTACATAAAAATAACAATTGAAAATAATTAAATGAAGTTAAAATGTTATCGCAGCAATGCATTAATTATAATTGGTGTATTCATTTTACGATTATCGCTTCAGATCAACTCCTTACGGAAGCATCACCAACTACGATTGTCCTGGTTGTTGCAAATGGCCCACATCGGAAAATTTTTGACAATAATAACGATGATCTCTAGAAGATCAAATCATCTCTTAAACAAAAATTATATATAATACTAGCAGCCCATAATAATTGTATTTATTGGCTACATATACAAAAGAAAACGAAAAGCATATACTTTTGCATCGAACAAATTTCGAGGTTTCATTTTCAATAATTTTTGGATCTTTGACTCTAATTAATAATACTTGGCGAAAAACTTGTATAAAGTTTTCAGATAAATGAGATTTACGATCTCACTTTTTCCATACATGTGGAAGTAGCTTGAATTTTTCACTCTACAACACGCATCGTATAACTGGCCTTGGAAAAACGTGGAATTCCTACGTTTAACTGAAAGAGTTTATTCTTCATCTTTATTATTCGACACTGCAAATTCAAAACGAACTTGACATTAAAAGCACCGAATTTTGAACGGCATATCATTTCAGATGAAAAGAATGTAGAGACTGTAAACGATGTTTCCCATGTTATTACTTTTAAGGAGGGTTGTATGAATTACGAGCTTGCTGACGCATAATCTTGTTTCATTACATAACTGGGCGGATTTAAATTTCCGATCAACATGATCAGCGAAGAAATTTTTAAACTCAGTTATTTGATAGCATTCCAAGTGAATTTGAAAATTCTGTAGATTAGAAGACGCTCTTCGTCTTTCATAGTGTTGAAAACTTATACGTAGTGGAATATTTTGGTAACTTTTTAAGGATAATTTATATCATTAAAACCAGCCACCCTTGGTGATCAATTTATTCATCCTGATTATTGACATTTACGGCTGTTAAATGATTCATTTGGAATGCATTATTTCTTAGATTCATCTTGTTATTTCATACGATTGAAAACATGAATTTGCTTAATGCAAATGAAAAAGTGTACTTATCGCAAAATAAAAGTGAAAGTGAAAATTCTACAATGGAATCAATGATTAGCAAAAAAATGCGATTGAATGCTTGGATGAATGAGTCTGAATTCCGTCCTAGAGTTTAAAAATCTGGCTAGTATTAAGCCTATTCTTGCATACGGTATTTATCATAGACTCTTTTACATCTTCTTTTCTCGGACTAAAAGGAATTTTTGATGACACAAGGAGTCCTTTTCTGAACATTTCTAATATTATTTCGCAACTCCTTGAATTTTCATTTTGTAGCTTTAACCCTTAATAACCTAGAGTTTCAATTTTGATACCAATCTTTTAAACCGAATTTTCACATTACTATTAGTTTTTTTTATAGGTTAGCTGTACGTATTTTACTGTTGTATAATATTCTTTCCAACGAAATTTTAAAAAAAATCAAATGTCATTATTGTTTTATTTTATCTATGACATATTACTTGCGCGGCAAAGTGAACAAGTAAACACATTTTACTAAAAGTTTTGTTGAATACAAATTTGATATATTTTCTTTTTCTGAAGAATATAAATACTTTTGAGGTAAGTGGATATATTATTTTCGCTATGATATAATTATTTTTTGCGAGTGCATGTTTTACTTGAAGAAACTAGTGCTATTTTTGTGAGTATCAATTTTGATACTTCAGGCATTCCGCCCTACATAAAACCTACCTACTAATTCTTTAGCTATTTTTCCCTTCATCTAGACCCTCAAGCAAACACAGTAATATTAAAAATAAATCACTTTCGTAAATCAGGCTACTAAGGGTTAAATAAAATGCCACTGTAAAAATGTTCAAGCCAGCAATCTGAAATTCGTACATTTTGACTGTTGCTATTCGATAACATATAATAAGAGAATTTCTGTACCATGTACGTTAGTGTTTTATGTCTATAAATTACCATTCTTTAGAATTAAAATCGCGCGTTGACAAATTTACATGTGATCTTTTTTTTTCAGGTTTAAACCTTTCGCATTGGTTTTATTAATAAGGTTACTGACATACTAATATTAGATGAAGTAAAAATAAAATTCGATGCAATGATATTTTTTTCAGGTAGGAGGGAGGGGGCTCTTCACTCAACTTTCTTCCGTTTCCAAGAGTCGTTTTGCGAAATTTGAAAAAGATCACTGAGCATGCGCCTTCTGCTATTACACTTTAGAATCTTCTATAAACGCATTGTCTAAGATCTCAGGTTCTCATCCATACTGTTTTCTTTAAAATGACTGTTAGAATTTGACAGAATTTAATTATTAATTAGAATGAAACTATTCTCATAATCGGTTCCCTCGTTTCGGAAACCATGCACAATTAAATCAAAGGCCCAAATGGTAAGCTTGTAAGTTTCCGTGGTATTTATTTTACCAGATCGTTTCCTTATATTTCGGATAGATTTCTCAGTTTGAACCAAATTAAGTAGTAACTGTAATGCTGAATGCATTGCGAATGATTCAGATGATTTATAAATAGTATTCGTTAGGTAGAATACAATACTTCCTCATCGGAATGCCAACGTTCATATAAAATCTTTTAATATTTTCGGTTGTTTTAACTTTTTTAAAAATATTTTTGGGTTTAGTTTCACATTTTGTGCTCCTCTTCCCAGGTAGCACAGCGTGTTGAAAATTATTGTACAATATTGTGCGATATTGTTTTTTATATTATATACTACTAGCCGCCTTTGGCGACCAGCCGGTTCGCCAGTATTACCGCTCGCTACAATTTTCAATTAAATATTTTAAGTAACTGGTCTCTTAAAGGATTCTCAAACAAAACATTTTTAATCTTCAAATTTTGGTAGTCATACCAAACTTATATTGTTTAGATAGTTTCGTTCAATTTACTATATATATATTTTGCTAATTTGTTGCCATTTCCGGTAAAACATCAACTTTAATTAAAAATGTAAATGACGAAATTGCAATTAATATTAAGATATTTTTTAATAAAACCAAGAGCTTTATTTTATTTATCATCTTTATTGTTATTTATTAATTATTATTATTATTGAATATGAGTATTGCGAACAGAATTGCTCGGTATTTAAGTCTTATGTTAACTACAAAATATTTTTCATAGTTTATGTAATATCTCAAACAATAATTCAACAAAAAATTTTGAGATTCAGTATAAAATTTAGTTTTTAGTTTTGCTTTCAAAAGGATTGAAATGAAATCAATAATAATATTTTGTTCTTGTTTATAAATATATTTCAAAAATTATGAAGTCTAAATTTAATGCAGTAAGGTATCATATTCTGATAAATATTCTGGACACACCAAATTTTAAATAAATGAATGAATGTTTCTATTTTCCACGATCAACTAAGACTTATTTATGAAGTTTTAAATGTTAAAAATTTAGAAAAACTCACCATTTTCATAATCTTAGGCCAATTAATCTTGAGAAACCTGCGCGATTATTGGCGTATTTTCTTTGAAACGATTGATGAAAAATCTAAAATTATCCTTTTTTTATTGAACAGTGATATTCAAATCTTCATAAATCAGTCAGTTTAAGTGATTTGAAATTAACTCTTAAAAGTCAGTGATTTAGTTGATTGAAAATTAACTCTATGACCATCATAAAATCTGTGCTTTCTCTTGTGGTGTATGCATTCTCCTCAATATCCGATGGAATAAAACATCACATACAAAAGTACTACATAGAGCAAACACATCAAAAGTAAACATAACATTTCAATAGTTGCTAAAAACAAAAGAGAGAAAAATGCAATTAATAAGCAGACGATATTTAGAAAAGTACAGATATTTAGACTGGAAAATGAAATTATCTGAAATTAAAAACACGCGCAGACGATATTTACAAAAGTAAAAATATTCAAACCTGAAAAGGAAAATATATGAGTTATTCCATTAATAAATGCCATAAGTTTGTTTACATCTTCATTATTTTATGAGTCATTAAACATCAAATTGGGCCCGGGACTGAATAAACACCCTGTATAGAGAGTATAAAAGATCATAAAATAATTTTTCTTGAATTTATTTTTCTGAAAAAATAATATTTCATATTTGTTTCATTTCCTACAAAAGCGTGCCAAAAATTATATTTTTGCAGATTTCATTTCCAAAAAGCTTTAATTTATTTTCAGTTAGAGCTTTAATCAATGTGATGGCAACACTTTGAAAAAAGCTATTTTTTTCTCAGGAATGCGAAACGTGCTTAATCCTCATTTTTATTTTTGACGAAAAAAATTATTGAAAAACATAGTTAAAATATTTATTTAAAAATTCATTAAAAATAGAAATTTAATTTTAAGATTAAAACAGTAGTATCATTTAAAAGATAAATTTTTGATCTTTAACTTCATGTAAAAATCTTTTTTGTGCGGTAATATTTTCGGCAGTTATAGCAGAAACACGTCAAAATTTCGCTTAATTTTTAAATAAATAAAATTCTAGTTAAAAATTCGAAAAAATAACCCCCAGGTGCACATTCCCGGCCTCTAAGGTATACACGTGCCAAATTTGGTAGCTGTAGGTTGAATGGTCTGGTCTGTAGAGCGCCAACACACACACACACACACACACACACACACATTGAGCTTTATTATAAGTATAGATATAGATTATAGGATATTAATCACTATTCCACAATATTATACAATACTGCGTATAGTCATTGATATATTCAATATTATATAGGTATTAAATATATCAATGTCATACAATACTGTACAGCCTTTGTGTGCCTACTAAAGTTCACATCCATGCTATTTTAGGAGCCTTGTGACATGATATGTCTTTAATATTTAATCAAATATTTGTCCATTTTTAAAATTTACAACCTTGATTGTAAGAAAATAATGGTTACCAAAAATAAAACCTACCAGGACAGTAGAAACTTGAATATAAAAGTGACGAATACAACGACAAAGTCTGTTATACCAGACCTGGATATTAAATACTTTGCTTAAAATACTTATCAATATTTATAAATACTTATTTATGTATAAGAGTTTATGTATACATACTTATACATAAATATTTATTTTTAAGTAAAAAGAGGCCAAAAATCATTTGAAGTTACAAGTGAAAAGCATTATCGGTTGGCATATTTTAAAGCATATAACTTTGAAACCGGTGCGATAAAATAATTTTAAGTGACAAAACATTAATAAAATTTTATTCAGTGAGTTTTTTGCCACTTCATTCTTATTTCTTGAAGAGCAGCAAAAGTTGTTTGTATCTTAAATAAAAATCTCTGTATATTTTAAATCTCATTTTTTTTAATCTTCAGACAAATGTAAATTTATATTAATTATGTGAATTAAAGGTAAAATTTCATTTCTTTTTTCAGATGTGTTGCTAAGAATGTAATTAAATGAATTAAATATGCTAAATATTACACATCAGTGGAAGATTAGTTAAAAAAATATAAAGCAAAATGAAATCAAACAGTAAAAGAAGTTGCTACAATTTTAAAAGTTAGCCTTTAAAAGTAAATTACCGGGTACACAGATTAAAAGGTCTTTTGCTAAGAAATAAAAATAATAACTAAAATATCCGAAGTGCACAACTTAACATCAGTAAACATTCACGAGTGAAAGATTTGACTAAGCACTAAAATAGAATAAATAATTCCTCAAAAATGAGAATTGTAACCAACTGTGCTAAAAAAGGAATTAAAAATACTTGTATAAAAATAGAATCAGTTTAAAACAAACATAATTTTTCAGTAATCTTTTGAAGGCCCAAAAATAATTTTTGTACAGTGATAAGTACCGAAGTTTTGGCAAAAAAAAAGAAGAAAAAAGACTCGTTAAAAATGACTATTTACCCTACCTCAAAACCCTTAAAAGGACATAACTTTTAATAGCATAATTAATTTTTCGAAATAATAATGAATAAGTATGTAAAATTCCGTTCGATTCCGGGGGGAGGAGGATTTTGAAAGGCTCAAATATTCAATTTTATGTACATAGATACATAGGCATAACTTTTGCGCATGTTAATTTATGACCAAAATAATTTTGATTGGATTTGAGAGGGCGAAAAACATATTGTAGAGAGAATGAAACTTTCAGTCGAGTTCTTTCATGAGCCATCCAGCTCAAAAGTGATGTAAACAATATAAAGACAATTCAAAATATAAAGACAATTCAAATCATACGAATTGTTGTGATATTATCCTTGTTCCTTATGATAAGACGAGTTCTTTGTTGTTGCAATAGTTTGAAAGTAGGGGCTAAAAAGGATGGTTCACCTACTCAACTTCAACCGCTTTTTAACCGATACCTCTTCGGAAAGCTGGTGTGTTTTTCTATACAATTTCAAAACAAGTATTCTCCTCCAATTGAGAGGCCACGGCAGCCTGGTGGTAAGGTCTCAGTTTCAGAACAGGAGGACTTCAGGTTCGAGACCCAATTCCATCGAAGAACAGTCGTGTAAGGGGGTCTGGTGCATGTTAAATCCGTCGGAGCCAAACGTCCTCCCGCTGGTGTCGTGTGGAATCTTGGACAGTGGAGTGCGAGCTCAAGATGTCGTCCTCGTCATCTGACAGTGGTTCAAAAGAACAAGGTCCGTCGCAAAATAGCCCTAGTGTTGCTTTAGAACGAGACGAAACTAAACTAAATACTCCTCTGACTGAAGACGAAGAGAATTGCTTATATAATACGGAAAAATATTAGCGTTTATCAGAAGGTTATTGACTGCCCTTTGCTTAATCGCTAAATATTCGTCTTCAGAAATAAAAGGAAAAAGGATTCATTCAGATTTAATCTACAATTTTACTCGTAACTAGCATTCTGTACAAGTCAAGCGTACTGGCATAAAAGTAATTCTCTTATACTTTCGCCTCGCACTCAATTGCGTGCGCATTCTCAAACGTAAGCACGCGCATGGAGAGATCGGCTTTACCACATATATCTGAGCAAGCATAATATACTTTCACCTCCCGATTATCACCATAAAAATTTTAAACATAATGATAATATAATAGATTTTTGGTAGACATTGTGTGTGAAAAATTTTGGATAAATTTGATTAATATCGTTTTTAAACAAATAATTTTACTTGGAAATTAACTGAATAAAACCTTGATTTTAAATGTAAGAATCGTTGGATGCACGGCACCAAAGATTGTTATCCCCTGAAAGATAAAACATTTATCGATTTAAAAAATTTTATTTTTTCTGCTTTAGCCATACTTTAATCATGTTATTTTTTTAAACATTAAAACATTTATGATATTCTAACTTTTTTATTATCGTATATATTTGTTCGATTTAAGAGCATCATATCGTCGACATCGACAAACTATTATTTTTTTAGAGGAACTTTGAGACAAATCCAAAAAAATAAATTATATCTTCCATCGTGGAATATATTTTATAAAACGTATTTTAGAAATTTTAGATATTTAAATTGATAATAGTTACTTTAACTTTTATCAAACACGAGTTATTCCTATCTCATTAAGGTAAATATTGAATGCGCTTAAAAATGCATTTTCATGGTTATCGCGGTTTGAGTGAGGTAATATAAATATTAAAAACTCAGATTTAAGAGTACAGAAATATTTCTATTTCAACAAAATAAATCCACATTTCTAGCTCAAATAGCAAGTCAATAAAATATTAAATTGTTCTGCGCCCAAAACATAGCAATCCTGCATCATCATTCTGTTTATCCCTTCCTAAAATTAGATAATGTAAGCGACCACACCCTCAATGTAAATATTTGAGCAGTTCTTCCCGCAGTCTTAAGTTGTACAAATCATTTTGACCTTTGTTTACGTTGCATTTAGTAGCTAATCATTGACAGCATGGTAAGTTTTAGTGACTGAAGGACGAAAGGATTTCTTCTGTTTCATACTTTTTTTTTATTTCAGTTATTACATATCCAGTGTGAATGTCCTTGCGTGCTGCTGCTACAGCTATTCTTCAACAGAATCATCAGTGCCAACGTTTATAGGATATAGGATACTCTCGTAGGATACAGCAGAATTTCTTTAGGAGCCAAAACTATGATGATCAGATTAGTACAGATTTCAAGCAAACAATGTCAAACGAAGGACACTGCTGAACATCTCATGAAGTGACATCTGTTTTAGTTAGAAGCATTCAAGGAGCATTCCCAAACTTCCCAAGTGCAGCTAGGTTACAAAACAAAACTCTAATAGGAATTTGCTTTTTCCGAAAAGTTTTGAATTTTACTTAAAACCATGATGAAATTACGTCTCTACACGTGTAAAATTGTGTTGGCCACATCTTTGGTCTGGTTTATCTGTGGTGTTATTCTTATGATGTATTATACGGATTGTATTGGTGATAACAGTGAAGCCTGCCAATCCTTCAGAAATCAAAAAGTGAACAGTATATCGTTGAGAGCCCAAAAATTCTTCAGACTCACAGAACCTTCAACAGCATCTGCAGATGAAAACTTCCGATTCTGGAGTCCTGTCGGTAAGTGAACTTAAAACTGTCCGTCTGGTTCACATAAATTGGGTCGAATCAAGTTGGCTGAGGTGGGATCGCCACATTTAATTTTGGGGAGAGATTTCTTCTCAAATGTCGCAAGTCCAACGCATTATAGATAGCAAGCGAATGCGTTTTTTGATCAATTGATGAGATTTCGGTATGCTTGGCGAGGAAACAGTTCTTGTTCATTAGGTCTCTCCAGTATTGTTGTGTACAGTTACTCAAAAAAGTATTCGGACGCTAAGATAAATCATCAAGTAAAAAAAAGTCAACTATATATTGCAAAACGAATTTTTTCGGGTGGATCCTAGCACAGCCCACCTCTTGGCGTCTTTTTGAATTCTCGCCAAACGAGTGGCGATAACGTCGCCAAGGTAGCAACCCAGGCGGGTTTTTTTTAATTTTATTTTTTATTATATTTATTTTATTTGATATATTTATTTTTTATTTTTATATATTTCTTATTTTATTTTATTATTCTTTCTTTTTTTATTTTATTATTAAATAATCAACCTAGACGGATTTTTTAAAATTTATTTTAATTTATTACTATTATTTTTTTATATTTATTTATTTATTTATTATATTTATTTTTTATTATATTTATTATTATTTTTGGCCTTCAAGTATCGTTTTTTGATTGAAAAAAAATAACAAATATTCAATTAGTAGTCAACTTCTCGAAATTTCTAATAAGTCGCCAAGAGGTGGGCCCATCTAGGATTTTACCATTTTTTCTTTAAATTCTATAAGGTGCGAAAATGCATTTGCTCCTGAAATAGTTTTTTTCAACTTAAAACATAATAAACGCTACAGCAATTTTTCAGAAGAGTTTCGATTAAAAAAAATTGAATACTTCTAAAGTTACAAACAAAAAATATTTTCATTACTTGAAAACATTATTTTGTAGGCGAACTGTTTTTTTTTTATTGCTACTTTCCATTTACTTAGGATTAATTGAATTAATTACTTGTACATACCGGGTTCGTTATTTCTCCATATATCGCTTAGTTTTTCTAAGATATATTTGCTCGTAATATTACTTTCATGTAAACATTATTCTATAATATTGCAAAAATGCCGTATAGAATTACGATTGAAATTTTTGTTTGGCATTTTAATGACCATAAGACGGTAATAGAGAGCCTATATATATAAATATATATAATCGTTTCGTATTTAAAATGGGTCGAATTAGTATTAAAACTAGCTCTTTTTTTAAAAAAAATTTCTTATTTCTTTTAAAAATGTCTAGGTAACCACATTTTTTGACTTCGATGTTAATTCTATATGTTCCACAGCTACTCGTTCAACAACCCATACTACTCATACCATGTTTCACTCACTGTAGCACGAAGATTTCTAGGTTCAACAGAGTGTTCAATTTCCTACACCTTCTGCTTTTCATTTGAAGCAAAAACATTAAATTTATGTTTGTCAATAAAAATTGTAGACTCCTAAAGCATTTTTTTAAATAATAAGTGGTAAATTTTTAATCTCTCCTTCTGGTTCACTTCACTACTAAACGGTTTCTTTGTTGTACAACTCGATCATGACAGCTATATTTTCAGTATGTTGCTACTGTTTGATAATGAAATATTTTCGCAAAATGTTTTTCAGCTTCTGGTATTAATTGAATAGCACTTACCATCAGACTGATAGTGATTTTTTAATAAGCCACTTTTGTTCATGAAATTGAAAATTGTTGACATTCCTCTCGGTGCTTCTTCTACAAAGCCCGTTTTCCTGTGTATATAAATTATACTAAATTCGATGGTTTACATATTTTTAAAAAATCATTTATTTTTTTTAATAGACTTTAATTTTATGATAATCTACACTGAAATTTTTTTTTTCAATTCTTATTTTTGGTTTCTGTCTACCCATGTTTCACGTTACAAAATACTTTCTGATTTTTATTGTTAAGACTGGTTAATCAAAGGATTGCCGTATTTTAAAGCTAGAAAGCATTTCATTTCTTTTGATTTATCGTCAAAAGACTTCAATTTTTCTCATTGTCTGAATATTATTTGACATTTTTCTTTTTATTTGTAATGAAAAGTGTAAAAGTAATCATTTTATATATTTCCTTTCTCTGCAATTAAGTTTAATAGTTCGTTTTATATTTAATATATAAAAATCTTGTGTCACGGTATTTGTGTTCGTACTCCTCCGAAACGGCTCGACCGATTTTTATGAAATTTATATTGTATTTAGTAGATATGAAAATAGGTCTTAAAGTACATTCCATAACGCTAGGTAATTAGGGTGTCCCTATCCCGTCATACCACGTTCAACGTACGCTGATGAGATCAACGCTTGTTTGAAATCATCGCCACTGTTACCTAATGATGAAAACGTTCAGCTAAAAATAAACATGTGCGTCCAAATGCTACAAGATCCATCTCCTGATACATTCTCGGACCAATTATTAGATATCGGCGATGGAAAGTTGCTGTCTATGAAAATACTGGATGCATAAAATTGCCCACTAATTTCTGCACTATCGTTGATTCGCAAAATGCTCTCATTGACAGCATATTTCCCGATGTACGCACACAATGCATAAATCATGCGTGGCTGACAGAAAGAGCCATTTTGGCAGAAAAAATGTGGACTTCAATGATTTAAACTTCAAGATACAGCAGTCGTTGCCAGGCGACTTGGTATCACATTTTTTATCATGTTTTAAACTAAATTTATTGAAGGGTTGATCGTACACCGTTTTTAACATCGCATACGTGTAAACGCGATAGGTAAAAAAATGTGTCTAATTAAAATTTGGTACATGATTTTTTTATTAAAATTGGAATTGTGGATCAAATTGTAGTTTTATTTGATAAAAAATAGACACGTACAAAATGCCGACTCGGTTATCTTTATTATATTACGAAACATAAAACACCTGTGTGTGAATCTCTGAAAATAATAATCTAAATACTTATGAATGAATGGTGAAAAGATCTAAATACTTATGAATGAATGGTACAAAACCAAATTGGCATTGAAACACTCTAATCGTGCTTCTAACTTAATAGAAAAATTCTGTTCATGCTGTTTAAACAAAGGGCATTGTTTGTTTTCGCCAACGAATCGCCAATCCTTCACCGTTCATTTTTAAGTACCAAAATGTGGGTCCTCCTGACGTTCACGAATTTAGCGAAGGTCCAAAATTTTATACAGAAGGAAGAATTATATCTTTATTGGGGAGTGTACGAAAAATGGTGGAGAGACCACTCACGCTGGTTGTTTATAAAGAGAATATCCGTTCGCAGTTGAAGGGGTTATTTTTACCCATATATAATCCTGATAATTTTTTATTACAATCCTTTGTTATCATTTCTTATAGCTATCTAAGATGACGAATTTTTAGAAGAGTGGCATTTATTATCTTTGTAAACATTATTGAAAAAATAGCGATTACTGGCATTCCCAGAATTTCTTTATAAACCAATTAAGTATTCTGATGTATTCTGATGATGATTAGGTGTGTGCCAAAAGTGGCATTACACCGGTAAAAGCTCATAAATAAAATTTTTAAAAATAGAATTTAAATAGCTATCAAAGGGCTAGATATTCAATTTTTTTTCATAATCTTCTGTACTAGAAACTAAAAACAGCCAAAGGAAGGGGGGGAAATAGTAGGCTCATACTCGCAATTATACACCCAAGCACTAATTAATATTTTATGGGTTATAAGTTTACCAATGCAAAATGTGTTTACCAATGCAAAATGTGTTTACCAATGCAAATAAACCAATTCATTATTAGCTGCATACGATGCCAAAGCTTTATTTTCTTTTCCTCTCAGCAATACGAAAATATTTAAAACCCAATAGGATATTGGAAGTTTTGAAATTCCTTTGTCTTTCCAAGGGGCCAAAAAGGTCAAATGGACATAAAAATGTTTAAAAAATAGTTAATGTTTTAAAGCTCCAAGACAAGATTGAATTCAAATATCATCACACTCGGAAATTAATGAATGTTAGTAAAAAGTCTGCAAAAATAAGTATGTCCAGAAGTTATCATTCCTTCTCTTCATTTTGTAATTAGCTCATTGATGTAGTTTTGAAGTTGCTCATTGCCATTAGTATTTTCAGATTGTCAAATGATGTATAAACTAACTTACTATATCAGGTGACCGACTTCATAATTTTTTTATTTCTTTGAAAGCTAATGCATCTTCGATTTTTTCTCCCTCAAAAACACGAAGATGAGAGAATTCAGCAACTCTTTTAAATTAATCGAATCGGAAAAATCTTCATTCAACGAGGTTTGTATGTAAATGAAAATTTTTAACTTACGAATCTTAACTTCTATTTCGAATGGCAAGCAGATGTTCTATAGCTAAGCGATTTTTCCTGCAATATCCTCTGAAATGTAAATAAAAAATTATTTTTTGAATACGTTTAGTCGTGCGAATTTACCTTAACTTTTAGAGTTCCCTTCTTAATTACTAGAATCTATATACATAACTCGGACATAAAAAAATAATTATGTGTCAATTGTTTTACACTAGGGAAACTCGATTAAACTAAATTATTGAACTTTCTTGCGCATTGTGCTTTTAGGGCGTCATCACTCTCTGACAATTTGGGCAACTAATCTCATCATACTAAATAAATATTTGGCAATCACTCCCTAACAAGCTAACTAAATGGGTGTCAATAAATTTTTGAATGTTAATGTCGTTTGAAAGAGATAGTCTTTCTTCAAATTATAGATAAAATACCTTTAAAATACATATTATAAATGGATCCCTCTTATGTTCATTTGTATAACTTATTGCTCAAGTTCATATATTCATCTATAATTGTTTTTTAACATCGCTAAGATATTATTTCCTCATTTAAACGTGTTGAACTTTAGTAGTACTTACCTTTAAAAAGCGATTTTTCAGGGATTACTTTATTATGTTACTTTAAAAATCTTAAAATCTCATGAATTCTCGAATTCGATCGTTGTTTCTGTTTTCTTTTAATAAATTCATGCGTAATGGCCACCATTCTCCATAAAATTGGTCTTAAAATTCTGCACCAAACCTTAAAAGTACATTAATATTTTATTCAAGTGAATTAAAATTTTGAAAAACACAATCCTTTGTTATTCGACGCATTCCTTTTATTTTTCATTATTTAGTAATAATTTGATTCTATAATAATTTTGCCTGCATTTGCTTTGGTATTTGCAGAATCAACAGCTGTAGCTACCAACTAGAAAGAAATGCAAACAATTTCTCTTATTATAATCGACGGAATTTTTCGCAAACTGTCAAAGCAAAAAATGGAATTCAAAAAATTCCTTAAAAATATTTTTTTCATTTCTGTAAAAGGGTTTGGAGCGTGCCGTGACTTTCCAAACATGGGCTGTGCTATTTGTAAAATCATATCTCATTCTGTTGCTGTTTCATACAAACACAACCACTCATCCTTTTTCGAAATTTGAAGTTTGATTATTTTCTGCAAGAGCGTGAAATGCTTCTAATTCGTCATCAGAAAATGCCTTTCGACGAAACCATTATTAAGCTTTCATTTTTGTGTCGCACTCTAATGGGATTTCCCTTTTTCTCTATTATCGGGTACCCGTCCTGACATTATTCATTTGAACAGGGAGCCCTGCGCAAGCCTGCTTTTTCAATTTATTCTTCGGCGCAAAGAAAAATGAGTCTCTCTTCTGTGTGTTTTGCCATCGTGGCTGCTATTTCGCGTCATTCTCGCCCTCATTTATTATGCAGCGAAAAATGGTTTTTAGAAGGAGAATGCAGACCCAGTTATCTATTTGATTAAAACGTTGTGCGTTCTTTTTCTTTCCCTCTCTACTGGAAATAGCATAATTTGTTTTTGTCAAGTAACTCGATATGCGTAAAGAGTGCCTTCGCGTTTCATTAAAATTAGACAAACTAATTAAAATACTAATTTTCTCTCTGGAAAGAGGCGTTTATTTTATTTATTCTGATGTAGTTCGTTTCCATTTTAAATAGAAATTTCTTTCTTTTTTTTTAGAAAGACTTAGGAGTTAGTGGTTCGTTTGTTTTAGATTATATGCCGGTAATGTAATTTAACTTTCGCTTTATTTTAAATATTCCGAATTATTTTATAATTACAAGAAGGAAACAAATTGTCTCTGAAACGCGCATCTGCATTTGAAAGTGACAAAGAGGTGGATAATCTATTATATTGTTTGATATTTTTTTCCTACCCCTTTCATCTACACTTAAGTTTCGCAGTATCTGTTAGATGCGTGGTTCCAGCTAATACATCACACAGCATGCACTTATTTGTAGTGCATAAAAAACATTAAGTAATTTCTAAAAGCAATGTGTGACGTTCTTATGAATTTCTGCGTCTACAAACGTTTCTTATTCATATATTTGATCATTATACATTTATGCAATTTTACATTGACCCCCATAGATAAACACGACCCCAACTAAAACAAATATTAATATCAGAGGGAAGTTCGTGGGTTAAAAACCTGAAATAATACCTACCGGGGCTTAGATTTTAATTTCCTGTTCCGCAAGACAAATACTACAAACGGCAACAAAATCGATCTCGAGGTTTTGAAGAATCGTCGTTTCAGAACTTAAAGGTGCAGAGACCCACATTTAAGAGTCCATAAAATGAATGTGTGGAATTCTACCTGCGAACGTAACTTAAAGCCACGTGGAATGGAGTATGTGGTCTTAACATAAAATTCATAAATTTAAAACGAAAGTCACTGAAATCTGGTTGAGTGAGTTTTTATCGAATATGATAACTACAATATATTAAGAGCAAGAATGATAAAATTGAGTGCAACTATTTAGCATCCTTGTCAAATTTTGAATCAAATTTATTGAAAAACTGTCGATATATCTTTCGAATTATGGGAAATGCAATAACTCAAAAATGCAGTGACTTAAGTCTATGAACTTTGTTACAAAAACTGTATTTCTATTTCCAATTTTGGTTTCAATAGGTTAAAAAAAGGCTTGAAAAATACATATTAGGTTTACCTAACATATGTATTTTAGGTATAACATTTAGTGTACCTAAAATATATATTAGGTTTTATTTTTACTTTCACGTTCGGAGCTCTCAAAATAAAAATCGGAGCAGTTGTGGCGTTTATTTCTTTACCAAAACTCCACAATTTTATGAGCAGAATAACATTTTAATGAAAGAATTTGTGGTGGGGATTAAATCATTACCATATATTACAATTTGTTTGTGTTGATGCTCATGAACGACACATTTCACACTGTCCTCACTGTTTACATTTTTTGAGTGTAACTTTTGTCATTATAGAAATTCCAGTCTCAACGCGCTCGGCCACGCACTTGAGCAAGCGAGTAGGATATAGCTTCAGAACCGGAGGGCTTCAGGTTCGAGATCAGATTCCGCAGAAGAACTGCCATGTAAGCAGGTCTGGTGCACGTTAAATCCATCGGGGCCAAACTTCCTCCCGCTTATATAATATGGAAGTTTGGAGAGTGGGGTGCCAGCTCAGGTGTCGTGCTCGTCATCTGATAGCAGTTCAAAATTATGAGGTCCATCCCAAAATAGTACTAGTGTTACTTTAAAAACACCACATTAATATAACTAAATTCTTAACGCTCCTAAAATCGGGTTATATATATAAAGTTTAAAAGTTGTAAAAAGAGTAGATAAATTCCGCATCGATTTGGACATACTTTTTTAATTCAAATTGCATTTTTCTTCCTTCCATTTGTTTGATAACTTCACTCTTTTGTATTTTCCCTTGAAAATAATTGCTCTCGTCTTTTCGAATAAAACAATTTTGTTTTAAAACAAGCATTTTAAAATTACCCAAGTCTTATGCAATTCCATTGTACTTTAAGAGGGTAACAAATTGAATTTAGAACTCTTCTCCACACACAAAAGAACCCTCTGCATTAAGCGAGTAGCAAAAGAGTGCACTGAAAGTACACTAAAGAAGTTCGAATTTACTTCGCAAAAATTTAAGCTGAAGTTTCGCACCCCCCCCCCCCCCCCCCCATTTTTTAACAAAACCCACCTAAACTGAAAGCTGCCTTTCAAAGTGTACTGTTACAAAAATCCCTGAAAGAAACCGATTTTTACTTCCAAGGCAAATAAATAAAATTGTAAATGTGCATTGTTCCATCTAATCTTTTGATTATTCGCAATTTTGGAAAAGAAGTGGATTATGAAAGGCAATAGCACAGACTTCTTTTGCAAAATTATAGAATAAATCTACGAGCGATTTTTTTAAAAAAAAGACTATTTATCGGAAAAGATAAAATTTGATAGCTCAAAATTGCATTGCGTGTTTTACGTAAATAACATAAAATTGCATAAACCGTGTAACAGTTTTTATTTATATATTTCAAAATTATGTCAAATGTTTACCGGCTATAGAATATGCATTAAAGAAATTTGGCAGAAGGTACCATGGCCTTAGAATTATAGCATTTTTAAACTTTTAAACTAGAAGTAAGTCATTTGGAAACGTCGTGATTTGATACAAAATTGAATTCGCAAATATTCTGTGATGGATACTTGAAGAAAAAATGACGATAATTCCAAAAATAGAAAGTATCTTCTAATTAGCCAAAAGGTTAACTGAAAATCTGTTGTGTGGTAAGAGATACAATTAATCTACTGGAACTTATCCATACTCACTTACACAACTTTGGAGTGCAGATTCAAGTCTTAAAAGTCCTTTTCTCCGCATTACTGCAATTCTAAAGCTCCAACCCGATGTTAGTCATGAAGCTTTAAAACTGGACCTTTCTCCGGGATAATCTCTTAACAGTTTCATATCTAAATAAATTACTCTTTCTCTTTTGAAAATGGTTTGTTTCGATGATGATAAGAGTTTATAGAATTATTGGCAAGTTTCGGAATTCCATACAATATTTGTAAAGAATTGTGATATTTATGAATGATTGAATTTTGATTATTCGTTTGAAAATACGAAAATTCGATACACGCATACAGACAAGTCAGTTAAGCATTTAAGATATTACTTCCGCTACAATTTCCCAATTCTACTCATGTAAAAAACGTAGACATATTTATCACAAAAAAAAATGATTTTTCTTGCCAAAGAAATGATTCCTGATGAATCTCTTTCGAAAAATTTCAGCCTATTTTTCCATTACTGCCGCATGAATTCTGAATGACCCCTCGTGCCTAGTTTCCATATTCTGACATCCAAATTTCCATCGAGTCCCATCTGTACACACGCGCCTTCTGTTTGCACGCGGGAAGTGGATGCTCATGTTCAGAGAGTGCAGAATCCCATCACGAATTCAACTTCGATTTTCGAAATGTCGCATCGCGAATTTTAAAGAAAGAGAGAAAAAAACTTAAATGAAATAACGCAAATCTGCCTCCTGGTGGAAATCCCGATTCCTAAAGCGAATCTTATTAAATTTAAATGTAGACACAGCGGCCCGGCGACTGATAGAAAAGTACTTCGACATCTGTGTATTTTCCGAACGAAAATCGTCTTGTACTTGGAATGCGGACTCATAAACTGGAAACTTCGTCTTTTATGATGGATAAGAAGTCTGAATTGATTCGAAGCACGTCCTACAGAAATACAGCTTCAAAAGGAAAATAAACGCGCAGAAGAAAAAAAAATTGAGTGTGTGTGCTTATTCATTTCCCATCTAGCATACTGATTTTAGTCTTTATCCTATTCAAACGCTGAACTATACAATAAATACAACAATGAAAAAAGTGTGATTTTTTTTTATTCTGCTTATTTCGTCCATATTTTCAAGCTTAACTAAATTTGTTTCCCTCAAAAAGCTTGAAGAATCATCGGTCTTCTAATTATCTTCAGCTGCAAGAGAAAAACTGGCATTTTTTTAAATGATGCCATACTTTCCTTATAATAGTTATTTAAACAATTCTTGACGAAAATCAATGAGTTACATCCGGAATTTCTTTTAATACGATTTCTTGTCTTGATGAAATATCGCCTCCAACTTCGGGTGGACATCCTTATAGAACTATTCATCTGGCCAAAATCGAAAACATCCATACTGATTTTTGACACAACTCATACAAAAAATAATTCACTTAATCAGAAGAAAAGTTGTAAAAAGAAAAGATAAAGGTTATTCGCTCTTATTTGACACTGGTGATAACTGCAGTTTGTAGAAAAGAGAATTCACACAGGAATATAGTACACATCTAATTAATTCATATATCACTTGAACAATGTTAAAAATATGTTTCCTTTAAAAAAACTGACTTTCAATATATATTTCAATATGCATTTTTTTTTCTTTCCTGAAATCACTTCGAGTTTTCTTTTTGTCTCATATGAAGATCGTGGTGAAATGTCTTAAATATTATTTAAAACCAGAAGGCATAGTGATTTTAATCCCATAATTGGGGTGCCTAAGTTTTATCTGCAAAAAGCTTGAAGCTTATGACCTAAAATTAAGTCATTAATTAACATTAGAGTGTCACACGATAACGGCGAGGAGTCAATAAATACTTGAAGGGTTGATTGTCTGGACAGTCAATAGAGTCAAAACGGCTGCATATTTCTGAGTTCGATAGAAGATAAAGGAGTTAAATTTTGTAGATATTAATAAGATATAAATATGCGTATCCAGTTTGAAGAAAAATGTTTGATTACGTAGATTTCTAGTACGAGTGAAGAACTATTTTTGTATAATAGATCTACAGAAGAAGGTGCCTAAGTTTGATCCGCAAAAAGTTTGAAGCTTATGACCTAAAATTAAGTCATTAATTAACATTAGAGTGTCACACGATAACGGCGAGGAGTCCATAAATACTTGAAGGGTTGATTGTCTGGACAGTCAGTAGAGTCAAAAAGACTGCATATTTCTGAGTTCGATGGCAGATAAAGGAGTTAAATTTTGTAGATATTAATAAGATATAAATATGCGTATCCAGTTTGAAGAAAAATGTTTGATTGCGTAGATTTCTAGTACGAGTGAAGAACTACTTTTGTATAATAGATCTACAGAAGAAGCGCTAAATCTTTACCTAATTACAAAAGTTTATTGTATAAACATTATTATAGATATACTCATCTTTATTTTTTGCTAAACGTAGTACAGAGAAAGTACAGGAATCGTCGAAAAATTCGAACTGGAGAATTTCAAGAATCTCCACGTTTCAGACCTCCCAGTTCGAAAAATACACTTATAGAAAATATCCGTCCGTCTATTTGTTTGTCTGTGACAAAGATAACTCAAAAACGCTTTGAGCTTGACGGTTGAAATCTAGTATACGGTCTTTACAACAAAGTTGCAGATTTATATCAAATTTTGTATAAATTCTGTTCAGAGGAAGTTCGTCCGTCCGGTTGTACGAATAAAAGTGAACACGATAACTACAAACAAGTGAATAGGACTAGATTGAGAAAATTCCGTACACAGATTCAACATCTATTGTATTAATCATCTGTGAAATTTTGAACCCAATCCAACTACGAGTTGAGTGTTTGTTGATCTGTACTTTCAGAAACATGTAAACTCAACCATTCAAAATTGCAATGACTTCAATGCATGAAACTTCGGTATAAAATTTTGTGACTACAAGTGCGGTTTTGTGTCACGATTTTCTAGTGCTTTTGAATGCGTGCCAAAGAATAATCGCCAAATAACTCGCCAAGTTGACACGAGAGATTTAGTAAAAATACTAAATTCACACCAAAAGTGAATATTTCGTAAATACTGTACCCCAATGCCGTGTAAGGGATTCTCTGGCATGACAAGTATGCGAGAAAGTTTTGGGGAGACCACTCCACCTGGTTGAAAACTGTTATGGAATTTCTATTGACCTTATGAAAAGTCCACATCTTTTCCCTTTATAGCTTAAAAAAAAATACCCAGTTCTTTCGAAGTGTTCATTCTTTGTTCTGGGCGCGTTTGATACTGATTTGCTCACATTCAATGAAATATCTGTTATTATGACTTCGTATGTTTCTATGTTACGATCTGTTGTAGCAAACATCTTAACCCATTCATCCCTCTTGAATCAAAATAATAGATTTATTTTATAAAAGAGCAAAACATACTGCATTATTTTTCCTTCAACTATGCCATTTCGCTAAAATTTAAGTTTTGTTTCACTAGATGAAATGGATAGATATTTGTGCTATCTATTCGGCGATAATAAAAAAATTTTTAAGCCTAACTATGTTGTTTATATGTTTGTTATATATCTTAATAGATCATTTCATGCTAACATTTCATAATTAGGAAAAGATTCTTACTTGCCTTACATTACTGAATGAAGAGCCATGTTAAATTTCTCTTGAATTAGAAAATCTCCATTTAGAAAATCTATGTATTGCAAAGATTCTCACGACATGATTTCCTGAAAATGTCTGCAAATCTTCTCTGGCCATGGTCCTTAGAACAAACACTTTCAACCCTGTTCCGAAAAATTAAAATTTATAATTATCTTAAAATGAATTTCTCAGAAAAATGAATCTGCATCTTCTTACCATTATGCGGGTATTTTTAACAAAGTAAATTCAAAAGGAGGAGAGGAGACATCCAAATACAAAGTGTTAAGTATTGCTGTTTCGCCGATGATCTCGTGTTAGTGACTCAATTTCATGACTGCGACTCAGTTTCAGGCGGGATTCGATTTCAAGGAAACCTAGACAAAAGTTAATCTTTCGCTTTAGCTTCCTTACAGGAACTTTTATATTTCTCTTAAAATTGGGACCAATTTTTCTTACATAAAAATAGAAATTCGTGAACTTTATGGCGATGTGATGTGATCAATTGCTATCAATATTAGAAATCAGTGTATGAGCAATCTTTAATTAATCAGTTTACCTTAATAAGATTTTTTTGCTTCTTGGACCATAATCACTGTTTATATTTCTTGCTTTTTTTTCCAGTGGTCAACAGCAATCCAAGTCACTGGCCTGGCGAGATGGGTCGCGCCGTCATCATTCCACCCGAAGAGGAAGATCTGCGCAAAGAAAAATTCAAGCTCAATCAATTCAACCTTCTGGCTTCCGACAGGATAGCTCTGAACCGGACGCTGCCGGATGTCCGGGCCGAGGGGTGAGATAACCATCTTCGTCTTGCTTTCCTAGAACTTCTTGCTCGCATCTATACTTGAGTCATTTTCCTCAAAAATGAAGCAGATTTGCAGTGAAATCTGATGCGAATATGACAATTTTCAATATAATGTTACTCGTGACGATAAAAGAGAAGAATTTCTAATATGAAAAAGAGTCAAATGACATCACTTGCCCTGTAAATTTAAAAAAAAATACCGTTAGAAGAATTGTAGTGAATAGGAAATAAGTATTGAAAAAATTTCTCAATCTAAGTTTCCTTTGAAAAGGGTTCATATAACATTAATATTATTATTTTCATTTGTAATTTCCCTGTAAAATACGTTAAGAAATGCAGCAACAACTCTCTCCCTCTGTGTGTGTGTGTGCGTTATTTTTAGGAAATACCCTCTCAATGCTGTATATAGAGATAATGCCACATTTCGTTACATAAAATAGAATGACTTAGTTTGCTTGAATTTTATACAATTTTATACCTCTTAACGGATTCAAGTGATATCTGGTGCCTATGTTCCCTGGCATTTAGAAGGATGAACCATGGTTTCAAACATTTCCACGCCTTTTAGGAGGCAAATTAATAGTAATTTTTTTTCCACATCTTCAGAAATTTTTCTTGTATAAAAAATATTCTTACACTCTCCTAACATTCAAAACATTGATTTTTTTTCTGTGATTCTAATTCCATTTCCATATCCTTCTCTTTAACACACAAATTAAATAATATTAGGGGGAAAAATTATTTAAATATTAAATATGATACAACCATGGAATAAGATTTTTCAAATAACACGGCTTTATTGTCTTCCGTAATTTGATATTTGAAAACTTTTTGGTGTCGGTTAAGTAATTCAGCTATCTTTAAAAGATTTCATTAAATTTTAATAGGGCAACAGCCCGGCGACCGTCAAATACGGTTAATATTTATTAAAATTAGAAATTTTCTATCGGTTTCAAAGTCATATTTTTAAAAATGTGACAACATATATTTTCTTCTAGCTTTCCTTATTAAAAATGTTTGGCCACTTTTTAACTTTCAATTACCTAGAATTTTAACATTTTCCCCTTTCCATTATTGTCATAACATCCGAACACAAAATCCGAAATGTAGGTTTTCAACATTTGATTAAACGTCAAAGAAATTTGGAATACCACGGCTCCAAAAATAAAGCGATTATAAAATCTTCATAAATGCAAAAATATTTCAACAAAAAAAAATTAACACAACAAAATGCATTCTCAAAAAATACAGTAATTTGTATTCCGTTGAATGCTAGATGTATCTTGCTACATGAAAATTTAATTGAGTTCTATCTAAATTTTGTAATTATTGAAGTTCTGATTTTAACTGAAAAGTAGCAAAAGTGGTATTAAATATTTGAGATCAAAGAATCTTTTAGACTGTCTTCTAATAACTACCTGTTAATTAGACTTCTTATAATTACCTGTGCTAACCGAGAAATTTCATATTTATCGTGCGCCCAAGTATATTTTGTCCAGTTCTAGAGTAATAATTCCAAGCACATTTCACACATACATATGTCAAAGATGAGAAAATCCTTTATCCAAATGCTTTGCAGCAGTGACTAGTCAATTATGGTTTTTTTGTGCCAATAATCCGAAAACTACGTATGGAGTTAAATATCAAAGTATGAAAATATTGCACGATAATGTACTGTAAATGCAATGTACTTTTTCTTGCATACAAATGGAACATGTAAATAAAGACAGAATTCCACCATTAAGAACACGGTGAAGACGATTGATTAATTTACCATAAAATTATTATATCTGGCAAGTAATATTATCTTCAGAAACACTTTTTTAAAATATATTGACCCATTTCTATAAGTACAATTTCTTTTAAATGAGTTTCCCATTCCTTTCAATGTACAATTTTATGCCCTTCTTGACAGGTGATCTCTAATCAGAATTTCGAAAAATAAAAAGAACCAATCAAAGATGTATTAGGAATTAAGAAAAAAGTATCTATTTTGGTCAACCTAAATCATGAAAATTCATAAGAGACAAATACGTGAAATGGCTACCTCGCAAATTGCCAGTGTTCAAGGCAGGTCCTCATATATTATTTCAGAGATTCGTAATCAGTGATATACATTTACTTATGCAATGCATTTTCTGCTTCCATTCTTCTGCTATGCAACATTTCATGATTATTTTGGAGAAAATGATCAGTGACAATATCTTATTAAGATGCATGTTATGCTGAATCGGAATATTGCATCTTTCCTGTGTGCAGTATGAGTGATAAAGTATAACTAGTTTAGAAATATAATGCCCGAATCTACACTGAATGCTTTAAAATTTTTGTTTTCAGTTTTTTATATGGCGAAGTCCAGTTAACGCTGTGATTATTCAAGTAAATAGGGGACGTTTAGAGATGAAGAGCGCATGCGTGTTACAGGTACTTCTATTTAAAACTTCCATCGTTCCGAGATAAATAAAAAAAAAGGCAATGCTCTTGCTTGCCCACAATTCCATCTCCAATCGTCCTTTCTTCCCTCGATATCCATATTACTTGCAAACAAAGGATATAATTTTTATACCTCTGTGAAATCCAGCACAATGCATTTATTGTTCGCGTTGGTTTTAAACTTAAAGTACTCTTCTCACTCCTCAGGTGTAAAAATAAGAATTATGCTCAGAAGCTTCCATCCACCAGCATCGTCATCGTGTTCCACAATGAAGCGTGGTCGACACTCCTGCGGACAATCCACAGCGTCATCAGGATGTCTCCCAAGGAGCTCATCGAAGAAATCATCCTAGTAGATGACGCCAGCGAAAAAGGTAAGTCGATGCTTTCTCTGTTTTCTTCAAACAAAGGATTTCGACAAGGAATACCGATATTTGACTTAGCACGCTTGTCGAATGAAACAATGTGGCAATTGAGTGAAAAATATATTTTCTTTAGATGAAGATCAACTCGACATCCCGTTCCGCAATAGAAAGAGAGTACTTTTATTTGCCTATAAATATTTGTGTAATGAGCAACTCCAATCAATGATGACTCCAAAATAAAATTACAAAGGATGCTATACATATCCGCATAAGATGAGCGTTAATACTTAATGACACTAAAAATCTCCTCTCTTACAGCAGAGAAACTAATAGCGAGATAACTTGAGGCTAATCAGTGGTATTTAAAGTTTTTTTTATTGCAGTTGAATTCTTTTGTTTTGTTTGTCCAGTACCAGATTTAGAGGATGAAGGAAGTATAATTTATCATATTCAGTTCCAGAATAAAGGAATGGTCTGCCGAAAACTTTCTTGCATAGTCTTTACTGTAAAAGTGTTATCACCCACCACCGCCACACATAAACACGCATAAAATTATGGATCCTGGGTAGGATCGCAAATGCTTGACATTGGCGAGCATTTTTATTGAATCCATCCTGTGCTCTTTGACGATTTTTTGGCAATTCTTTCTTGTCGTTTAGCTTAGATATCCGAAAATGGGAATCTTGTTTCTGTTGCACCGTACTCAACCGATTGGAACCAAAATTTGACTCGGAACTACGATTGTTGCCACAAAATTATTTTAAAGAATGCAAAATTTCATATATTTTAGTCATTGTATTTTTTTAGCTGTTGCCTTTATATACTTGTGAAGTACAGATAAGCAGAAATTCAACTCCTGAACGGATTGGGTTCCAAAATTCATAGATATCTATACTTTAGATGTTGCACCAAACCTTATCCATCTAGCTTTACTCGATTTCTCTTTATCGTCTTAATTTACATTCAAACAGCTGAACAAATAAACTTTCTCTGAATAGATTTCACTCAAAATGTGATCTAAATTTACAAATTGGATGTGAAGATCAAGTAAAATATTCCATCCGTCAAACTCAAAGTCTTTCTGAGTTATCCCTGTCACTGATATTGAGACAGACGGTCAGGTAAATAGACATAATGCAAATATATGTTTCTTCCTATTTCTGGAAGATTCGAAAATGCGATGATTCTTCAAAATCTTGAGTTCGAATTTTTTTGTACTATTACAATATTTTCTCTATACTTCGAAAGTGAGAAAATAAAAAGGAGCTGCCATTCTTCTTTCTGTTGTCGAATCTATTTTCTGCTGTCCATCGTATATGAAAATTTAATTAAACCATTTTGAATCTAATAGTACATACTAACAGGTGCTGTGGCTAAAATGTTCATAGAGATTTGTTTAATTATTTAAAATTATACAAACTTTGAAATTTGCTGCGGCAATGTTCTTTTTTGAGGCTAACAATAGATTGCCCTTGGAAAATTACCAGAAGTACAAATTTAGGTTAATATACCATGATTATATTGATCAATTTAAAATTTTGGGTTTAGAGGTTGTTTTTACAGTTATATCTGTCAGATTTGGATATTCTGTGAACGTCAGATATACTATTTTTTTTAATTTTGTGACTTTTTAAAAAGCACCTGTAACAATACAATCTGCACGTTAAAATCGAATGCTACATTTTGCATGACAAAATATTTATTGTGAAAAATTCTGGGAGAAGTTTTATTCATTTCTGCAAAGAAATATCCAAGAAAGTTTTGTTTCATTACAGCTGAATCGAGATTACTCCGAAATCAGCAAAAGGAAAAAAGATTGTTGCATGAGCGAAAGAAATGAAATACAATTATCATGAACAATTTAAGGAATATTAAAATTAATATCTTACCAATTGTGTTAGGGAAAAAATGAATCGATCCTCATTCTTTTTGTTCTTTATTCCCATACTAGCCGCCTTTGGCGACCAGCCGGTTAGCCAGTATTACCGCTCGCTACCATTTTCAATTAAATATTTTAAGTAACTGGTCACTTAATAGATTCTCAAGCAAAACATTTTTAATCTTCAAATTTTGATAGTCATACCAAACTTATGCTGTTGTTTAGATCGTTTCGTTCAATTTACTATATATATTTTGTTAATTTGTTGCCATTTCCGGTAAAACTTCAACATTAATTTAAAGTGGAAATGATGAAATTGCAATTAATATAAAGATATTTTTTAATAAAACCAAGCTTTTTATTTTATTTATCATCTTTACTGTTATTTATTTATTATTATTATTATTGAATATGAGTATTGCAAACAGAATCGCTCGGTATTTAAGTCTTATCTGAACTACAAAATATTTTTCATAATTTAAGTGATAACTCAAAGAATAATTCAACAAAAATTTCTCAGATTCAGCATAAAATTCAGTTTTTAGTTTTGCTTTCAAGAGGATGGAAATGAAATCAATAATAATATTTTGTTCCGGCCTATAAATATATTTCAAAAATTATGAAGACTAAATTTAATGCAGTAAGGTATCATATTCTGAGAAATATTCTGGACACACCAAATTTTAAATAAATGAATGAATGTTTCTATTTTCCAAGATCAACTAAGACTTATTTATGAAGTTTTGAATGTTAAAAATTTAGAAAAACTCACCATTTTCATAATCTTAGGCCAATTAATCTTGAGAAACCTGCGCGCGCTGATTGGCGTATTTTCTTTGAAACGATCGATGGAAAAATCTAAAATTATCCTTTTTTAATTGAATAGTGTATTCAAATTTTCATAAATCAGTCAGTTTAAGTGATTGATTTAGTTGATTGAAAATTAACTCTTTTTATTTAAAATATTAGTGTTTCAAGAACATTTTGTTAATCGTGATTTCCACAGCAGAGGCTTTATGTAAAATCAAAAATTCGTTATTTATTAGAGCATTTATTGAATCAAGTTACATAAAATATAATAATTTTCCATTTAGACCATTTTAGCAGATCTGTGTCTTACTAAAGGTTAACAAATTAGCTGTGTGGCCCTGATTTGAATGGATATCCTGTTCATATTAAATCAAACTTGCCTTAAAATAAAACTGATTTATTGGATAAATAATATAGAGTGTAAAAGATCATAAAATAATTTTTCTTGAATTTATTTTTTATAAAAAATGTTTCTTATTTGTTTTATTTCCTACAGACACGTGTCGAAAATTATATTTTTGCAGATTTCAATTCCAAAAAGATTTAATTTATTTTTAATTGGAGCTTTAATCAATGTGATGGAACACTTTGAAAAAAGCTAATTTTTTCCCATGAATGCGAAACGTGTTCGTTCAGCTTAAATTTTATTTTTATTCGGTACGAAAAAAATTGTTGAAAAATATAGTTAAAATATTTATTTAAAAATTCATTAAAAATAGAAATTTAATTTTAAAGTTAAAACATTGGTATCATTTAAAAGATAAATTTTTGATATTTAACTTTATGTAAAAATCTTTTTTGTGCGATAATATTTTCGGAAGTTATAGCAGAAACATGCCAACGTTTCGCTTAATTTTTAAATAAATAAAATTATAATTAAAAATTTGAAAACATAACCCCCAGGTGCACATTCCCGACCTCCAAGGTATACACGTGCCAAATTTGGTAGCTGTAGGTCAAACGGTCTGGCCTGTAGAGCGCCAACACACACACACACACACACACATTGAGCTTTATTATAAGTATAGATTTTTTTTTTGGTGCCTGGTGGTAAGGTATCGGCTTTGGAATCCGATTCCACCGAAGAACCGTCATGTAAGCGGGTCTGGTGCACGTTAAATTCGTCGGGACCAAATGTCCTCCCGCTGGGGTGGTGCTGAAATTTTAGGTGTCAATTCAAGTGCCATCCTCGTCCTCTAATCGTGGTTCAAAATGACGTGGTCCGTCCCAAAATAGTCCTATTGTTGGACTAAAACGGGACGTTAATATAACTAAACTAATCTAATCCCATTTTTTATCAATATATACTATTCCTATCAGCATTGCTTACTATTCATAAATAGGTATGAAATTATACCCACTTTACTTTGAGAGCATTTAAAAAAAGTAGTGCATTTCATTTACTGATAAATGTAAATCAGTTCTCCCCCCCCATTCTTTGGCGGCAACTTAGAGTACTTACACATATGCTTTTTAATTGCGGAAGATTTCTTGTATAAAAACGCGCATACAAAATATATGCTTGTTAAAGACATAAGCAGAGACCTTACAGAGGTGAGATCGGTTTCATTCGAAATCTTGTGTAATTTTTTCTCATAAGTATTTTTGCTCATCAAGAGAAATTCTGACGAAACACCATATTTGCATGATATTTATTCATATCAATACTGAAGTAAACTGAAATACTTCATTTTTCATTCCCTTCTTACATTCTGCAAGTGATATTCCAATCGCTGTCGAATAAAAAAATTATAGAGCGTCACAAAGACCGAGATTTTCCACTAAATTTAAAAGTACTGAATATTAATAAAATATGGTAATGAAAAACATGTTTTTTTACTTTAATTTCAGATTTATAGGCGCTAACAATTTTTTACATATATTCTTAAATTACCACAACATGGAAAATGATATTTGATTCAATGAATGTCTGGTCACTATCATCTGAATGAAAAAAAAAATGCTGTCGACATTTTGAAATTTGTGAATGCACCTTTAAATGCATCGTTTTAAAGTAAATACGGAAATATTACTGTAACGGTAAAACAACTTGTAGAAATGAGCTGAAAATTTTCAGACCACTTTGAAAATCCCTTGGCTTCCGATTTATGCCCAAACTAAGTGTGTTGAGTTTTAAAAATTTTTAAGCTGCAATTTTGAAATTATTTTATATATTGAAAATCCTTTTTGAAAGATAAATAGAAAGCGTAGAATGCTTTATACTTCCTTAACAAAAAGATTTACGGCAAAGCCATATTATTTTTTAAGTTATTAATAAAAATACGAAATTTTATTTTAACGTTAAAAGATCCAAATTTTGTTAGCTCATAATTTCTAATTTACTTTCTAATAGACTTAAGAAATAAAATTTGGCTTCCGGAAAGAACATTTGATATAATTTTGAAATTTCATTAGAAAAGGGGTAATTTTGAAGTTTTTCTTATTTCAATACATAGACGGGCTCTTATGAAATTTTTAATTCAAAAATCTTTAAAAATAAGTTAATTCCTTTCGAATTATATCTTTTTTTATGATTGAATGACTAAAAATGAATGATGCCAGAATAAAACTAGGCTGCTCTTTTTTTTTCCCGCCTCTGTACATTGTAAAAAAACTAGCCTGATTTTCTGCAGCAGTGTACGTGGGTCTGTTGCACGTCCTGGTGTATATCAGCTCAAGTAATACCCTAGTTGTTTAGTCACATTCAGTTTCAAGAAAACTGGCTTCTTGTTTTAAGAAAACTGGCTTCTTGTGGCTTCAGAGTTGTACATTAATAAAATTAAATTAAGCTCTTCTATTTTGAGTTTTGATCTTTTAAGTTAAGCATGTATTTTGAATTTCGTTTATGTCCTTCATGAATAAGAGAAATTCACGATGACTTAGTCTCAGATATTATTGCTAATTTCCAATTAAACAAGATCTTCTTAATCTGTATTTATATTTGAAAAATATCTCGAATTGAAAAAGCCATGATATTAAAATTTTCTACTTGGTGATTAAATTATGTTTATATCAAAATATAACTTTTGCAACCAACCCAACTCTGTATCTTATTTCCACAATAAGAAGACATTTTTTTTTTCTTTCTCAGAAAAAAATGTTCCCTTGCAGTGTATCTGATTTTACTTTCAAAGTGCTTTCTTTTTTTAAATATGAAAAGTTTCAAATATTTTTAAAAACCTGCAACTCTATATTCTGAATCTCCGGAGCATGCATACTTCATTCGGATAGTATAAGAATAAATCTCAAATCTTCTAAAAAAATTTCTAACAAAAGTGGTTTTTCGGAATAAGTGTACTACTGTCACAAAAGTTTCAGAATAATACATTATTCAAACACGTGAGATTTTCTTTAGAAAAATGTTCCTCGAACTTTGCTTTGTAGAACATTGTGTAACATCTTCAACGTCAGTCAGCATCGTGACTTTTAATTTTCTTCCCCTTTTTGCTTAAAATTATTCAAAAAAATGTTTTCAAAAACATACAAGAAACATCTTTTCCCCAAACTCTTAATGGTGAGTACATTGTAATAGGGAAATTGGCTTCGAAATGCGATATTTAGTCATTTTTGGCTAAATGTGACACTTATATGTGTGTGTATGCATGACACTTATATGTGTGTATGACACTTATATGTGTGTGTATGCATATGCTTGCCATTCAGATTTGGATTTTAATTCAGGGTGTTTTGAGTGACGTCATTTGATGGGGAAACTGGGGAAAAATTATTTCAGGATTTCGTTATATTTATAACTATGAATTATTTACTAAAACTAAAAAGTAAGAATTAAATTTTAAAAAATTATCATTTATGGTACTGATAAATGTATTTTAAAATCTTATTCTAATGAATTGTTTTGCGTAATTTTCAAAAATAACTGAGAAATGAAATGGGTGTACTTCAGAACTTCTTTCATGTGCTGTATTTTGTTTGAAATTTTATACAGATTTCATAATTGTATAGTTATGAAATTTTGAGTTGATTGCATTCATACATGATACTCAAAATTAAGAGTTTTGCTCTTTCTCATATGTGTTACGGGCAAAGAAAAAATATTGTAATCATCAAAGAATATGCGGAGAACCACTCCGAAAGAACCATTTTTGGAATTATGCTTGTGTCTTTCTTCCATATATACCCAATTAACTTATAGAGGACCGACCATCACAACCTCCAGCTCGAAGGCATGTGAAAACATTTTGTGTGTGTCTAGCGGACGCCCGATATCTGCACGTCTATCAAACTGGTAAAAAAAGTCACAAGGCTTATAAGAATGAGAAACGTACAAGTGCTGTTATATTTTTAGGATTGCATGTTAATTCAAAGAATTAAAAAAATGCAAAGATCTGCGAGGCATAAAATTCGATGTGCATTTTTTCATCAAATTTGCAAATTTCTATCAACTTTTTGACCAGGTTCGTCTGTGTGACCATTTGACCTATTTAAATGACAAAAAATTAAATGGACGAAATTTGGTGCGCATGGTATTGTCATCAGTTATTTTTTTAAAGCATGGCTTTATCATCAAAAATGTCAAAAGTGTGTGAAATTTTAAATATCATCCGACATTGCTTAACCCTCTTATTATTCGTTTATGTGTGAATGTAATGACCCATATGGATGGAATTGCGATCAAAAGGGTGAATGGTCACATAGACGATCACCGTATGTTTTGAGCCAAGTCAGTCGAAAGAAGGATTCTAAAAAGGAATTCTTTTTTTAATTTTAAACCATTAAATACGAAATGTGCCATATTGTGTAAATAGTTTTTACAATTCTCTTACAGATTTTAGACCTTCATTTCAGAATAGTAGGCCACGGCAATGACACACAACCGGTCTACTACCCAAGTTTGCCGGGGCATAACGATAAATAGCTATTCTTTATAATTCCTCTAAATGTTCGCCAAGTTTCCTTCTAAAAATGAATAAGCTCCAGTAAACCTACAGCGTGAGTGCAAATAGTACTACTTAATAAGAGAGCACAAATGCGAATGAGTGCAAGTTCCACTATCCCTGTAGACCCCAATGATAAAGTTTCGGGATCGAAAGGTTTCCAAGTCGAAATCCGATTCCATCGAAGTTCCACAATATAAGCTAGTTCGGTGCCCGTAAAATTTATGTCAGATGTCATCTCGCTAAAAATGCGGATCGTGCTGCGGCATCTCTTTGTCATCTGATTGCTGTTTAAATTTAGGACATCCATTCAAAATGGAATGTAAATTTAATTATATCTATATACGTTTACCGCGGAGATGCTGACTCTTGTAAAGACAGACGAACAGGACACGCCATATTTCGTTAATGTAGCAGAAACGCGAGTTGCATCACCGTCAAATACCACGGACCATCAGATATTTCTAGCATGTATGGATGTACATTATCCCATTAGGATGTCAAAAGTGCACTCGTATCTTTAAGTAATTAGTGTGCAGATAACTAGTTGAGACAATTCTTATGTATCATTCCCCAGTTAATTTTTTAAGCCTAAAAATAATTGTTTCTTAAAAATTCCTTCTATTACCATAGGTGAGGAATATATAATTCTATAGGTGAAATTCTGGAATTAATTAATTATAATATTAAATCCTTATTTGACTTCTTTTATTTAGATTACTTCATAAAAATTGCAGCTCGATTATTTTAACCGACCTTTATCGTGGCCATGTTATCTTCTTCAGTATTGGTCAGGTAATATTCATCTTGAGAAAATCAGGTGGTATGGGCCGTATAATTAAAATCAACTTTCGATTTCGGGAATAATACTATATTAGTATACTTGACTTAAGGTATGAGGGGATTTTTGTACTTGATGCCAAAGTGTTTGAAAAGAATTCTGAAGGTGAGGATCAAAGTTAGTTACCTGAAGCTTACAACTGCAAATGTTTTTGAAAAGAAAATGTTAAAAAGGCCTAATATTTTCAGCCTTTATCATGAACCAAATAATACTTTACAAGGAAGAGGCCAATAGGAAAATCCCGCATACTCTCTCTCTCTCTCTCTCTCTCTCTCTCTCTCTCTCTCTCTCTCTCACTGTGGACGATCATCAAGGTCGTGAGTGCTATGAGTTCAGATTCTTCTCTTCATCTTCTTATTTTATCTTATATTTTCTGTTCACACATGAGACCTGCGTGCTTTGTAATATAATAAAGAAAATCTGTACTATTGAATTAGCCACGTGCCTTTGACTGACGATAGTTACAAAAAGCAAGCAAACGAACCTTGTTAAATATTTTTGGCGATAATTTTGGCGGTTTTAGCAAGTACACAGTTAATACACAAGTGCCAGAAAACAGAATATTATTTTGGGCATCTTTTTCTCTGGTATATTAAAAGCAAAATTTGATAGAGTACTTACAGTGACAGAGTATTTGTATGACGTTTGTAATCCCAAATAACCGTATACTAATTTTCATTTATTGAATTCATTGCGATTTTGAGATATCATGTTTATACGCATGCCAAAAAATGTAGATAATCAGACCGTAACAGTTTTGTTAAAAATTTGATAAGAATCTGCACTTTAGTAGCTAAAACTGCAAACCAATTTCATAAAGATTAAGTTGTTAAATTTTTGAATTAGTGCATTTGCAAAAGTACAACTAGACAGATGTTGAAACCCTTAACGGTTTTTATTTCAAATCTGATATGGATCTACATCTTAAATGTTTAATCTATGTACCAAATTTTATTTATCTGCCCTTTTTTAGATATTGTGGGTATTGAACGCTTGTATTCGGACAGACAGTTATCCTATAAATGAATGTCATTTACTATTTGACAGATATCTACAAAATGAGTGTCCATTTTCATCCATCTAGCTCAAAGCGTTCTGAAATCTCGTATTCACAGACTGACAGACTTACTTCCAAGAATCTATTTTTCGAAACCGTGCATTTGTGAAACTTAGACATTTGTCAAAAATCTCGAGTTCGAATTATTTTTGTTGATAAAAATAATTTCTCTTTGTACACTTCGTATTCGTGAAATAAAAAGAATGATTTTCAAAAATCGTTTAAAGTATGTAGAACGTCAAGTGGAATAATCCGAGACATTCGCCAATAAATATAAAACAAAGTTCCTAGATTTTTCGTGAGATTTGGTTTCAAGATTAGAAATTTTGTTTTAGTAACAGCATTGAATTTTTCTTCTGAAGTTTGAATTTGTTGTGTCAATTTAATAAGCAAAATTGAATGGCTGTTGTCTTGAGCAGTTTTTCTAAAAAGTCATCCAAAATGAAGTTGTGGAGAATCTCACTGAAAAAGTTTGATTTGAGGTGTAGGATGTAAAAAAAATACCGCTTCTTGAAAGGCTTTCAACTACTGGTTTAATATTAACCTATTTTAAACAAATAATTAATAAGATAACGATTGATTTCTAAAAAAAGTATTTCTAATATTTTAACTTTGTTACAGGATAAAAATATATCCATTTGTGTTCCAAAAGTTAGTTTTTGTTTTGAATCTTTTATTTTTAAATGTTGCCCATACAAACTTGTATATTTGAGTTTCGGTCAAATATCTATATAAAAATTATTTGCTATATGTAATTTGAGAAATCTCCTTAAATTTGCTTGGTATAATTCGCACGAAGAAAAGTATTGAAAACAAGATCTTGATCGGTTTTAGCTAATTCCAACAAATAAAGAAAGTTATTTGCAAAATTTATGTAAAGTGATAATGTTAGCCACTGTTTCCCTACAAAAATAATCACTAGGAAAACATTCCCATTCCTTTATAAAATTTCAAAAAGACGAATTTATCAAAATCTCTTAATCACTGTCACATTAATAATTATCACACTATTCATCATTATCTCGGATCATTATCACATTTTCTGTATATATTCTGTATATATTCTGCAGCCTTTTATATCTTTCTTTTTCGTAGCATATTTCAGTTGTTTCCTAATAGAATATTTGAGCTATAAAGAAAAAGAAGGATTAAAAAAACACCTAAAAATAGGTTATTAAACTTCATAATAAATTTAGAATAGTAATGAGGGGAAGGAAGCTAGTAAAGAAAATAGAAAATTTTGTAATAATTTTAAATTAAAAAGTTTATTTTATTTTCTTAACTTTTTGTCCAAACATTATAAGAAATAATACTTCGAAACTTTGCCTTGAATCGAAAACAGTATATTTTTTTAATACTTGCAGTTATGAAGTTTGTTACTCATATCGATGATACTTTATTTTCATAAAATCTTTTGTGCATTCTCTGATTAAATTAAGCTTCTATTTTTATCTCTATTCAATATTCTGTTATTGAAAGATCAATCTTCTCCGTATTATACTTTTAAACCTTTGGAACAATTCCATATCACTGACTGTATTATGTCGGCGATACAATAATGGAATATTCATTGAACCGTCTCATGTCGTCGGAGAATTATTTTGCCCTCGCTTCTCAGAAATAAAGTAGTTAGGGCGACATTAAATAGAATTAGTTTATTAGTCAAAATTATATTTTCAAATGCGATCCTTCGATAAAATGTATCGTTTTTATTTTATAATGTTTGTGGAATGGTTTATTTCCATTTAAATAAGAACCTGCGTTTCCCATTTTGTGATTTAAATTCTTATTTTGATTTGAAGTATTTAAATTAACTGTATCATTAAGCAATTATGATAATGAGTCGTTCTTAACGTTCGCCAGCATAGTGGATTCAATAATTTTCCAATCTTTTTAAAAACCACTTTTCATGTGATTTCAAATGAAGGAGGCCATCAAATTAAAATCATTTATTCTCTATTAGTCTGATAAAACATTCATGTATAGATTTATATATTTTCTTTTTAAGAGCAATTTTATTTAAATCGTACCACGTAACCTGACCTCAATTTCTGGTCGAACATTGACATAATTATGAAAAATAGCTTGAAAGTACCAACATTTCATGTCAGATTTGTAATTTTCAAGGAAAGTTATCCGAAATTTTGTTACTAATTTATTTTCTGGGTGATATTGTAATCGAGCTTGAAAGTACCAACATTTCATGTCAGATTTGTAATTTTCAAGGAAAGTTATCCGAAATTTAGTTACTAATTTATTTTCTGGGTGAGATTGTAATCGAGTTTTAAAGGAAAAGCTGAGAAAATTTTCTAAATTGTAAGATGAACCATATATCAAAATAACTTCGTATTTTATGTATAAAATTGCCCCTCCCATTGTTTTAACATATTATATTTCATATACTGAGTAGCAATTATATCTGAGAAGTCTAAAAATGAGATTTGATCCTTAACGGAAACTATCCACAGTTTAATAATGCATCTTCCTGTTTGGTATAATCGGGTTGTTTCTCAAATGCTGTTCACTTAATTAAAATGTTTCTGAAATATTTTGAATCATTCAGGTAAAGATGCCTGGGAACATCATGTAAAGATGTCTATGTCCGTGTATAATAAGTTCTCTATCTCTAAATTGTCCAATTTCCTTTCCAAATTACAGATATATAAATCGGTACAGATAACTACAAAATTATAATTAATTTTATATTTAAAATTTTCACACAAGTTAAAATTGTAATTAACGAATTAGTAATAATAAAGGTGCAAAAATGCAAATGTGGTAAATGCACATTACTGTGAAATTCAGACTTGAATCAATTTGAAGTATTGTTTCTCAAGCAGTTTTTAAAAAATGGATGGCCAACAAAAAAATAAATTTATAATTCTATTACTACCTGTCGTTTCGAGAATGGTTCATTGATTCTAAGATTTTTCCTTATTCTTCAAACTATTTACATTTCCTCATTTTCTTAATACCCAAGGCTGTGTATGCTTTTAAAAATACACCTTTTAGTATCGGAGGCGGTCTCCCAGCAGGTAGCTCGAGATGTCTATATAAAATAGAAAGGTTAGTAACTCGTGACGAAATCCATGCACCCGGTCAACCTTAAAAGAGTCAGGTGCGAACTTTTCCTGAGTGGCATTTGCTCTTCCGGTTATTTTTTCTGAAGAAGCATTGACCATTCGAGCATACTTTCTGTGACGAGTGCGCATTTTAAGATCTGGGTTACTCGTGGTTAATGCCTGGATTCGGATATTTCTCAAACACATGCGACCCTCAAGGCACACACACAACAGCAATGGATGATCTAGAAATGGCATATCCATATACATAATAAGGAAGCTCAGAAAAATATATAGTATTCAGCGAAATAAAATTCGACTCGCCATTTACCTCATTGAAAAAAAATAAAATTTGCGCAGTTCATTGGGAATGCATTTGTAAACAATTGACAAAATTTTGTTTCCTCATTCAAATAAATATTCTTGATAGTGCGTATTTTTTTCTACATAACTTTACAGCTTTTAAGGTTATCTACCAAAAACGATTCCGATTTAGCCAATAATTTAAACACTTGTTTGAGATCCTCTACTTGAATAAAAAGAAACCTAATTATATTTTTTGGTGGAAGAAACTCCATAAAATGATTCTGCAGTGATTATAAATGAAATTTTACTACTGAAATATTAAAAAATGCCTCATCTGATTCAAGAATGGAATAATGCGGTTCATGACCCCGCAAAATCTTTTGCGTACCTTCTCATCTTCTGGGTCTTCCGAATTTTGTAAAGAGATTACGTGGCCGATGCCCTCGCAATCTGTTCACTAAAAATGCCTAATGATAATAATAACGCCAGACTGATTAGATTTGAGGTCGACTAATATGGGTTTGAAGAGATAGTATTCGCAAATATTGGGTAAAATGTTAATACCTTCGTCTTCAGAATTCTTTTGATTCTTTACCTCAGATTCAAGCAGTCGCTCTTCCCTCTGAGGGTGTTCTACGTCATGATCATTAGCGGAGCTCTAGAGCAGAGTTTGTAGGAGAGACGAAGCAACGTGTGTGGAGTTTAAAACTAATTTCTCGTCCAAGATCAAATATGTACTTGTACTAAAATCGGCTCATGTTTTACCTGCAAACGGAAGGGGGAAATACAGATGATTTTTTTTTTTTATGTAGAAGTATTTAACCTTACTCATTTTTTATATGTCCTTGCAATAAATTATATGTAAGCCCAGCAATTATGCAAATATTTTATCCATTTTTCTGTTATTTTTTTTAATCCTCTCAATAAAAAAAATCACTTCAAACGATCCTTCTTATTGGAATTGGGATTTTAAAAAAATGTCTTTCATTTCAGACTCATTAATTTGCCAGTACGCGAAGAAACTGATTGGCTAATAGTCAATATTCATTGTTTTTTTTTACCTTGTGTTAGGAGAAAGACTTTAGTTAAATAACCGATATTTTAAATTAAATATTGATAAAACGTAGCTAAAATATTGGATTTCTCCTTTCTAGAAATCATGTACACCCATTTTGTAAATATTGCATTCGCATATTTATTTGCCTTGATGCACCAGTTAGAAATGTTTTTAGATTATTATATAAGAAATATTCCCATAAAAATCATTGCAACATCGAAAAAGCCAAACATTGTGCGAAATTTCATTTATCCTCTCTAAGTTGAAAAAAAAATCTTTTTGGAGTTGTAGTGTTTACAAAGAAATCGAGATTAAGAAATAAAATCGGACATTTGAGCTGCAAATGAGTTTTGTTAGGGGGTGTTTACTGAAATGTTGCAGATTTTGTGTGAAATTTTAGGCGGAAGTTTTCACCTTGGAGTCTATTTGTCTGTCTGTCCATGTGCTTGTGAAACCGATTACTCAAAACAGCAAAAAAAAGTCTTTATTCTAAGAATTGTATGTGTGATATCAAAAAGTGTTCCTCTCGGAAGCTGAATGCGTCTCGATTAATACTATTAGCTATCACCAGTTGGAGCCCAACCTTTCACGCAGGAGATCCTAACATTGGAAGTAATGCATCTCCACATCATTATAATATCCATCAGGGAAAGGAGAAGAATCTCCTTCTTAACTGTCAAGAGTCTAATTGTAAAATGCTGTCCTCCTCATACTTTTACATCGTAAGAATATATTAAACTTTATATCAATTCAAAAATGGATTGTTTAACAATTTGACTATTCGTGAGAATTTGAATGTAAGAATTTGGAAAACTCAATGAGCTGCATAAACGAAATGGCATTTTGATACCAAAGTTACATACCTGAATCAAATTTTCGATCTGATAGTTCAGCAAAAGAAAGATCTAAATGCACACATGATTCATTCTAACATAATGCGCAATTCAACTCGACACGAACCATTTAACTTAAACATACACGAAAAAGTCGATGGGCGAATAGCCTTGCATTCAGTGCTACTGATGAAAACTTTTAATTTCAGCAGGAAAAGATTCCCTTTACAGGAAACAAAAAAAATCTTATTAACGAATCATTAGATATTTTTCAATACTAAATTGAACTGACTTCATTAATAAGTGTTTTAATAAATTGTTTTTTATCTTAGATTATCTTGGACAACCTCTCGAGGAATACGTTTCCAAATTGCCTGTGTCCATTAAAGTAAGTAATAATCAATTTATTCATGAAATTCTAAAATTTTGTGCATAAAAAATTGTTGTTTTCGTATCCTTGAATTAGCAGGAAAAAAAAAGAAAATGGCAAGAAATAATTTTATAAACACTTCAAAATAGGTAACTTAATATTCCATGGGTAGGGTGTAAAAAAATAGTTTTGATAATTCAGGAGTGAAGCTGATGAATACAAGTATTTCTGTAGAAGACAGAAAGATCAGCAAAATAATATATTGCATTAGAGCAGGGTCAACTCTGAATAAAAATTCTAGTAAAGTATTCTTTTTTCGAATTCTTGAACCTTTGTAATCAAGAACAGTTCTTTAATTTATTTTATTTTAAAAGATTTCTTTCAAATTTCCCCAAATGTTTTTATTTAAATTTCCTTTTATCCACTTACACAGATAATGAAAAAGAAGTACCGGGGATGCATTTCCTCAAAAGGAAACTAAAATAATGTGCAAAGGGTTTCAGAAATGCAGAACAACTTTTAAAAAATCTCTTATTCAGAAATGAATGAGTACAGAGAGATAATATTTGAAAGGAAAAGATAGAAAAGAAACTGTGTTTACTTTTATCAAGAAACCATGATCTATTGTTGACATAGTTTAAGATTCATGCTCAAGATAATTCCCGAGTTTATAAGAGTGATAGGCTACTATCCAAAAGACAATTGCAAAATGTTATTGACTCAAAAGTACTCTTATCTAAGGAGAAATTGTACTCTTCGTTTCACTAAGAACCCTTTCTGATTATATGACAGAACATGAGCGACTGAAATAGTGCTGATCCTCGTTTGTTTCTCTTTAAATACCTTTTCGTAATTTATCGTTTTCAATTTCTCATCTAATGAATAAACTTTTTAACGAATTAAGACCCATTCATTGAATGAATTGACACAATTGAACATTCATAAACCTTGTGAATGTGTATGTCTTCACGTATGCAATCCAAATCCAAGGCAAAATGCTGCCACAACTACAAAATTGTTTAATGACGTCAATTTTTAACTACGCAATCAATAGATTAGTGTCGGTACAAAAAACAAACTACTCTATTCTACAAACTAAAAAAACTTCCTTTCTTCATCCATTTACAAATGATTGATTTTAACATTTTCTCGAAACTTTTGAATCCCCCTTATACATATTAACAATTAAATACCTGTTAAGAATATTTTTAAGTAAATAGATTTTAGATAGTGATAGGAGGAAAATCAACACAGTGAACTAAATTGTCTTCCTAGTCAATAATATTTAGGCCTATCAAATTATATTTTGTCAAGCGAAAAAATAGAAAACGGCAATTTTATTGATTTAAATTGTTTAATTGGTAGTCTGTAACAGGTCTGTGAACTTACGTTCGAAAGATTAGGGGGTGGGATCGAAGTTGAACCAATGATTTCTCGCTTATAAAGAAGCAGCTGTTAATCTGATGGTATTTTAAGTATTTAGAAAAACCATAAATAGCCGTCGAATGATAAGAAATTTTAATTATGGCAGGAATAAGTTTTTAAAATGTGCAAGTTTGGAAAAAAATTACATTCTTTTTCTTTTTAAAAAGTAAACTTTTTGCAATTCCATTTAAGCATGAATTAAATTGAAAATAACATTAAATAAAAATAGATAGCTTGATTAGTTTTTGAAAATTTTGACTTTATCGAACGCAATGATGTCATCTAAAATTGTCTTATTTACTTCTAAGTAATAAATACTTTCTTTCATCGGAATTCGAGGATTGAAATCCTATTTTAAATAATAATAGATCCTATTTTAAAAAGTTTTTCTACGATTTCAAATGGTATAAAAATGGTCTTCTTATTACAATGTTGAAATGCACTGACTGGTCATTCTCACTCTTGAAGTCATTCAAGGTTTCTCCTCGTTGATTAGTTTCGTAACAAAGCATTCATCTAACAAATCTAATACATTCTTTATGTTAGATTCTATTATATTATTTCTATTCTTCTTTTCATGACTAACTCCTCAAAGTGTTTAATTCCTCAAGTGCTATTTATTTATAGTTTTCCCGACAGCCTTTGTCTAATACAATTGCTGATACCAAATTATATCAAATATAGAAAAGTGTCCTTTTAAAAGTGGCTTAACTTAGTAGTTCTGTCAAGTATTCTGCTTCATTTAGCTTAATTGATACAGCTTGCAGTTGAACTGATGGAAAGGTATTGTTTGCTTCTACAAGAATTATTAACGCGAGAGAATTGTATAAAATTCCTAAAATTGCTTTCGGCTATTTGTAATTTCTTATGATTTTGTTTTTCATAGATCTTGAGGACAGGCAAGAGGTCTGGACTCATCAGAGCTCGTTTAATAGGTGCTGCCCAAGCTCGGGGTCAGGTGATCACTTTCTTGGACGCCCACTGCGAATGCACTGTCGGGTGGTTGGAGCCCCTTTTGGACAGGATAGCTGAAGACAGGTAAGGAGAAAAATTAAAACTGTGCGAATTTGAACGATTTCTTTACTCTTACTCATAAAAATGCACTACAGGCGATGAAAAGAAAAGCAGAATTCAAAGAAGGAACCATTCTAATTAAAATCTCTTTCAATTTTTACAGATTCCCCTTCATATGAGACTATTGATTGTTGCAGCAGTATAGATAACCTGAAGCTAAATTTCAAAATTAACTTTTAACTCACAAGAATTTAGTTTAGTTATATTAACATCCCATTTTAAAGCAACAGTAGGGTTATTTTAGGACGGACCTCGTCATTTTGAACCGCTGTCAAATGGCGAGGACACTTGAGCTGGTATCCCCCTCTCCATACTTCCACACCACACCAACGGGAGGATGTTTGGCTCCAAAGGATTTAACTTGCAGCAGACTCTCTTACAAGACGTGGTGGAATCGGGTGTTAATTCCTGAAGCCCTCCAGTTCCGAAGCCGAGACTTTACCACCAGGCCACCGTGGCCCCTAACACGCGACAAAGTTATTATTCTATCATTTCGTTTTTACTCATTCTGCATGCGAAGTTCACAGATTCTTACATAGCGCATTGTTAATCCTAATAATATATAAAGAAATATATCGCTGGATAATATCAGAGTAGTATTTGTTCCAAAAGTATTCAAAAATTTCTTCAATAAAACGAAGCCAAGTCCGAAGTCGGTCTATTTATTTAACTTTCACTTTCAAAAGAAGTGCTCATAATAGAATCGTGTGCTTTCTCCACTACGCGAGACAGATTTCAATTGCTGTACTTCTGCTTCTAATTTTGCTGCGCTTAGCTTTCTGCTGTATCCATTAATTGGATAAGTAGATTTGTTTCCCGATTGGCAATGCTTCTGTCATTGGGTGAGTTCTTCAGTAAAAGTTTTTCTAAATTCCTAATTATGAATCATGTTGGATCATTAATTTATGACGCAAAAGTCAGTATGTTCTGATTCCAACAAAGATTCATCATGTATGGAAATCGAATGTATATTAAAACTGCCTTTTGTGAAAAAAATGAATTTGAAACGGCAATAATCCGCCAAGTTTGGCACTCCTCTTTCTCCCCACCTGCGCTCGTGAGATTGCCAGAAGAAAAATACAAAATTATGTGCAGTTGAGCTTTAGATTTCGAAATGATAGGATAGGAATACATTTTGATGCATGTTTTGTACATAAATACATTCCATTGAGGAAGTTGCTATTTTGAACTGAAAAAGCAATTGAAAATCTAACTTCTTAATGTTTGTCTAGTGTTAAACATTAATGTGTTTCGCCTTTTTCCTGCAAAATAAATATATTATACTAAATACGATTTGCACCATTTTGACATGTTTAATTGGATGCCACTGAACCAACTTTCGAACTCGATTCATACAGAAAATGTCTTCCTTTAATTGCCCTCTCGTGTAAAGCGTTTTTGTAAGTGACGACATGCTGATTTGGGTGACATTACTTAACAACAATCCAAATTTATGAAATGCATCTCTGATCTTGATACCTTTATTTAACAAACAAACAGTCTTCATATGTGTTGTGATTTTTTTTTCACCTAGATAGTAATTCTCTCTTGAATAAAATAAAATTGCTAATGCCCAATTCGTTAAACCAAAGTATGGGGTGGGTAAATTTCAATCCATATCAAATTAGCAAAATCCGTCAAGGGTTTCACCATCTGTCAAGCTGTACTTTCGTAAACATGTGAACAGGATAATTCAAAATCTTAACATTTTAAATCAAACTTGCTTTACAGTTTTAGTATCTAATTCATAATTCTTATCAAATTTTTAACGAATCTGTCAAGATCTGGTTATCTGACGGTTCATACTTTGTCTTGCATAGAAACGCGACAACTTAAAAATACAGTAAATGAAATTTAGCGTGTGATTACAAATGTAATGTTTGTCAAATTTCGGTTTTAATAATCGGAAAATAAACATCCGAAATAGATGTTTTATACATTTTATGATACTTGTATACCACTTACAGCAATTAATTTCTAAGGATCATACCTAGATTTCCGTCAAAGATTAATCTTCCGTAACTATTGTTCGCTAGTTGCAATAAATGCATAAACAGCAAGCAGTTTTCTTTACTATACTACAAAGCTCGAAACTCTCGTAAGGAACTTTGAAAATAAAAATATGAGTACTCATGACATTAAAAGTCTTGCCTAAGAATCACAATTTTAAAACGGGGGGGAGGGAGAAGAAACAACAACTTTATTATAAAGCATACGAAAAGGAAGAGATCACTCCCACTGTTTACATTTTGAGATAAGCATATTGAGAAAATAATTTCAACTCCAACATTGATTCATTTCTTTTTCTTTAATTTCATAGTTTTTATATCGTTCCTTATAGTGCCTATGACATATTTTCATGACATAGGGAAATTTCTGCATATCTTCATCGTCCATGAATTCCAAATCATTCTTCATTAAAGAAGTAATAAAATATTAGCCATTTTTGGCTGCCAGCTGTCTTACTTGGTTTTTTCAAATTTTTATTAAATCCATTACGCATTGTTCGATAATTATGATTTCAAAGTATCTTTAAGCATCACATTAAAGCAACGTTATTTTAACAGCCTTACGCCTGTTCTGCGTATTTTGCACATAAACTTTCTTAATAGGGTTAAATCCTATGATGTCAGGGTCGTTTATCTTCCGACTGCACGCTTTCTTTCGCCACATTCTAATTTCACTTTTCTTTTATATCATTTAAATAGCCCACTTAATAAACAGAATCTTTCTTCTAAAGCTTTCACAGCTGAGGGAAAATCGCGCAATTAATGAAACAATGAAAATGGATTCAATATCACTGTAATAATAAAACATATTTGTAAAATATTTGCAAAAAATATTTTTGAAAAAATTGTCAAAATTCAAGAAAGCATTGAACAATAATTAAATTTTTCGAAATTTAAGATTTTTGTTTTATAATAATATTTTTAGAAGTTGTTACTAACAAGATACGTTACATTTTTTTTAACATTTTAAAACAAATCACGAAAATTGACATCTCGACACTCATAAGTACATTTATTCCAAATTGGTATCTCTAAGTCAAACAGTCTGGCCTGTAAATACTGACAGTCATGCGCATACATTCTTTGTTATGCTTTCCTATCTTAGACAGTAAACAGAAAACTCTTGTGGTTTCCGTCACAAAGAATAATTTGCAATGAATAGGAAAGTGTGGTTCATATAACTCAAAACGGTGGAAATATTAGGACGAGGGAATTTTCTTCACTCAACTTTCTTACAGTTGAATAGAGGCAGATAATGCATTTTCGAAGAATTACCGCGTCACCGCAAAGAAAATCTTTTGTTTTGAAAGTTTTCCTGGCACTTTTAGAAGTTATTGGTTCAAAAGTTATTTTCAAACCCTTAAATTCGTCTGCCTTTTAACAAATGCGTGTGACAGGTTTTTTATAAGCTTTTATTAGTTACTTTTTCTCCTACTCTTTTTCAATCTCACGATTCCAAACTTAGTTGAAATTAGAAGAGATAGAACGTTGGAGGAAGAGATTCCTAATGTATCCAGACTCCCGATACCTTCTTACGTTTACTTTGGTTTGCCGATAGGACTTTATTCTGTAACCATTCTAAAACCACGCATAGAAATTATGAAATATTCTTCATAATCATATCAGCATCTAGTTATTTTCTAGATCAAAACCTGTAGCTGGAATAAGCAAAATAAGGAAACGAAATCTTGCCAGGACGTTAGTATAAACTCGTGATGCAATAATGCATTCCTTGTGTTGCAGGACCCGTGTGGTGTGCCCCATCATCGATGTCATCAGCGACGCTACCTTCGAGTACGTCCCAGCTTCTGACATGACGTGGGGCGGCTTCAACTGGAAGATGAACTTCCGCTGGTACAGAGTGCCCCAGCGAGAAGTCGATCGCCGGCATGGAGACCGCACGTTGCCCGTCAGGTAAATTCATGACGACCTTCTCTTACTGCACGTCTGTTGACAACAAGGACCTGTCCCCCTCCCCCCTTCCTTCTTATTTTCCTGAGTTAAATTCATCAAAAATGGAGAGTTCGCAAGATAAGTATTTCATGACAACATTTTTTATAAAAATAATAGTATTATGTGCTAAATATCCTCATTTGTTCAAGTATTTAGAATCTTCATCCCTTCTAGTGTTAAAAATGAATACTAGGAGCAAACTTTCCCTTATGTTGAACTGCAGTAAAAGTATCATCAGCTGTTGAGAAAGGGGATCAAAATACTTAAGGAATTTCTAGCTAACTTATTACCTCATCTACGTACAGTATTGAGGGAATAGAAATAATCCTATAGTCGAAATACCGATGCACATTAACTTCCATGCAGTGCAGAACAAGATACTTAACATTCTTGAATCTATTGAATTTCTGAGCACATGAATTTGTAAAATTTTTTTAAAAAAATATCTTGCAGCGATACCTGTTTTTATGCACATGACTATAAAAATCTGCTGCGTTCTGCGATCGTGGTCAGAAGAATGATCAAATCCGAAGATTCTGCCTTCAAATAAATTATGTATTTTTTCAAAAATTCCAGAACTTGATCATCTGTTTGAAAAAATTATTTATGGCTCCTTTTGTCGAAAATGCTCCAAATTGGAATTCAAAATTAATATTTGTTCACTTTTATTTAATTTATATTGTTTGTGAAGATGAAATTTTGTATTAGATTGCTTACCCACTGTCCACTGGGATAATTGTTGCAATATCCTGATCCAGAACGATCAAATATGAGAGTAGCGTAACATGATTTGCAGCCTTATATATGTACACAAAAACAACTTGTTCTCATCTAGGTTAATATCATTTGCAAAGTTTATACAACAGTTGAAAGTTTAATTATAAAATAGTTCCTTGATCAAATCGGAGAATAGACACCAAAAAGATACTAACAGAATGTTTACTTAAATGGCTACTCCAAAGGCCGCTTCAGAAATCCTCTAATCTTTATCGGGTGGACCCTAACACAGAAACCCAAATAATACGGAACTTCTCACAAATCAGGAACAACTTCTTCGGACACCGACGTTTCCCCGAATTCTTTTTCAATGCCTCTCACTGCTCTCCTCTCTTCTCACAAAAAATACCGTATTTTATTTCAAACGTATCTCCGCCATTGATTTTCTCATTGGTGAACTTGGGTTCCTTATCACCTTATAGCTGTTTAGCAATGTTTCCTCAATGGTTTCCAATCGATCTTGGGAATGTAGCTGACCTCTCATATTATTTGAGATTCCGCTATTTTAATGCTTTCACAACTAAATTGTTACCTAATTAATATAATTCAGTTTTGATCCCATATCAATGGAGCCGCTAGATAATAAATATCAAGATGCCTCAAAATTATAATAATAAATTTAAAATAAAATCTGAAATAAAATTAAAAATTAAAAAAAAATTAGTGCATTAATAAAAATATTTTAATTTTTTGTCAAGATGTTTCAAATTTGTTGAAAATATCTTCTTATAGAATGAAAGAATATTAATAAGATTCATTTTATAATTTTATTTGATAGTCAGATAAAGAGAATTGAGCAAAAATAAAGGTAAAGTCATAATTAATTTTTTTAGAAAAAAAGTACCCTGATATCCATAGCCTACTGGCAGAGGCTGGGCTTAACCTTCGGAGGATCGAGACCCGCCCACATCAAACATTCGCTATATACAACTCTTCAATGTTACATGCACATTAAATCTGGCGTTGGGAATCAAAAATTTTCTTCTTAAAGATTAGAAAATAAAATATCTATTCAAGTATCACTGACTGGTTATTATTTGAAATTGAATTGTACATACTAAAATAATTGCTTGGCTACAAAAAAGAGCACTAAAATTAAATCTTGGAAAGGAAAGTTATATGAACTGATTTGAAATATTTTTCGAGACATAATGATCGCGTGGTTTTGCTTCTGCTCACCGATGCATAAATAACTGGTAAGTTTTCCAATTTGTTGTGAAACTCATAAATTAGAAATACAAAATTATTACTAAAAGCATGATTGACGAAACATTTTTGTATGCTGATTAATCCAATAACAACAAAAAAATTCTGTCTAAAAGTATTTGTCTCTAAATATCCTGTTAACATTTCTGTGCATGCAGATACCATCATTTACAAGAATTGTTAACTTCTCTGGATTCGTTGTTTCCATGTTCGAAATTTCCAAACCAAAATCTGTGCAAAAATGAGAAGAATGATTTTGGAAATAATTATATTTTTTGTTTCATTTCCTCATAAATGATTTAAGGAGAATAGTAAATACACTTTTACGTTTACAACCTACAAGAAAAGTCATTAACAAACAAATTGTCAAAAAAAAAAATTTTTTTCCCTTCAGCTTCAAAAAAAAAAATGCCCAGTCCATTTTAAGCTTTTTCACTCCATAAACTGCAATCACGGTTGATAAAGGATTAACATATATATCTTAAATAAGAATAAATATTTCAAAATATCTGTTCTGTTTGCTGTAACAAGAAGGAAAAAAAATGGAAGGAAAGAATATTTCTTCTCCCTCACTTATTCCCAGTCCGATGTAGCTTTTTCTTCCGTGCGTTTCGGCAATAAATTTGACTATTCAATGCTTCCACGTAACTTCATATCCGAAAAGACTGTTGTTGCTAAAATAGGAATGGCTGGTTATTGCATAAGGTCTAGAAGTTGTTAGGAGATAATTGTCAGTTAAAAGGGTGCACAGCATGAAAGTTTTTCCCTTTAAATTGTTATTTAACATTTTGTATCTGAGACTTTGAATCTTATTAATTTGAGTTTCTCCTAGATCTAGGTGTTCATATTAAATTTTAATGACTATTTTTCTTTCAATTTTAAATCAGTCGATCAGTCAAATTTCTAAGTTTAAATCAGTCGAATCTTTCATTATTCCCGGGGAGGGGAAGGTAACAAGAATTTTTGAGTTTCCAAAAAGGGTATATTTCTTATTTTATAATTAATGCGACTAGAAAAGCGTTTTTATAATTTCTCTTAAATAAGAAAGTACATAAGAGTTTTGGAAAAGTGCACTTTTGTTAGTGCATTATCAAGTAGAAGATTTTTTATACTATATCTAGAAGTCAAAGCAACATTCATAAGACCATGAGGTACTGAGAACACTCAGATAATGAAATCAAACCACAATGTTTCTCAAAAAAATGAAAATTATTAAAAATGAAAAAATTTCATGAGTGACATTAAAATTTCTATTTAGTCAGAATATTTCGATATCTGATACATTTACGATTTTTGCTTCGACCTCCCGACTTTTGATTTTAAAAAAATTTACCTTTTATTTAATTAGGGTTTACCTTTTAAAAACTTGCTTCTTAATCTTTAACATATTTAATGAGTCATGACTATATAATGGGGGTTTTTTCTGGGATTGTTTCTCAAATTAACTATTAAATGACACCTCGCGATCATTAAAATTGATTCATTTGTAGTTAGGTTCTGACAATATTAGAAAACTGTGATGTCATAGAGAATATAAAACTTTACCGAATTCCATAACTCTAGATTATCAGAAGTGACTGTAAAACCGTTTACCACATTTATCTTTATATATATTTTGTTTGTATCAAGTTAGAGAAAAGCTTGAAAATACGTCTACATAACTACATACAGAAAATTGAAAAAAGACAGCATTTGAGTTAAAGAAATAACATTCATTTAGGATTAAACTTTTGCATATACGCATTACGTTTTTTTTTTTCCCTATGAATTACAGAGAGGTAAAAATATCTACATAGATTGTATTTTTCTTTGAAATGTTAGGATCTTGGTGTCCTGATGATTAGATCTCAGCTTTGATACCTGGAGACCATTTCATCACTTATTTTAACTTGATACACATTAAATCTCCAGTCGTTGGTCAAATGTGGTGTGGATGGAAGCTTGAAAAACAATTGCCAATTCAGAAGCCTATTTGTCATCTGGTCAAGGTTCAAAATCTTCGAAAGCCCCAAAGTAATCCTTCAAAATCGAATTTCAATGTAATTAATCTCGGATCTAAAACTGGATGGCAGAACATTTGAAAAAAAAGGGAGATCTAATGCATCGTACGTGCGCTTTCTTTAGTTGATTTGATGTATTCGATTCATCAGTCATTCCGTATGCCATTTTACGTTTGGCTTACTGGTATATATAAGATGGGAACCCCAAAATATTGGCATGCCATAACTGACCTGCTTCATGAGACCTCGAACTGAAGGTACTCTGTGACTACCCGTTATTAAAATCCTTATTTGATACTTAGTTATAATTTCAAAAGTTAACAATCAGAAAGTATGGCTCAAAAATGACCTGGTTTATTGATTTTCTAGTAAGTGCGGAAAATCTGCAAGTCCTTTTGAACCATATTTTGCCTATAATTATTTGCTGTTACAACAGAAAAAAAATTGTGCCTAGCATTTTCATAGTATTGCTTATACATTTTTGCTCTAGTTCCGGAGAATTTTACATAATCAGTGATTTTCCAGACCTTATAATGATTGATTAATAAAGCGCTAAACAGATTATTAATATTCAGAAAAGCATCCTTATAGTATAATTAAATTCTATAACGTCTGCTTTGATCTGTAGTCTTTTCAGCTTTATAATTAAATTTCACTTTGTAATTAACCAGAAAACTTTCCTATTCATTTTTCTTAAGGTGTTAGAAGTATTTTGCTATATTGAGGTTTTAATTCTAGCGAATTTATGCACTGACTGTTGTTCTTCAATATTTTATTTCATTAATTAATTAACGTTTCAAAATGAAACCTGAATAATGGGAGGTAAAAAGACGAAAATACGCTGCTCCGAAATAGTTTAAAAGAACTTGCAGATTATTTGTTAAAACTTTCCCATCGAAATAATTAGGGAATATACATACTAATAATAATAATCATGCGGTACTTTAGTTGCTTCGTTCCAACGAATATTAATGTTTGCTGTACTGTTGTCTCTTGGGAACTTCTGGAAAGCTTTCGATTAAAAATTAGCTAATAACCCAAAAAGTTATTTTTTGTATGGCAGTTCACTTAATCCATATCAATTATACTTGATCCTTCAAGCAAAAACGTACAGTCTGGTATTTATTAAGTTCTAGTGTTGACATATTTCTATGAACTCGCATTGAATTTTTTTCATTAACTACCAAGAATATTTTAATAATTTTCATTTATTAACGCACCTGCCAACTTGAATCGATGCTATTAAAATGTTTTCCCAGCTTTATTCTAATTCCAATTCTGTAAAAATTAGGGTGGTTTTATGCGGCCAGTGGTGATTCGTCAAAATTTCCAATCCAGTTTTTTGAGGATTACAATATTTTCTGTATACTACGTGTACGACAAAATAAAAAAAGTAGTTAAATATTTTTTTTAATATCATTTAAATAGAAAGAAATTATGCGAAAGTACATTAAATAGGGACGACTTTGCTACATTTCTCTTTCTTTTCTTCAACGCTTTGTAAAGTAATAATAAATAAATCATTATAAAATCAAAATCAAATCATTTTCAAAATCATCATAAAATCGCAAGAAATGTATGCCATATATATGCTATTTAATATTTTGAATTGGAACGCGTTTCGTATCTGGAGCACATATTAAAAACTTAGATTATATATGTATTAATTAGCTTTTATTACAGTATCTGGGTAGATATTTTCTAAAATACCGTTAGTTACCGAATCAACAAGCCGCCACTGAATGCGACTCGATTATTATACATGCTTACTACAAAAAACGAATTTATTTCATCTTCTCTGATATCTTGTGGTGAAGATGGAGAATTATTTAACTGGGTTTTGTCGGCCTGAAATATGTTTTGTGAGTTGCCTTTAAAATTTGCCTAATCCCTAGTTCCTTTGTGTCATTTAATGTCACGTGTAACATCATATTTTCATTATGGGTAAAAGTACATTTGTTCACAGGGTCAATTATCAGAAAGGTTAGATTATTTTAAACACTTGTTTCAGCTCAAAATTTAATGATTTTAAATATCTAAGAATTATAGCATAAATGATTCCGGAATAGAATTCTTCCTATCTAAGTGCATTCCGAGTACCACGTTTGATGTGCCATTTGAAATATGGCAATTTATTTAAATCATGGAGTGTCGAATCTTCAATATATTTTGACGCTTTTAAGATAACTGAAATATTGTAAAGATGTAATCTTAGTGTTTCAAATCTTAACCCTTCATATACCGAATTATTTTACCATCAATTTTTCAAATTTATTTTTGAACCCTTAGATAAGTTTTGGTACATAATAAACCCAAGAAGAAGAAAAAAAAACTTTTTTAATTAAATTAACACTAAAAAAATTTTAATGATATTTATGCTTGATATGTACTGCTTTCTATTGGAGATAACATTTTTTGTGTTCTTTCAAATACTGTTAAAAATGTCATATTGTAATTATATCAGCCGGATTTAAACTGTACTTTAAAATACCGTTCGGTAAGTAAAGGGTTGAAAGATACGAAAGTGCTTTACTGGCTGAAATTATTTCCTAAAAATGTGTCCTTTTTTTTTTTTTTTTTTTACTTTTTGCATTCCCGCCGTTCGGTCAACTGGCAAACAATTTTCTAAGATTAAAATACTTCAACTGCTTTAATTCACAAGGAAGAGGAGGTGTATGGGGATGAATAAGAAATACAAACTGCATATTGAGATATTTTCACTTTTTTTTTTTTTTTTTTTTTGTCGTTCTTAAAAAGAATGTGCAACCGGAAGGGTATAAACCGATTTCGATTTTTTAAGATTACTTTTTAGAAGAAGTTGAGTGTTTACAACTCGTACTTTAACAACCAGACGAAGAAAAATTTTTAAATTTAATGATGGACTCAATTTTCCGCCCTCTTGGAGCTTCTTACGGATCGTGCAAAAGGAGCGAAAGATAAAAATTACTTTTATTATTTTTACCGTCGTTTTCATTTCATAATTTTATCGCTATAAGTTGGTACGAAAGAAGGAAAATCCGGCAGCTTATTGTATTTTATGCGAATCGTCTATATTCAAAGTTCATGAAAACGTTGAATGGAAGAAGACTATAAGGAAGTAAGCTGAATCTTATAGAATTATTTCCCTTATTTCCCTGCGCCTCTCAAAAATTACAGAGAGATAACAATGAATATCATAGTGACTCTTATGTTTGAAATAAGTTTGTTATTTTTACCATGAATTTATTATTATCATTATCATTAGAGACTTTTTGAAGAGTAAATTTGGGTTTTCAATACCCAAAAGCTGTTTCTATTTACAGTCTTATGTGTGTTTGTGTTGAAATCTCATCAAGAATGTATAGAATCAATGAAGAGAACAGCTTTTGCGTAAAACGATGTGTTAAACCATCTTCTTGTGTACAACACAAACAATCATTCGCATGCTTCTGCCACTTCACTTTGAAAAATGTAAATCTATTCTCCGAAGAAATTAAAAGCATTCCTAGAGGGTTTTGTTCAGCGCCACGCTTTTGTGTCTTTCGGCAAATACATCACGCCGCAGAGTAAATGCCCGATTTTTAACTCCCACTGAGGGCAAGGGCCTCAATCGCTCCACGCCCGACCACTGGCGAAAAAAACGAGTAGTATCGGAGGCGCGGGGTTTTCTCGCCGCTCATTTTTCTCCCAGTCATTTGGGAAGAAGAGCTCTTTATTTTCCACTCGCCGCCTGCGTCGAGAGTCTTTTGTTCGCGAGACAAACGCTGGAAAAACACATTTAATTTCCCCTCCGTGTGCGAGCAGGACTTCAAAGTGTGCAGACAAGTGTAACTTAAAAATGCTCCTGGGGATTTGGATGTGTCGAAGGATCCCCTCCGCCTCCTCCGCTCAGGAACTCCCTCGAGAATATTTGCCATGAGTGTTCTTGTGCATAAAGAAAGAATAATGACTTGTCAGGAGTTTTCTTCTTCTTACCCTCATTTCTTTTCTTTACTTTTCCCGTTTTCTTCTTCTTGTCGATTTTGTTAATTACACATCTTGGAGATTCTTTTGGGAAAGAGGTGGAAACACTTGAGACAAAGATTCGCTTTATCTGACGCATTAAAGGTCAGCTGACTTAAGCATAAAGAGAATTGAAATGGTCGGTGATAAAATACATGAACCAACTCCAACGGTTTGGCAATGATGAATAAATGTATGTCCCTCTTATACGAATAAAATATTTTGGAGTAAAGTTCACATTGCATTGCGAATTCAAAAATTACTCATGAATTCGCGAATAAAAGCAGTTATAATGAAACGTTTAACTGCAGAGGAGTTAGTAAAATAATGATCAACAGACATTGATGTTCGTCCTGCAAAGTATAAGCATAATTGTAGTTTGTACTAACAAGGAACAGCAATTAGTCATCCGTTTTCTCTGGTGGCAAGAGCTGAAATTAATGGAAAGTCTTCTCAAAAGATGGGGACAGTAATTTGCTATGAATGCCGTAGTAATGTATCTACGAAATATACATTATTATACGGTGACGATTCTGTAAGGAACAGAACGTGGAAGTCGCAAACAATAATCGACTGACAAGCCATTTATTTTTTTCCTATGATGTACACAAGCTTATGTACTATTGAATAAAGTACTTTGCAAAAGCAGAACACTGTATCTAGAAATGAAGTCTCTATTCAAGCCCTACTGTTGTTTATCTTTTGTTTAAAAGCAAAGCCAGACGACTTTTGACTTACATTCATAATCCCTTTTTCTTGCAAGAATATCCCTACTTTTGTATACAAATGCTAAAAACATTCGCGTCTGTTCTATATGTGTCACAAAAGTAAGGAATTGGAATATTCGTTAATGATTAGCAAGATTTGGTTGAATTCTCTCGAAACATTTTATTAAAATATTACGCTTCAAGATACATTCTTCTAAATGATACCTGAGAGCTTGATACGTTATCGGTGTTTCCGTGACGCCAAGTGGAATAAAAAAGTCCTGCTTAGGGCACTACGCTATAGCGTAGTGAGAAGCGAGTTGGAAACAGACGAGCGCCAGTCTTAGATTCCATTACAAGGAAAATATTTTCAAAATTTATTATATGCTTTTAAAACAGGAAACAGGCAAGTGAAACTAGAAAGACAGTTAGGGAACGGAGAAAGAAAGACTAGACTTGAGCACCCTCGCTTCGAGATGAGGTGAGAATTCCTCACTTTCAACCATGGCCTCTTCACCTAAAATGGCTTTTCAAACTAAAAACTTTTAAATTTTTCTATCCATTTAAATTGAATTAACATTTAGCTTAATACTTTCAATTACATTTACATCCAAAGGAATGAAAAATATAATTTTTGGTATGGTATCTTTCGATGTTTTGAAAGATAAAAATATCTTGGATACGCTAAGCATTTCGGGTAGTTTTTCTATTCTTTGAGGATGAAGTAAATATTCAAAATAAAATGTAGCACCTAGTTAAGAATTTAAATAAACTCATAATTCAAAAGTTTAATTACTGACAAACTTATGAATTTCCTTAATTTAAGTTGACCAAGGTGACTTTTGTGCTCTGAGAATCGGGAATTCAATTCTTGATTTCACTGAAAATTCACCGAGTAGAGCACCCTTGAAATCTCGAGAGCTTTCTTGCAATAGAGACATTGAATATCATCTGCGATATTTCGCAAATTATGATACGTATTCTGTAGTACACACAAAATTTCGATTTTCACTTTGCATTTTTATATTTTTCTCTATCGTGTTTCGATTAAATAAGAAAGTTATTGAATAGTTGAAATATAATTACTTCATGCTACAAATTGAAGCTCAAATCCACTCAATTTTCCGAAATTTTTCCCAAATTCAATTTTAGGGAAAAAATTATGCAGAAAAAGAAGAGAGTGCAAGACTTCTAAAATAGTATGAATTGCATGTCTTTGAAAATTTAAAAATATTCTACTAAAGAAACCATTAAGATCAAGCTATATGCAGAAGATTTCATTGAAATTTTAACACTCATTCATCTTAATGAACCAGCCAGTTGCCAAAGATGAATAGTACAAAATAGAGTACAGCTCATATTTAAAATTTCCTTTTTGTTTAGTCCGTGAATTCTTCAAAGAAACTTTTTCAAACGATCCATTATAACATCTTGGTTATAATGGATTTTTTTAAATGGTATACATTTCAGGCAATTTAAACAGAATATAAAATTCGTACTAAACGCATCAGAAATGTTCTGTGTTTCGTGGAATATATCCAGGTGTATTTCCATTTATTTCTTTGCTTTTACTTTAATAAAATATAATGGGATGTTTGAATCTGAGCACGAAAATTATTAATGTACACTGGACACGCGCAAATATCTTTTGAGACATTTTTTCTGAATTTTTCTCAAATGTTTGCTTTTTTTTAAAATCTGTTCCATATAATATATATAAATGTATATAATTAACTCGACATACAGCAGAATTATTCTCTTTCTGGCGAGTATATATTTATAGATGGTTCTCTGGTCATTTCTTGTTTCTTTTGTAAGAAAGTTCTAAAAAAAGATTCGGAAAGATTTAAATTGACGTTTGAGAAAGAATACAAAGTATTCTAATATGTGTCAGACACGCGCAAATATAGTTTGGAACATTTATTTTGGATTCTTCTCGAATTCTTACCAAGTCACGTATCAAAAAGAATTCCAGCTAACTTTAACTGTGTTTCAAAGAACTTAAAATAAGGACTTAATATATTTCCATTAATATTTCAGGACTCCAACAATGGCTGGTGGATTGTTTTCGATCGATAAAGATTACTTTGAAAAAATTGGCAAGTACGACGAAGGAATGGATATCTGGGGTGGAGAAAACTTGGAATTGTCTTTTAGGGTAAGATTATTGCAGCATTTTATTGTTTGTTTTTTCTTATTCCCAGCTATTTGAAACCGGATCGACTAGAAATTCTTCTTTTGCCCACTGTATTTTCAAGGGAAAAGAAAGATATTAAAGTCAGAGACCTGCTTCTATTCTTTTACTTGAATTGTATTTCGTCTTCGTGATGGCCGCAGTGTATTTGCTTTCTAGATCAAGATTTTATTATTATTTTGTTATTCCTTGAAGCTTATATATTTGAATGCAGATTCCCCAAACACTGCTATTTTTGTACTAAGATACAGGATATTCATTAACTGCCAAAGTCTGATTTTGATACAATACCTGTTGCAATTTAAAGTCGATAATCAATGCACAACTTAATTAGTCAATATTAAATACAAATTTAATCAGAAGCCACATTGAAAAGAAAGGAATAATACCAATAGCTTTGTTATTATTCGTTCCTCGCTTATTTTGGAAAAAAATTCGATTGAAGTGGTCTGCTCGAAACTTTCTCGTTTACTCTTTATAAAAGGGCTGTCCCCTCTCTCCGCATAAAACTGTGGATTTTTGAAAAGGCCTTGAAAGCCACGAATACACATTTTCAGACAAAAAATGTCTGTGCTTTGTAATATAGTAGATAAGTCTGGTACTTGTATATTAACTGCGTGTCATTGGCGAACAATAATTACGAAAGATTGATCTTTGTTGGAATTTTCACAGAATCTTACATGCTATCATTGGCTATTAATCGTTGTCACATTCGATACCAGAAAATCAAATGTCCAAAGCCTTTCTTCCTGCCATTGAAATCAAATTTTGGTAAAAATCTGGAATACAAAAGTAATCACATGATTATATATCAAATTTCAGCAATTTAAGTCGTAACATTTTTCAGATATTTAAGTTTCATACCTGAGAAAGAATAGATCGAACAAAGTTAACCCTTTGATAAAGTTGATTCCAAATTTGATTTTGATTTACACTTTAGGTAATAAATCGGCATATATTCTTTTATTGATCTAGCTCTATCCGTTTGACTGCTATAGTATTCAATTGTACTTTGATAGCACAGCAAATTTCCTCTGAATGAATTTCGTTCTCTCTCTCTTTCTATATATATATATATAATATATATATAATATAATATAATATAAAATTCATATTCTAAAAAGCAGATGGCAGTTTTGAAGACATAAAAGAGATATTTTGCATTTTTTTTTTCATTTTAATCCATCCCGGGTAGGCAATTTATTTACAAGCAGGTGCGGACAGAACACGTCCACAATAGTGCGGAACAGAAGCAGAAGTAAGGAAGGGAAACAAATGATCACCAGTCTTATATAACATGTGTCAATTCAATACTCGTGTTGACCTTAAAAAGGGCACCGAAGGGATTATTTTCGCTAGGCACGTGGAACTGATGGTGCATCATTTTTACAAAGGAATTAATTAAACAGAAAGTGGAATTGAATCAGGAAATAGGAGAATGAAATTACTGTGGGCTAAATTAAGATAAAGCCTTGGAAATTAATTTGAATTAATTAAGAGTTTAAAATATCATTACATATATAATATATAAGGATATTTTAACTAATTTCAATTTAATTAATTTTCAAGATTTTATCTTAATTTAGCCCATAGTAACTTTATTCTAAAATATTCTCTTATTTCGTGATCTAATTCCACGGTCTCTACTTAATTAATTCAAGAGAAGCTTTGTTAAATGGCAGAATCAGCTAAAAGTCTAACTTTCCCACACTCCGCGTGAAGAGGCAAAATACCGCTGATGAGGCAAATTCTTTTTTAAATTCTCCCTGTGTTTCCCCTGCCTTCTCCGCGCGTGTAACGAAAATCCCTATCGAAATCTCGTAATATATTAGCACTATGAAGAAATGTTTTCCCTATCAAAATCATAGGTTATATAAGACCAGGGATAAAATGTCCAAGAGCTTTTTCCTCATTCCTTTTCTGTGTCGTTCTATGTGCTCATCGCTTGTACATATGCCTGCTTCTTAAGAATGAAATAAAACGACGTCACGAAATAGCAAGTCTCTTCACTGTCTTCAAACGGCATTCTGCTTCACATAAAATAATGCTTACATATAAAAAAGTCGACAAGGATAGTTTCCTGTGAAAAATTATCAAATTAATTAAAATTAAATCGACGGATGAGACTCCAACGTTGCATTGCGCTCGCTGTGCTCTAAAGATGACTGCTTCGGTCCAGGTTCGCCAGCTGCGATGTTTCCGTGGCGAAGTTCTTTCACCGCCGTCTCCTTCGACTGCCTCCGGCCACATCGTTTCACGCAAACCGTAGTCCAGGGTCCGGTCCAGTTCCCTTTGAATTCCGTGCTTTCCATAACCTATGACTTCGTCAGACACTGCTGCTTAATGCCCTTGTGTTTTGTGCTCCATTTAGTCATGTGCGTGCTCCTTATATCTTCAAGGAGTTGATTCTCCTTGTCATCATAAAAATATCTGGCTCCTTGCCTGTGCTGAATAATTCCGATATCAACATCATTTCCTTATTATATCATCATCACAATAATAATCGCCTGCTTTACTCGCCAGTGGTCTCCAGTGCTAAAGTGAATCAACCAGTTTTCGAAAATATCACTTGTGTGTTATATTATCATCTCAATATAAAAATAGTTTTCCGTCACCTGCCGTAATCTCCAGTTCCAGTGCTCAAAATTGCATTGTGTGATTAAGTAAAAAGTGATTATTTTTCAAAAAGTGATGATTGTTTAAAAAAAATCAAAAATCATCCATCAGCTGACTCAACGAGTAAAATTCAAAATTTATATTCTGTACTTTTGATTTGATTTTAAATTGCATTTTTCTATTATAATATAATTACAAATAATCTTTTCATATTATTTAAAATATCATGAGTTTTAGTTTAAAATATTGAGTTTTTAAATTTTTTTCTAATCTATTATTTAAAAATTATGCATGCAGACCTTGTGAACGAAAAAAGTAACATACCAAGATTCTTATATACTTAATAATTAATGGCACATGATAATTAGACTAAGGTAGTGAATACCTCAGGGGAAATTTTTGCACCTCTGACAGTTATTGAGCTGCACTCTATTATCACTGTGTCCAAATATTTGTTTTTTACAAAATACAAATAATTTTTATAATACATTTTTTTTTCTTTTTCAAATACTATAAGAGTATTTTGAGTCTTGCATTTGTTATATTCATTCACAAGTGTTTTTTTAACTCTTTGAATTTTGCATTTATTATTTTTAGTTTCAGGTTTTTCATTTGATATTTTTGAATTTTGCAATTATCATCATTTCCAAATAATTTATTTGAAATACATGAATCTTACATTTATTTACATTTCCAAAAGTTTATATGAAACTATTCAATTTTACAAGTATTATTTTCATTTCCAAGAATTTCATTACATATTTTTGAATCTTATATTTATGGTTTGTTCTAAGTGTTTAATATGAAATACTTCAATTTTGCAACTATTATTTTCATATTCAAATTTTACTTGAAGTTTTGAATCTTGTGTTTTTATTTCCAGCTAAAATACTTAATTTAAAATCATTACTATATCGATATTTCATTTGGGTGAAATCATAACAATATTGATATTATATTTAATAATTTAATACTTTATTTCTAAATTAATAATTTTGTTGAGTCAGACTTTCTAAAATTTAAGAATAATATATCATTGACAATCCTCACCAAATTAAATTCAACAGCTGAGTTCCTGCAGAAAAATAGCCAGAATACATTTGTGCACTATAATCATTTAATTTTTAATATTTTGTTATTATTGTTTATTATTAAGGCTTTATATATAACATTTTTACAAATATAATTCTTTTTATTTTCTAATGTAAAATGATGAATGGGATTTCTGTATTAATGTTTATATAATGTGAAGGTAAGGGAAACTTGGATATCACTTTTAATATGCCTTTAAATTTTAGTTTCTTACTTGACCACCACTGTAAGGTAAGGCTGTATGTCGAGAGCCCCGACATACTTCCGCGTCTTGCAGTGGGGGGAAAATTGTAATGATATTTTAACTCTAATTTCAATTTAATTAATTTTCAAGATTTTATCTTAATTTAACCCATAGTAACTTTATTCTAAAATATTCTCTTATTTCGTGATCTAATTCCACTATCTCTACTTAATTAATTCAAGAGAAGCTTTGTTAAATTGCAGAATCAGCTAAAATAACTTTCCCACACTCCGCGTGAAGAGGCAAAATACCGCTGATGAGGCAAATTCTTTTTTAAAATCTCCCTGTGTTTCCCCTGCCTTCTTCGCGCGTGTAACAAAAATCCCTATCGAAATCTCGTAATATATTAGCACTATGAAGAAATGTTTTACCTATCAAAATCATAGGTTCTATAAGACCAGGGATAAAATGTCCAAGAGCTTTTTCCTCATTCCTTTTCTGTGTCGTTCTGTGTGCTCATCGCTTGTACATATGCCTGCTTCTTAAAAATGAAATAAAACGACGTCACGAAATAGCAAGTCTCTTCACTTTCTTCAAACTGCATTCTGCTTCACATAAAATTATGCTTACATATATATTTATAAAGAGAGAGAAAAAGTCGTTAGTTCTTGTTGAAATCTTATAAAAATTGGAAATCATTCTTATTATTTATTGTCGAATGGTAACAAACCATTACAAATAGTCGCCGCACTGAACGTCTCAGACTGTTTCGTTGAGTGTTTTTGCAGTTGCCTTTAAGTCAACGCTTTGTTTAGTGAAATTGTAAAATATTGTAAGAAATTCTCGAATGAAAGCTCCCGGAACATTCATTCATTCAGAAGAAAGGAGATATAACAGAGATCAAAATAATAGAAATGTTTTAATCGAATGCAAAAATTATCTGAACACTTTGATTTCTGCATTACTTGGGGTTCGCACCTGTTATCTAATTAGCCGATTCCTTCTTTATTTTAATAAAGAGGTAGCAAAGACGGTGTTGTGTAATTATAAGTTTAGTCACGGTGGTAAGAATGTTTACTTTCGCCAGATGGGTAATTGCTATGACTTAGCTTCGGAAGTTAATGCTCAAATCTTCCAAAACTATTATCACACGAAGCTGACTCTTTCATTATCTTGAATCACAAAAAATTATCTCTTTGATCATATCTTCATTTTAAGAAATTCCTTTTTTTTTCATTAAATTTTTTAATGTTTAATTTCATACAAAATCTGCAACAATGTCTTTAATACATACTTATCCATCAAAAAATTCAATTGCGTGATTTTGCCAGTTAACATTAAGATAAAAAGGAATCGCTTTATTCAGACATCAACTCAACGCAAATAGAATTTTTACTTCCGCTTTTATTTTTTCGTATATACAATTTTGTTTCACACTGATTCAATTACATTCATGTTTTTCAATGTTATCAAATACAGTATGCCTCAAAATATACAGTACTGAAACTCGCTCATCTCGAACACGTGTTTGCGCTTGTCGACGAGGCATAGCTCCAGCTACATGTGTTCACAGAAGTGAAAAGATAATTGTATTGTGCAGTTGTTGTTGGAAATGAGTCTCTCGACAGAGGAAAAAGTATTTATTGTTGAACATTATTTCCGCTAGTACGGAAGCAACCGTGAAGGTGGACCGAGTTTGAAAAATGTTGCAGAATAATTCCAAGAGAAGTTTTTAATAAGACAGCATCAAGTAACACAGTTATACTGTCTATTGTTACGAAATTTCGCCGTTCTGTTAGTTTTTGTTGTTGTTCCTTATGGCACTTGCCATGGACAAGCCCGCTGTTACGAAAACAGCGATTTTAAACCGGTGGGGGAGCATCTCTTGTTTTTATAGTAGCGCCAACTAAGGCCAAGAGTACGGCTTAGCTACTCACGCATCACTCATTCGCTTGCACAACCCCTTTTCACAGGAGGGCACATTCACACATCTCACAGATAGAACAGATGAAGAACAACCATGCCCGAACCGGGACTCGAACCCAGGACGCCCAGATCACGAGGAAGACGCGCTACCCCTATGCCAGGACGCCGGCTTTCTGGTAGTGTACTGTTCCAACGGAAGGGGAATATTAACGAAGAGTTTGTTCAACTGCGAGGATCCGCCAAGAAAGATCTGTGAAGATCCGCCTGCATTACCTGAGAAAATCATCTCTTTTTGCAGAAGTCTACAGCAACCTTTGTTTCAATATATGTTTGAGAATCAGCGTGAACCATATGAACACTATCTACGGAGGGGCGGTGCACACTTTGAACACTTACATTACGCATACCGTGGATAATCAACGCGCTAATAGTGTGTGTGTGTGTATATATGCATGTATGTTAATTTCTTTTGAGGAAAAATAAACTCACTGATGATAATGATGTAATTTTGTTCATCCTTTCATTTCCGTACTGTATATTTTGGCGCATGCTGTAATAATATTGTTTTTTTTTTAATGTATATCATATTAATAGACTGAAAGTCAATAAATTGGCAGAATAAACTAGTCACCAAAGGCAGCTAGCTTGATAAAAAAAATCTGTACATTTGATCTGTACATGAATCAAATTTCATGCGTCTTGCTTAAAGCATATTTTAAGTATCGTGTTCACAATTTGGCAGATATAATTCCAATAATATGGTTTTCTGACTCGGGAAAAGATCTGAAACGTGGAGATCGAATTTTTTGACGATTTCAATACTTTCTCTTTGTACATTTCACATACGAGAAAATATAAAAGCTTAAATCTTTTATTTATTGACTCAATAAATTAACATGTATATATTTTTAAGGAATATTTTAGACTGTAAAAGTACTTTCAGACACCCTGTTTCGGAAAATTCAAAAATAAACAAATGTTGAATAGTTCATTAAAAAGTCAAATTTTTAAAATTATTTTTAAATACTTCTTTGAAAACCTTAGACTTGAAGACTTTGGATTCTCAAATGCACATTTCTTGCCTTCCTTTGAAATTTCGAGCCTCACTCTGGACTTCGTGTGTGTTGGTCTCCCGAGGAGCTGGTTTCATTTATTGTGGGCAATGAAGGAAAACGCGTTTTCACATTTTTATTTACGTCTGAAATGTTAACGAGTTCCTCGGAAATTTCGCTTTGATTCTTGGAAAAACATGTTATTGATTCCTCTTCAAATGAGGTTTGGGAAGATTGATTTTCTCCGTTCTGGAAACTTAAGTAAGAACTTGAGCATTGTGCATTTAGGGGACCATTGATGTTAAAATCTTTTTTCTTGCTTTTATATATTACATATTTCCTCTCAAAAGAAAGATCAAGGCTCTGCGTTGTACAAATTGTATCTTTGGAAGCAGTTGCATGCACGCTTCGTTTTTCTTTCAAGTGAGTCGAACAGAACACGGATTGCTGGCTTGTTCCGGTATTACTTATGTGAATTTTCTGTTTTTTCAGTTGCAAAATTTCTGTAGGGCTGTTTGACAAATTTTCGGTTTGAAATGCCATTCGATTCGAAAAATATTTCCTATTTCTGTGGCCTAGTGAACTATCGTTGCTTTGCATTAAAATTGGCCTTCGATAATCGTAAGTCTTTCTTCGAGTTTCCATATGACGGCTTCTCTCTTTCTCGGCTGCTTTTCTATTTCTTAAGAAAAATCGTATGGCTAGAACTATTAAACCTACCGTTTCTCTCACGCCAACTAGAGACTTTGGACTTTCATCGAACACATCATTATTTTTGTTATTCCTCTTTCGTCTTGAAAGCACAAAAGAAATGCAAGTTATAGCCAAAGCAAATGCCGTGATACCGGCCAATCCCATGATAACTAAACCCACATTCCTTAGGCTGTCGGGTCTATTCGAAAACTCATCCTCTATGTCAAAAGACGTCGCCTCTTTTCTTTGCCTTGGGGATTCTGTGTAAGGATCGAAATCCCCGAAGAAGAATATTTGGATGCCTTCTCCTTTGTGATTTTCTGAGTTCAAAACTGTCTTCTCATTGAACGAGGAAGAGTTGGATCCATTTGTTAAGCTGTCATTAGTTAGATAGTCATGAACAAAATATCCAGAATTTCCTTCAGTGCCATTATTTGCGAGATTTTCTCTAAAAACTGAAAATGAATTGTTGAAACCATCAAAATAGTGAACCATGTTTGAAGACACACTTGTAATGGAATTTGTTGCACTTTCTCCCGACTTCTGTGACTTTGCTTCTAACCATCGAAAATACAGCTGTTCTGGAGACAATGTTCTTAAAAAATTATTACTCAGATTCCAGGGATCTGATTTAAATGTATTTTCATTCTCTATCAGCTTACGTGACGGGGATTCTATGCTTTTTGAAAGATGGTTGTGAGTTGGATGAATTCGTATATTTTCGTTTGAAAAGCCACGAGAAACCTTTTTCTTTAAATTGTAATTAGGAACATTTAGTTTTCTCTTCTTAAAGTTATTGCCAAGCTGCTGTAAAGATTTTGAACTTGATATTTTATCAGATGTATGATTCAACTTTGATGATTGCTCAAGAAATTTATATTGTATGTTCTCGTAGTGGTTAGGAATTTTTCGAAACGTATTGTGCTCAAGTTTATGAATTTCATATTTGCGACTCTGGATACTTTTTCTATTTTTTATTCTCGGTATCTGACTGTAAGAAGGAGACTGTCGATCTTCAATATACATTTGCTTGTGAATCTCTCCCGGATCTTGCTTTGCTTTTTGCTTTAAGATAGTGTTTTTATTTTTTTCATTTCCCAGTGAACTTTTACTTTTTGTATCAAAGGTATCGCTTGGAAAAGTTGCTTCTAATTCAGCTATGTCCTCCTCTCTAATGTCTCGTAATATTATAAAATCCTTCGGAATAGAAATACTTTGAGTGAGAAAAAATTCATCTAAAGCAAATCGTAAATCAAAAATTTGAAGGAAGGTTGATATAGCTATCATAAATATCATGCCTTGCGTCTATTGTGCTATTAAAAAAAAGTTTTAAAAAATCGGGCTTTAAAACAAGTGTTTCTATTCATTCTAATGTTAATGCTTCAACAATGAAACGTTCAAAAATTGTTATTTAAAACAACAAAGAATTCTTTTGGCATTGTTTAGAGAATTATTTATGTATTCTTTTTATTAGCATTTATTGATGAAAATGGTATAGCCAGATAATTATGGAATTATTACATTAATCTTTGAACTTTCTTATGGAAACTGTAAGTTTAAACAGTTACTGGCTCTGCATGTATTTTTTTTTTTTTTACTTTTTCTTTTCTCTTTTATTAAATGAAGATGTGTTTTCTTTTTGCATCTGAAAAAATTCATTTCATTTGGTTTTCAGAGCAAATCTTCGTTGTCATACTTATAAGAAACATTGTTTTGTTTCTCTTGATAGCTTTTAATGGTTCTTTTCGTAAAAGTAGAAACATATTTTTGCAGTAACGTACGAGTTGGTGATTTGTTATTTTAAGTCTCCGAATTACCATACTGAAAGGTAGTTACAAAAATATGTCACTGTTCACTTTCAATTGTTGATATTCGCTGATATCTGCCTTTGTTGCGGATTCCACTTAAGTTTTGTGGGGCCTTTTGTTGTTATAATTGTAGATCCTGGTCCAGAGTTTTAAAATGAAATCAAAATTATATCGTCGTATTTTATTCAGTTGAAGAAAAAATCTCAATGAAGTTGATCATTTTATTTTAATTGAGTGTTAAAATTATTCAGTCACATACGTAGAGATGCTTTTTAAGCTATCATTTTTTCACTTCAGTATATAATGCATACAAAACTGAATAAATTATAAACTCGTATTTAATATATATATAAAGTGTGCTTTGATATAACCGAAGCGCTGATCGCATATTTTCACTCTGTTGTTTTGTCAACTGCAAAACGCAGATCAAATGTCTGAATTATACTTGTTCGTTACAATAAATCTGAGCATATATCTCGTTTGTATTCTGAAGTTATCTTTTTATCCGACATTTTGAAAAAATATATCGGAACCCAAAAATACACTTTCGCTGTGTTATAAATTTTGTGGCTCAGTTTATTAACTTTATAGCTGTAATTTTGACGTATTACGCTGACAAAGTAAACTTCTTGTCAAACAGCATCCGTTTTGAAATCATTTTTGTTCGATGATTGCTTAAATTTCTAACCATCGCCATAGTATCTTTCTGATTCAGGCAATTGTCGATTTCATTTGGTTACTACTTTTAGCTCCACGAAATTACACTGAAATTCAATCTACTGTGATCTTGAACACATTCTTCATATCATTGTGAATGTTTTTTCTATTTGGTACTTTAAGCGAGTCTCTAATAGTACAAAATGCCCATGTAGTATTTTTATATTATACTATATTGACAAATATTATAAAAATATTATACCCTATATTTATTCTAATTGGTTAATTATTTTTAAGAAATATCATTAGCTGTATAAATCGTCACAAAGATATAACAAAACAATTATTAAAAATCATTTCCCCCCAAAAAAAGATATTTAAATTTTTGAATGTTTGTAAGACAGATTCCTATTTTCTATATATGATTATCGCGTCGCAGGAACTTCGACAAAATAGCACAACTAAAACAGCACGACTGACCGGCACTATCTTGCATACTCCCTAGAAAAGATGTTATTACCTTCCCCTCCCCCCACAGCATAAATATTGCGAATCTTAAGTGCTCAGGTATTTATTTTCAGAGTGCCATGCATTACAGTTTTGTAGATATTAGAATACTGAAAAAACTAAATATGCATTTTGTAACACCTTTTTCTCGATCAATCGTAACTACAATTTGACATGGAACTTCCGTCTTAATAATATGAGCATATACCAGAATTCACTTATTTATGCTGTTTCTCATTACGCTAAGTTACTTCCGTGCGAATACACAAACAAACAGTGTTTAACAATTTGATGCGGATCTACACATTAAATACTAAAACTGTGCACCATTTTTTTTTCTATCAAGTTCTTCATGTTTTACACTTATTGTGTTCACTGGCACTCTTACAGATTGGCAGCTACTGATTGTGAATTTTGTTCAGAATTTGTGAGAAATCTATGAATTTAATGCAGCGTACAAAACTGCACAAAATGCAAAGCAGATTTCAACCATGCAGTTTAAAGTGTTTTTGAGTTATCAGTTCACAGACAGATAAACATAATTTCGAAGATGTGTTTCTCCTATTCGAGGAAGTGTGAAATTTAGAAATTCTTCAGAATCTCATGTTTGAATCATTTGACAAAATTTGTATACTTCGTCTTGTATAATTCGTATACTTCGTATTTGTATACTTTGTATACTCTTGTACTCTTTGTATACTTCGTATACAAACAAGTATGCGTATACTTTTGAATATGAAACTGTTTGTTTACTTCGCTTAGATGTTACCATGTTCGTCGAGCAGACTTCCTGTGAATGAAGTTCTTTCGAAATTTGACATATCTAGCAATGTGGTATAAAGATCACTGAATACTGTTGTTCACAGACAGGCAGAGCAAAAGACATATTCCTGGAAGTGTGTTTTTCGAATTCAAAAGATCTAAAACACGTAGATGCGTCAAATCTCAAGCTCGAAGGTTTCGATGATTACGATACTTTTGCGAAGTTTCTGACGACTCCAATAAAATACTGAAAAGCCAATAAAAATAAAAAATAATAATAATTAAATCGAAACTGCATTTTTGGTGGAAATCATCTTTACACTAAATTGTACACAAAATCAGTTTTCACTCTTGTACAATCAAAGATCGTCTCATTTAAAAAATCGATTACTGTTAATGAATCATTTTGAAAACAAAATAATAAAATCAGTTATTTAACTAAAAGCAGTCGAAATTGAGCTTCATTTTAAGTTAAATCTGTTAAGTTAAATCCACTGAATGCTGCTGTTTATGGTTATAAATTATTAGCTTTTTTTTCCCCTAAATTTTAAAATGCAGTAACATCTCGAAATTCCCACTGCAATGCATTAAAATTCGATAAATTTTGAAAAAAAAATAACTACTATTTACAATAATCCTATTTTAAGGTGTTTCACAAAATCATACAAATTTTGTTATATTTTTATATGTGGAGATTAGATTTTACTAAGCATACCAAACTGTAGAAATAGAAACAACAAAATCATTTTTTAAATATCATCAAATCATAACAAATGGCTAACAAAAATTCCTGTAAACGATTTCAGATAGAAATAGGAAAATCATAAAACTCATCTAGTCCTAATAATGTGCCGTGCTTTAATACGTGCCTTTGAATAATGTACTTTGAATTCTGATTACTGAGAAAATAAACACATATACTACAGTCAGTTACAAAATAGACATCAAAAATCCACAACCCCTCCTTCGTGCAAATTATGACCCGCCATCGGTCTATTGCATTATCATTGTTATATCCTCCAAGGGAAGCGAGACTCCACTTACTTAAACGGCGACTTCACATCCACGTACTCATACTCCACCACCTTCTTTTCGTGGGCAAAAATATAAAAGTTATAAATTTCCTTTGGCCTAGTGTTAGCCTTCAGTATGTAAAATTTACTAGATGAATTTCTTATATACTTCATTATTCGCACTATTATACATTATGTTAACAATGTAGTGAATACAAATAATTGTAACCTATGGGCCGATCCTTATCTAGTGCGACGTGACCGGAAACTAATCTCTTGCATCTTAATCTTAATCGTAAACGAATTCGTACGACTCTCGTCACTCTAATCGTCGACACGCGGTCAGGCTTAACTCGTAGGATGTAAATATGCTGTTGTATTTTAATGCTGAAAAAATAAATTTATTTTTGTAATAAGAAAGCATTGTGATTGGAGTCCGACACCCAACATGAACATTCCATTCTCCACATGGTTGTTCATCTTATGTTATTTATGACATCCTAATGGCCTACTGGTGTGGTCTTGACGTTCGGACCGAAAGATTCCAAGTTCGAAACTCCACAGAAGAGCACCATGTAAATGCAAGTTAAATCCATTGAAAGCAAATGTCCTTTCTTTGGTAAGGTGCGAAGGTTTAGAACGCGAATGATCCCATTCAAGTGTTGTTCTCGTCATCTGACCATGGTTCACAATTACGAACTCTGTACCGAAAAGTAGCTTTAGCGTTGCTTAATATACTTTATGCTTTAATGCTTTCAGTTGCGTAATGCTTTAAACTAAACTAAACCTATTCTATTTATTTTTCAAGAGTCAGCCTAGCATGCTGGCAATCAAGAGGTTTATTATTATTATTATTATTATTTTATAACACAAATAAAACTTTTCATACATTATGTTTAAACTGATGTGATTTATTACAATATATTTTTTTTCTGCTTTTAGATATGGATGTGCGGTGGCACCTTAGAGATAGTTACTTGTTCTCATGTTGGACACGTGTTCAGAAAATCTACACCTTATACATTTCCTGGTGGTACTAGTAAAATAGTTAATCATAATAATGCGAGACTTGCAGAAGTATGGTTAGACGAATGGAAAGATTTCTTTTATGCTATTAATCCTGGTAAGTTTATTTCGTTGATTCGATTGCATCAAAGCTACACATATAAATCGAGTTGTATGCTGGATACCACTGTTGACAGCGGAATATTTTAGTTTTGACGAGCTTGCAGCGCCATCTATAGAAAATACCGGATACAAAAAGTTAATTATTAGTTTTCTTTTAAATACTGCCACTCTGACATTTTTAAAGAAAATTAATTTCTGAAAAGCTGTCTTTGCTTTTCATTAACTAATGTAATATAATCAAAATACTCGACTTTATCGGTAACTATAATTTGGAATTAATCCTCTGCTCTTTATATGTAATCACAAAAATGCGATTTTGAGAGAATAATAGAGGTTAATGTACCTTAAGTATCGATAGTTTCCGCTAACAGTAGTTCGATAATAACAATAATTTTTTCTCTGACATTAGAATCGGTAGACACTCTTTTAGTCAACAGTTTCTAAACTATCGATACTGCCGTTACTTTTGAAATTATCGATATTTTTAACAGCTGATTATTTACATTGAGGACAATACTATCGGCAGGTGACGGTATTGTAACGATAATTTTATTATTCACATGCTTTAATGCATTGATGTAAATATATAGTTTTGTAGGATTGTGCATGAATCCATTTCTCTGTATATTTCTAAGAAAATGAGTATAATTTATATGTATTATGTAACCAGGGCGATTCATCTGTTCAGTGACGGACTGAATATAAAAATAAGGTTGTCAAAAAATAATGGGAGTTCAAATCTACACTGCTATCATTCAGTTTTTACAAAGATAAGTCTTTCAAAAAAATGCATGTGGTGAAATAAAAAGGTTATAATAAATTTTTTTTGCGGTTATATATGAATTTAAATTGAAACAGCATAAATGAAATTTAAAACTTATAAATAGTTTGCAAGCTTTAGAAATGCAAATTACTGGATAGATTTTCCTCAAAATTTGTGCGCAAAGATTATAAGGTATAAGAGAATTTTCTAAAGTAAAGATTTAGCGATAACATAACCATTAGTTTTTATTATCATGTGAGAACATGATGTTGTTTTGGTTAGAGAGTTTTGAAACCCTAAATCGCGTAAGCAATGAATAAAGCATAAATGGCAATTTTCATCATCTTTTAATCGCATATATTTGTTTACCTGCTTTTACCAGTATTGCATTATTATTATGCATGTTTCTTTGAAAGCAGATGCGTTTTTAAAACGTTGACCTGCTTTTACCAGTATTACTTTATTATTACATATGCTTCTTTGACAGCAGATGCGTTTTTAAAAGCTTCACGTAGAACTATGATATCATGGCTGTTTTTTAATCTCAAAATCGGTCGAGCCCTAAAACTTTGTTTGCTAGCTAGAAAAATTGAAAATGAAAGTTTAAAGAATTATCATTCAATATATATGTATATATAAACATTATTTTCATTGAAACAGAATGCAGTTTCAAAAACAGAAAGACTCATTCAAGTTCACTTTATTTTCTCTCCCGGGAGGTAAGCAGGCATGTTTATATACAAGCGGCGTGAACAAGCACGTCCGTTCACAGCAACAGATTAAGCAAGAAGTGGCGTAAAAAGGAGAAGCAAATTATTCCTGTCTTATATACTGTGATGTTTTAATAGGGATTTCCATGGCATAACAATCAAAAAGCGAGGGAACCACAGAGATCGTTTAGAAGAATTTGTCAAGTCAGCGGTATTTTGTCCCTTCACTCGGAGTGTGGGAACGTTTAGGCTTTTAGCCGATTCAGCAATTTTACAAAGCTTCTGTTGAATTAATTAGATAGAAAAAATGGAATGGGATCAGAAAATTAGAGAATTTTCGAGAATGAAGTTAATATGGGCTAAATTGAGCTAAAAATTAAGAAATTAATTAAGTTTAAATTAAATTTTAAAATATCATTACATATATAGAAAGAGGGGAGATAGAGACTCATAGAGAAGTCTCGTGATTGTATCAAATTGGTTTAAACTTGCTATTAAATTAAGACAAATAATGACTTAAAAATGTTCTCGCATGATGACTTAAAATTTGCGATCGTAGAATTCATTTTAATTTTTAACTGAAATTGTTTTCGTACAAAGAACATGTTCAGTTATTTTTAGTCTTGCCATTCCAGTTTAATGAAATTAATATAGATGTTTCAAAATACTTTATCTGCCTATGAGATGCCACTTGAAGTAATTAAATAAATTTTTTATCATATTTTTAAAATTATCAAGAACTTTTGGAATAATTAACTTACGGCAGTTTTTAAAAATCATTTTGCGTTGTCTATAGTTTTTCTAATACAATATGAAATTCAAAATTGGTTTGCGTAAATGATAAATAGATACTTTCTTTGTTTAATTGCAATAAAAAAGGAAAAGCGTGCAATCAGATATTTGTTGAAACATTTAAAGTAATTTGGATTTCATGAAATATATTATTAAATGAAATATATTACTAAAATTATATATTTAGAAATTTGCCAAAATTCAGGAACAATTTGCATAATTGCTATGTTTGTATTATATAAAAAAAATTAATTTTGAATTTTTTCAAAAATTAGTTTTGTACAATTATAGAAAAATCTGACAGAAATGCAGAGTTCGCAGCATTCCTGACCTTAATGGCAGATATGTCCCTCTTAAAGGTTGCTCAAAGGTGTTGAATAGATTTTAATTAATTGAAACTAATTAAAATTTCAAAAAATTGTGATCAGTTACACATACCAGCATCCAAAATATGTATACACGAATTTGGTAATTGTAGATCAAATGTACTGGCATACGGAGTGTTAGCATACATTCGGTTTTATTAGAAGAAGCGGTGGGAAACTCAGTCAAATCTTCATATAATAAAGATCAATGAGCCCTATTAGCATAAAATGCCCAACAACATTATTACAATATCTACCGCTGCTGTACCGCATTCAGAATGTTGGACAACGTCGCAGAGATATTGTACAGTATCTGGTGCTAATAGGGAAAATGCCATCATGCGATATATCTATCAATAATAAAGGTATGTGTGTGTGTGTGTGTACGCACACATTCGCAAATAACTTACCTACATACTAATGTAGCATCCTAGACATGCTCATACATACGCTCATTAAATACATATGTATTTAATACATATGTACTATATGTATTTAATGTTAGTACAGTGCGATAAATAATATGTATATTACGAAATATGTATTTTAAGATATTTCTAAATAGAATTGAAAATATTATATTTATTTTCTGTTAGTGTAGATTATGAGTTATATTCGCATGAAATAAATATATGAAGTTCAGATAACAGTTTTGCTCTGTAATTAAACATATACATAAAAAAAATTGAGAAAATATTGAAAACTATATTTATTTATGGGGACAATGGGGTCAATTCACGGTCACGTGTCAGGTACCAAACAAACCGCTTCTGTTCAATTTTCAACCGTTCTGCGCATATCGTAATATCTGCCGATAACGTTGATGAAACCATTGTTTAGTAAATATTACGCTAACCGATCAATTATTAAAAACTTCGATTTTTTTTAAAGATATGATTTTGAATTATTTTCTCCAAATTGTCTTAGTTATATAATTTTATTTCTTATATTAAAATTTTAATTAGTATTTTCAATAGAATTATTGTTTTTGCATAATTAATTAACATCGCTTTTTAATTTGTTTTGGTGCCGCTTTATTCTTTCCTTTCTCATATCCTTCCCCCCTTTTTTTTAATCCGAAGAATATATATTGACAAATGACTATGGCAGTGTTTTTGAAAAATTACATGTGTTCTTTTTTACATATTATTTAAATAGTATTGAATGTTAAATCTTATGAATATAATTCCCCCAGTTAGTTCTTTTTAAAAATAATTATTACTCTTAGATAAGTTAATATTTTAAAGCTTACTAATAAAATTATTATAGTTTTTTCTTATGTAATTACTTTTATAAATACTGAAATTTTGATGTTTTCAGTTTGCTTAGGGGAAAGAACATGAAACTCAAATTAGTATATATTGAATAAATTATGTTTATTCAATATATACTAATTTGCAATACCTACCTACAATAATACCTTTTATATGCATACAAATTATGAAATATGAAAAGGTATTGATACCTTTTTTTTAAATCTATGCATTTATGAAGAAATAATTTCATTTTAATTTATAGAAATCATTAAGGGAAAACAAACAAAATCATGCTTTCATAATTTTTATTTACACATTACAAATATATATATATATATAATATACATAGAGCGAGACATATATATAAAATATATGTGATAATTGTTTGAAAAAATATGATCAAATGTATGTTTTAATGTACTCACTAATTCAAAAAACTAAAAAAAACTATTTACTATTTATCAACATTTATTTTTCTAGACAGAAATAATATAAACACAATATGACAAGAATGCCAATGTAAATGATGAAATCAGTTTTATTCAACAGAAACATCCTAGATACTAAAGAACAGTTTTTTTTATCACTAATAAAAACATAATATTGAACAATACACTTTTAAAGCAGAACATTTATGAAATTTTTTAAATGCTAAAGTTACATTGATAAAAATTACATTGAATGAATATCATAAAATAAAACAAAAAAATACAATGCAGTAAATTTAATAAACAAGAATTAGGTCATGATATATATACACACAGAGAGAGAAATATATATAAATAGGCTATAAAGAGGATTTGAAAGAAACACTTTTATACTTTTATGCTTTCACAGAATTTTATAATTCAAAATTGATATGTTAAAGAAATAGAAAAAAAAAGTGAAGCATGCATGTAGCAATAAAGTTGGGAATAAAAATTATATAATAAATGCTGATATGGAAATTGATTTTCAATGAAAAGACCTTTATTTATTAAAACAAAAATCACTGAGGTGCACAGAGTTATAACAGGATATTATGATAATTGTCAATTTCAGTTTAAATACAATAAACTATTGACAGTTCATTTTTAACAATAGAAAAGTTGTTTGATATAAATTCACTTTGAATCCATCACAAATCTGCAAATGTAATTAGAAAACTAGTAATATTCACTTCCATTTAAGTTTAGCATTATAGCAGTTGTTATTTTTGCAACAGGAGTTTGTTTACTTACATTAATTAAATTTAGATAAGATTTTGTAAAAAAATGTAATGTAATATTCATGTAAACATTTTAAAACCTTCTAAGCATATTCAAAATTATCAGAAATTTCATCACATTTGAATAAAGTAAATAAAAAATGCACTCACGATTTTGTTTGATTATTTTTGACGGCAAATCGTTTACCGATTTCTTTTTCTTCGAAGAGTTTTTCTAACAAATTACTGAAACAGCTATATTTAATAAATGGACCCACACTGAATGAATTCTTCAAAATGATCGGAGCGTATCACCGACTTCGAAGACTTGAAAAAATCTATACCAAAGCTATCAACCCAAGTCAGGATTGTTGAAAGGAAAATAAGAAAACAATTTATCATGACAGTCACTCTTGTGTTTCGTATTAAAGCATGCATCCATCAGCACACCAGTATTTCCTCTGTTAACACGTAATAAGAGGAAAGAAAATGACTCAAAAATTATAACTTCAAATGTAAACAAAAAATCCGCTTCATACTTGGCGGAGAACGTTAATGGCAGACTGATCGACGAAAGCGGTGCGGATGAAACTTAAATGCCATGCGCAATAAGTACATGACATGCGACTTTTACGTCGCATGAATTGACCCATTTCAATAAACTAAACATGCATTGCCATGTTCTCCTGTTCATCAGGTTATTGTGGAGTCAAATTGAAGGCTACATTATGACTTCGCAGGTTCTTTCCAATGCTAATTTTTTTTCTTTTCTTCGGTATGGACTCATTTTAAAAACGGTTAAGAGAAACGTTTGCGTTCGGATACTACTAATACTACCACAAAGATATTGAGGAAAATCATGAAACAGATATCTAAAATTATTTGAATGAGGAGTCTGCAATTCATGAGATGCCAGATAAAGTGGTATCCGACAATGGTAGTAAGTTCACTTCGGAAAAATTCAGTAGTTACTAAATATGCCAAATTTTCATGGATCCGTATCATCAATCAAACAATGGATTGACTAGACAACTAAAAATGTTTTAAAGAGAATAATTTCTGGTAATTGTTAGCAGAGACTCACAATTTTTTTTATTAATTAATTTATTTATTTATTATTTTTTTTTCTTGCCTAACACGTCGCACGATCTAAGAGTTTTAACTCAGTCGAATAACTAATGAAAAGACAACTTGGAACAGTCATAGATTTTTTTTACAGACTTAATATGTTCGGAGGAGAAAATAAAAAGTCGCTTAACAAACATTTATTTTATGGTCAGTTACCTTTTCAATCGGAAAGTGCAGTTTACATCAATAATTATTCATCAGTTCAGGTTTGAATTCAAGAGACAGTTCTTCAAAAAGTAGATCCATTTTTCCTACGAAACCATTACTTTAGATGATAAATAGATACATGTTTACCTTGATTAGATGAAAAATCGGAAAATCCTAGGGCAAATTTGCCGTCTTCTCCGGAAATTCAAAAGAATTCATCTTGTCCTGTCAGTCAGTGGCGGCTCGTGCTATAGGTTCAGTGGTTCAATGAACCCCCTAAAAAATAAATACCGGGTGAAGTTTATTACATCAATATTTAACCACTATCTATATTACTGTTTTGGTTTATTTTTAGTTATAGCGCCTTTTAAAGAACGGGGTAAATCATTTCAAACACCGCTCCTATAGCATCGGGGCAAAGATGCGCAAATTGGAGCTCTGAACCTCCCAAGTATATTTTTCGCTTGTGCACGTGATAAAATCGAAAAGCATGATTGGCTAATCCGAACAAAAGCTATTGAACTTGTCGCTAAAGGAAAATTTAGCGACAGTGGGGATAATTTTTCCCCATTCCGATGACAGGGAAAATATTTGACTTTGTATATTTGAAGATCCAAAACCTCCCCTTTCAGTATAAAGGGAACTGTTATTCTCTGGAATGTAGTTTAGGGGGTTTAAAGGAAATTGAGAACAGGTTTTGACTGGACGGACATTCTAGGCAGAATGAATTTTTTGTTTTTTTCTTTCTTTGTGCATCTACTTTAGTAGCGAGTGACGAATAGTTATAAAAGTTCTTTTAGAATTATAAGCATAGTATTAATATATTTAGCCATGAATGCAGTAAAATTTCTTTTGGAAACAAATATTTCAACACTTCCATTTGAAGATAAATGTGGCATTAAAAAATTGGGCAGACCTGTTCCTGCTTTAAGTATTGTTCAGAAACAAAACGTGAAAGGTAAAGAATACACTCGTTCTTTCAATGCGAATGTATACGACAGGAACAACTGGATATGCGGATGCGATTTCAATAATCGTTTTTTATTGCTTTCCCTGCTTAATATTCGCTAAAGGAAGTGACAGTAGTTGGACGAAAACTGGCGTATGCGACTTATCACATTTGTCACAGAAAATTAAAAAACATGAACAGTCCATGAGCCATCTAAATGTCTCGACTTCTCAGTCTTAGGCAAAATTGAAATTAGACAGCAGCTTAATGAAGCTTTTCGGAGAAATGTGGAGAGACAAAACGATCAAGTCAGAAAAAATCGCTACGTGTTATCAAGAATAATTGATTGTATAAAGTTTTGTGGTGAATTTGAATTGGCTCTCAGAGGACATGATGAAACGGCGTCATCAAAAAATCCTGGAATATTTAGAGGCTTAATAAATTTTACATCTGCTCTTGATAATGTTTTAAATGAACATTTGAATTCGGCTTCTGTTTTTAAGGGTACTTCGAAAGAAATACAAAATGATTTGTTGGATTGTATGTTACAAGTCAGCAAAGAAAGAATCCTAGAGGAAATCCGTGCTGCTGATTTTGTCTCCATAACTGCCGATGAAACCACAGATGTGTCGACTAAATTTCAAATGGTGGTTGTTCTCCGGTACGTCCTATCCAATGGGAAACCAACAGAAAGGTTCTGGACTTTTTTAACACCTGAAAATCACGATGCACATACCCTTACAAATTCTTTAAAGAATATTCTGAGTGAAATTATCACTGATAAGGAAAAATTAATTTCTCAGAGTTATGATGGTGCTAGTGTTATGAGTGGACGACATTCAGGGGTACAAGCCCTTATACGACAGGAATACCCTTATGCTTATTTTGCACATTGTTATGCTCACCAACTAAATCTGATCATGGCGAAAGCAGCAAGTCAAAATAGAGAAGTCAGAATTTTCTTCGCAAATTTGACAGAAATTTCAAGCTTTTTCTCCCACTCCACTCAGAGAACAGAGATGTTAAATAAAATTGTTGGTAGAAGACTTCCATCTTGTTCTGAAACTAGGTGGAATTTTAATGTGAGAGCAGTGCTAACCATTTATGAAAATAAAGATTCCTTAATAGAATGCTTTGAGGAACTCGAAGAAACAAGTAAGCAGACTATGACAATAAATCAGGCTCAAGGACTCAGGTTGAAGATGCAACAACCGAATTTTAACTTCTGGTTAGAATTCTTTTATAAGTTAATGCCTCATATTGATATTTTTTACAATATGTTGCAAATGAGAAATATAAACCCTATGTCAATTAAAACTGCCATAGAATCATTCATAAACGAAATAACGAAGATAAGAGAGAAAATTGACTTCATTCAAGTAGAAGAGACCGAAAATTTGAAAAGAAGAAGAAAAGGTTTATCAGTTACACGAAATGTTGCCGCAAAAGAAATCTGTGACTTAATAGAAAAACAAGCTAAAAACAGATTTGAGTTTTGTGGGCATTTAGTAGCAGCCAATTTATTTGAAGGGGGAAATTTCCCAAATTACAAAAAATTGTTTCCAGAAGAAACTTTAAATACAACTGTAGCAATGTACCTCTTTATAAACAAAAGTAAATTAAAAATAGAGCTGCAAATAATTTATAACAGAAATGATTTCGAAAATGTTAAAAAAAGCAACGGATTTCTTGAATTTTTTGCTTGAAAATAACTTGGAGGATTGTTTTGGCGAAGTGACGAAACTTCTGAAGCTGCTATTAACTGTCCCAATGACAACCGCAGAAGCTGAAAGATGCTTTTCATCTTTAAAACGGATTAAAACCTTCCTGAGGAGTACGATGGATGAGGAAAGACTCAATGCTCTTGCAATATTGTCTATCGAAAAAGAAATGATTTCTAAAATGGAGGACTTTAACGAAAGGGTTATAGACAAATTCGCTTCAAAAAAAGAACGAAGGATGGACTTTACATACAAACTTTCAGCAGCTGTTGCCAAAGGAAATAAGAAAACCTGATATTTATTTCGCTATGAGTATTTTTTAAACAGCTTTTTTACAATTTATAACTTCTTACATTGCTTTTAATATGTATCTATGCTTTAAATCTAATGCTCATAATACTAGAAAACCAGCTAAAGTAGTCCCTATGTTTCAGTAATATATTGTTTTTTAACTAGTAAACTAATACAGTAGCATGGTCAAGATTTCAGTTGGGTGTGGAGGGGAGATACAAGCAGATTTGCAATGGAGATCATCATATAAAGTATTTAAAATTTTATAATTTATGTTTTAATGCAAAGTTAAATTATTTAATCATCAGAATATTACTAATTAAAAGCCATTAATTATTATTTTGTTTTAATTTCAAAAACGTAGCTTTCAGGACGGTCAGCATGTTCCCCCCCGCCCAGCTACTCCAGTGAACTAGTGAACCCCCAACCCAACTGGTCACGAGTCGCCACTGCTGTCAGTCCCGCTACTACATCAACAATGGCGGCTATTTCAAACTCGCAAAATGGGCTCATAATCTCCTGTTAAAATTAAAATCCTGATAAAGACACCTGATCTCTTCGTTCAAAACTGACTTCCCCTTATTTGTCCAATTTTCTGATAAATTGCTGGAGTATAAGCTTCGGTATGAGACTACCTTCGATCATGGGTGAAAGCGGATGTTCTTGCAGTTCAAGAACTTTGCTATATAGGAGAGAAAATATCCACATATCCTCTTTAGAATAGCCGGGTTTCTTTATCTTAAATATAGGAGGGAGGAAGACTGGCAACTACTCACTTCAATTAATTCCGTATTTAATCTGTAACTGTATCTTTAACTGTTATTGCTTTTTTTTAATGTGCGTTCGTAAGAAGCCAATTGTTGCGGGCAGTAGTTGTCTCGAGACATCATTGTCACGATTACGGTGTCTCAACTATTAGCATTAGGATGATACCGGGAAAGCAGCAGAAAGAAAAAAATTGCACGAATTAAACTCGTATGAATGCTCCTTTATTACTTCTATTTGTAACAAAATAACTGATATGAGCGCATATTTCAAGATACTTAAATATGCTAACACAAAATATATGCATAATACAAAATATACACTTAAATATGCATAATACAAAATCGAAACGCCATTGATTTGATCTATTGGTCAAACTTTCGAAATATATGCTCACATCAGTTACTTTACTGTCTTGCCCTACAAGAAAAATCACTCTTCAACAAGTAACTGATGTGAGCACATATTTCAGAAGTCGGATCAACTCAATCCTGATTTTGTATTATGTCAGCATGTTCGAGTGTCAATAAATGTTTCCATATTGCTGAAAGTTCTTTTGAAATCTCCAGAAAAAAAAATTACTAAAATGAGTAATTGGAATATCTCAAAAGTCTAATTAATAAATCCTAAATAAATTTATTCCCAATAATACGAATTTAATTCATAACTTAATACGAGTATATGTATTCAAATGCTGCATAATCTTACTCATAACCTCTTTAATGAGTTATTATTTGCTACATCTAAATAAAAAGAATAAAAAAAAACTCTGCATTTATTAAATTTTTGTACTTGTATATGTCATGTCATTCACATATATCTGCCATTTATTTTATATCCCATGCTCTTATGAACTGTGAAGTACATGGCTGTTTACCTATTGGATTTAATCAATATGTAGATTGATAAAGTGTTCTGTTATAATTAGCTCTAAAACTAATATAATAGTCTGATCTAATTAGCTATTGATTCTCAAATTATAGAAATTACAATGAATGACAATTCCAAGTTTATGGTAAAAAATATTTCTTGTATTTTTTAAATATTGTTTGTTTTACTATCACCTTCCTTCATTTTCTGATTTAGTATAGCAAATCAGAATGAAGGAATATCTGTGAGCCATGAATATAAAATTAGAATGTAAAAAATAGTTAGGTATTTTATTTCATTCTTTTATATTGTAAATATATATTTAAATAGCTTTATCACAAAATATAAGTAATACTTATGCTAGAATAATTTTCAGAATGAAAAAAAAAATGAAATATAAAATTAGATGCATAACTACTACTTGCCAGCATATTTCAAAAAATAAAAACATGAAAAATGTAATGTCTATTAATTGTTCTCTAAGTTTAGTACAAAATAATCTCACCATTAAAAAAAATTAATGATTAATCTTTTACTGCTACTGATATACATTGAAAAGAAAAGCTCATTTATGCACTATTATTTGAAATGACAGTTCGTAAGAAAAAGTTTTCTTTGAAATAATTAGATTTCTTTTTCAAACCGGGGAAAATTAATAAATGATCATCTGGAATACTACCTTAAAACAAACTTTTGCATCTTTTTCTATAGAATAATATAAAGTGATGTTAGGTTTATTAATTGTGCTTTTCTTTAAGCCTGGGACCTCTTGCACGGGCTTGAATGAACACTTGAATTATTTTCAAATTCAGAATACTTTTACTTATAAACTTTGCAAAATTAATTATGTTGCATAAAGCTTGGCCATATTGAAAATAAGTTAAAAATCAAAGGTAGATTTTTATAAAATCTAAAAATTGATAGTATTGTAACTGCATAGTTGCCCAGTAGAAAAGTGTATTACAGTTAGGTTATCCAGTTTATCGAATAATTAATGGTAGCAATGGGGAATAATGGTAACAATTTGTAGCCAAAATTCACAATTTGCTGGTATTGCATTCCCTAATGATTTTGTTGGACACATTTCTAATGGTGGGAGAGTTGGTACATGAACCTGGTAACAAGGGCATTTAGATTATCTGAGTATGAAGGCAGCATTATAAAATATTTTCTAAATAGTTTTTAATGTTTAATTTAATAAAATATATTTGATTAATTATTATTTATCTGATGCAAATATTTTTTACCTTTTGGGGATACTATCAATGCAATTTTTCTAACCAATATCAAAAAATAATTTTAAAAATCATTCATGGTATCTTCTTTTTACAGTTCTTCAAATGTTTACAGAGTGATCTGTCTGCTGAATGAGGAAAAATCATACAATTCAGTTTTGACTCAAACATGGAATTATATTAGGTCTAGAGTGAAGGTCTTTAAAATTTTTAAGTATTAATAACATTTTAAAAATCAGGCATACATATTTTTGACATTTTCTAAAATCATTTCATAAAACTTATATATATATGTACCTGAAAACTATTTCATAATAGTCAGTCAATAGAAATGGATGTCAGGAGAGGGGGGGGGGCATAATGCCTTAAATGGGTTGTAAAAAAGAAACTTGTTACTGTAGTTCTACTTATTTTTAGAATTTAGTATTCTAAATCATTTTTCATTTCGGTTGTCTGCACAGCAGATAAAATGTGTATTAAGCATATCATTTGTTTTTTCTCCCCATAAGTATGATAGCAATAAAAAAGCATCCCAAATCGGTACATTTTCCTTATTTTACTTATTGTTGATATCACCTATAGAAATGATCTAAAACTAAAAATCATCCTTGCACATGAAAAAATTTACTTGCAATATAATGCATATTATTTAAAAATATAATTTCATCATAAGTTTTATTTATCTCGTTACTTAGTCGCAGCTGCAAGTAATGTACTAAAACTTTTGTTGTCAATCAAAATTGTATTTTTTAAAATAAAAATTGCTTACTTTTTAATAACTATTGTAGCAATTATGATTTTTTATTTATATAAAAATAAAGTTTGTTATAATATCATTTAATCTTTTTGGAATAGCATTCATAATTCACTATTCACTATTTCACTAATTCACTATTTTGTAAAAAGAAGGTTCATGTTTGTTTGTTTTTATTCAGTTACATAAAAATAGAAATAAATTAAAAAATTTTTTGGTTATTTTATTGTTTTTTTTTTTTTTTTTTGGTTTTTTTCAGTTGCCAAAAAAGTTGCTGCTGGAAATGTGACAGAGCGCAAAGAGCTTAGAAAAAAACTACAATGTAAATCATTCCGATGGTATCTAGAAAATATATATCCTGAATCCCAGATGCCCTTAGATTATTACCACCTTGGTGAAGTAAGTATGTTTTATGTAGAATTTAAATGTTATGCAGTTTTTGTGTTTTTAAAACTCTTGTTAAAATATAGAGCATAAATTCTTATATTCATAATAATGTTAATGCTGCTTTTGTTTTCTTATAAATCATTGTTAAATTTAAAAACCAACAAAATGATATCATGAAATTTCTATAATATTCTTTTTAATAAATATAATTGTGTTATACTACTATGATAAAAAAAAAATAGGGAGAATGTTTCATTTAAAATGCATCTACCAGTTATGATCTTTAAACATTTATACAATTTCCAAAAATATCTGGCAACAATCAGAAATTTGTTATTTTGTAGTTTAAAAATAAATTAATTTTTAATATAAGCAACAAATTTCAACTTTGCTAAAATATCAAATGTAATTTGAAATTTAGAATTAGCACTAAAATTTGCATAAAACAATTCTTGTAATAAAAATATTTTAATTGTTGCCCCCCCCCTTCAAACTGCTTATTAAAAACAAGAGTTTTTAAGTGGAATATAATATTTAAAAAAGAAAATTCCTCGTAGATAAATCACACTCTTGAAGACCAGCCATATCATTTTATTGTTAGCATGTCAGTCAGATCGGAGAATTGGTTCTTAGTAATTGCCATTTAACAATTAGAGGCATTACTCAACAAAATCTTATTGTGGAAAATGCCTAAAACTAGAAAAACTATGGATAAATAACTCATGGATTTAGTAAAATGATAATGTGTCATATTATGTTGTTATTATTCATAATTTTTTGATAAAAAAAATCAAATGAAATTCCACAAGCTCCATACTCAACTAATAAGCACTATGTTGATTTTCTTCTTTTTTTCATTCTTGACTGCATCTTCAATGTTACTACTTTCAGTCCATTAATTGGATAAAAGAAAATTCACAACAAACTGTAAAGATGTTTCGCAAACTAAAAATTTAAGGCGTGTTTTAATGTTTAGAAAAAACATTAGCAGAAATGTTTTCCAATTGGAGAAAATTATTCTGTAGGAGCTGCAATAAATTTTAACTATAAATTGATATCTTTTGTTTCATGCCATCATTCCAGATAATTTTATTTAGTGTTTCTCCATGTGTCACATATATTTTTGGAAATGAATAATTATTTTCTGATTTAATTTACTTTCTTGTTACTCAACTATTTCAAAGTATTGATTTTTTATTGTATTAAAATTTGAATTGCAGATTCATTCATAGACTAAAATACATAGTTGTGAAAATATTTTACCTTAAATTTATCTAAAATATTGTAATAATATATTTATTTAAAATATTGTAGAATTTTTACTGTGCTTTTCTGTATGATTGAAAAATGTAACTGAATACTGCATCATTTAAGGCATATAACATAGAAGGTATAGCAAATAAATCAATATTTAAAAAATCCATCAGAGCTGCAAATAAGTAGCAATCAAACAAATATGAAATAAAAACTCCATATTTAACATTATATATATATATATATATTGGCAATTGTGTGGGCAAATAGAAGAAACTTTTGAAATTTTGATTTATTTCGCCATGGAAGGTATCATTTATGTACGAAGAATAAGTGGTCAGAAATGCATCCAGTCTACTTCATGAAACAAGAACAGAAGATACCAAAATTTTTATCTTTGGTTATTTTACTATGAGATTTTGATAGAGGTTTCTTTGACACATGTCAATTTAGAAACAGGAATTTTAGGTAGCTTTAAAAGAATATTGTAAGCATAAAGAATTTTTAACCCTTCACTCAGAACATAAGAAAATGCTTAGACCTGCAGTTTTATAGAGCATGTGTAGAATTAATTTTTAAAAGAAAGTGGGAATTGGATCAGAAAATAAACAGAATATTTTAGAGTGAAGTTAATATGGGATAAAATAAGATAAAAATTAGGAAATTAATTGGGATTTAGATTAGATTGATATATATAATGGCTTATTATGACCATTTGTAATGACAGAAACTGTTACTCACTGTTAGTTCTACTCACTTACTAGTTCTGAAACTGTTACTATATAAGAAACTGTTAATATTCTTTTTTGCTTTCTCTTTAAATATCATTTTTTGTTTAATTTGTTTCTTCATACTTTAATTGCATCAGCTGAAGGAATTGATTTCTTACATGCTAGATTATGATTGCCTACTGTGTGCCATTTAACAGTCTTTGCTTTTATGAAAATGTTGCTCTGAAAATCCTCCTGGTTTAAAGATTAATTTAAATATAAATGAAGTTAACATTTCTACTGTTAATCAGGAATTCTATTGATGCAGAGATCTCTTTCAGCTGAATTAAGTTGTATCTGCATTATCATGAATCTTTCTTGTACATGGATTTTAAACCATTGACAAATAATACAAGTGTAATTTTGTAAAATGCAACTGAAATAAGCATGCAATGTTTCCTAATGTTTATATCTTTTTTTAAAATTTAATTGTTTTACCAAATAAAATATTCTTTTTCTTATAAAATCACTATTATGTATCCGTATCCAGATATTAATCTGACAGCTTAATTTATCTTTTACATATATTTTGATCCAGTATTCATTTGAATATAGAATAATTTGTGTGTCTAAAAAGTAGAATCACTAATCTTAAATTTTCTAATTGTTATTTATTTTTTACTGAAAAATTATCTGAATATAATTATACAGCTCGAAAATACATATTTTGTGTTTAAATGGCTATGCAAAACATCAGAAGAAAAATTATGATCCAGTTATTGTTCTAAAGTTAATAACTGCATTATATGTGGTGTGTGATAGTTTGTGCAGAATATCTTAGAGAATGATCTTAGTATAGCTACAGTGCATAATTATTTCTATATAGTTTAATTGCTGTCCTTGATTAATTTCAAATAATTAAATAATAGGTTTAGAAAAACTTAAATTTTTAACTTGATAATGGGTATTTTAATAAAGAAATTATAATTTACTTTTAAATAAAATTTCATAGTGATTTTCAACATCTACACTTTTATTTATAAAAATATTTTATTTATTAAAAAAAACATTTATTAAATATTTAAAAAAAAATCTAAGGAAGTTGTAAGTTAAAATAATTACATATATAAGGATAAAGACAATATTTATTATTAATAAGGAAATTTGAAAATGAAGTCCTCCCATCTGATTCATTTTATTATTATTTTATAATAATGAAATGAATTGAATTCTATATTTTCAAAAGAAAATATCAATAACTTTTCCATAATATTCAAAAGGAAATTTTTTTTTTCAAAAATGCACATGAACAGACCAACAGAATTCCCTTTGATAGGTTATTTTGAAAAAATAACCTTCCAAAATTTGAACAGATTCATAATTTTGGTGTTAAATCCTCATATTAAATTTTATTTCACTCTTTTAGTTATCAATTATGTTCAAATATAAACAGAAAGACAGGCATAATTTCAAATATTTTGGTGTGGGGATAGAGATAGAGAAATGATAATTTCTAGGACTCTAAAGCATAACATTCCACAAAATGTCACGCATCTTAGAAATTACAATATTTTTTCTTCAGTAACTTCAAATTCAAGATTTTAAAAATATATTAATTTAAGTGTTTACTTATAAAGGTACTATAATCATTTTATTGTGAATATGTATTCTTGATGCATATTACATTAAAACATTTTATTATTTTATAATACTATATGTGACTCTAGAACTGCTATATTTGATATTTTTAAGAAGTTGTATTCTCTAATGCTACCGATGCTTCATTCTAAATTGTAAACTTTTCTTCATGGCCTTAGATAAAATCATAATTATATTAGAAATACAGAAATTTTAAAAACATCTTTTTACTGACTTTTCAACAGTTGTATGGATGGTTTTTACACCACAAAACTCCATTAAATCAAATCAAATTAAATGCAACAGTTGTAAGTAAAAACTGATCATAAAATCATTTTGAATACTGAGACATTCATCCAAATTTATATATTCTAATTTTTAAATTAATTTTGTATTTATCAATTTTGTAATTATCTCCTTATTTTCTAGTATCATTTGTTTTCAAATTTCATTGTGTGAAAAGTTTTGTACAATGAAAAAATGATTTATTACTATGAAAAAAGATTTTAAATGCTCATTTTAGAATTACTTGCTGCTTCCTTACTGACAGTACTTTAAATAATGTTGTAAATACCAATGTTCCCAATGGACAAAGGGAAATTTCAGGACCTTGGACTAACTGTTGTTTAAAAATAAAATAGTGGATAGCAAAAATTCTCTCGAGTAACCTCAGTTTCTGCCTTTAACTTTGATGAAAGTATTAAAAGATTTCAGCTTCAAAGGATTTAGATATACCATATAAACAAGGAATTAAATCTATACTCTGAAAAATGGTGCTGCTGCATTTTTTTAAATATATAATTTCTATAATTCTTTTGTCTTTCTTGAATAAATGTTCCATTTGAATTCTTTTACACAACAGATTGCAATTGATTTAATTTAACATCGTAAATTTCACTCGCATGCAATAATGAACCTGATATACAAAGAATAGTAGTTAATTATTTATTTTATAGCTATCTTTGTTTGATTTGTTAAATTTTATTAACTATTGAACAAAACTTTGAATTTTATATGATTATGCTCTTGAAGATTTTAAAACCTTTTTAAAATGCAGTTACATTGAATTTTTTAGGACTAATTTAATACAAACAATAAATATTTTATAATTGCTTTATGTTATGTAGAATAACTTTTAATCTGGAAAAAATTTATATTTTTTGGCCTTTTCTTCCATTATGTCACTGTATCTAGGTTTATTACGCCTATTTTTTTAATCTAGTCTTATGACTTCATATTAATTCCTGATTTTTATTCTGCACTTTTCAGATCAGAAATGAATTTACAAATAAATGCTTAGATACTTATAATAGGAAGAGTGGCGAAAATGTAGCAGTAAGCCATTGTCATGGCATGGGTGGAAATCAGGTAATATAGTATTCACATATTTTGGTATATATTTATTTCTTCATTGGTTTTATGCATATAAAAAAACATTAAATTTTATGATATTCAGAAGCTAATTTTGTGTAGGATAGATATTTAGTTGTATATTATTTATATTCTCCTTTCATCATGAAATTATCATAAGCCATAAAAAAATCTCATATTGTTGTTTTAAGAATATTTATTCAGTTTATTTCTAGAAAGCATTATATCAAGCTAAATATTACTTTCGTTCATTCTAACAATAAAAGCAAGCATAAATAAAGATTTACCACTTCTGATTTTATAAGTTTTGGTGCACATTGAAGTTCTACTTTAATGGAATGTGATTGAATTTAACAGTTAAATTGAAAGTCCAGGTAGTCATGATGAAGAAGAAAGAAACGTGAAACAATAAATAAACGATACTGTTTCTTAGTTCCATGTATTTTTCTATTTCTATCAAGATTCTTGATGGGCATGAATTTTCTGTTGTTTAAAAAAAGCAATATGGCTGTTTTTATAGTTGCTACTCATACAACACCTTTTCTTGGCAATGTTTCTTCAAGTTTTCCCTAGAGCTACTTCTGGAGGTATTTAATAGTGCACAGTTGAAGCACATCATACAACTCGCGAATTATTCTGACTCATTTGACTGAAACTAAAGGCTCTTACAGTAATTCTTTGACAAGTTTTTTAAGAACCATTATCTTTTTTGTCTGAACTAGTTTGTATCTAGACGGCAGTATCTAGATCAATCTGTTGGAAAATTGGATGGAGGAAAAACTTGAAAGTTCCTTTAAACACTGATTAAAAAAAAAAAAAAAAAAAAAAACTTTGCAAAGTGTTGCTTAGATTGTGGGTATATACAAATCCTTAAATAGCAACCGATATACATTACATACTGACTGTGTTAAATGATGGGAGGGGGTTAATTCATGGTAATTTGATGTTTTGGGTGCACTATTTGTATCCACATCATCAAGGTCTTCAACATCCATTTTTAAAGGTAACCTTTAGATTTAAGTTATCTAAAACATATTGTAATATTGTTTTAATCATGGAATAGATTTCCCAAATGACTATTTTTTATTGTTCTTTGGACAGCATGGCATCATATTGAAAATTTAAAATCGTAAATGCTTTTTATTCTGCTCATCACTTCATTATTACTCATTTCCTTCATGTTACAATTCAGGTTAAAGTCATCATGGCACAACCCCTCATTTGAATTGCTTTTTATTAGGAATTTAAGAGCTGAAGTAGAAAAGACAACAAAACAAATGAAAAATTTAAAAAAAAAAAAAACAGGCATAACTTATCAATCATCTTGCTAATATGTATTGTCAAAGTTTCTTTATTGGAATTTACTTTAAAGAAATTATTGAAAAAAAAACTATAAATTTCCTTACTTATCTATAAGATAATAAGACATAAGATTATAATGTTACGAGATGTTATTAGGATAGTGCATATACACAATGAAAGAGAATGTATGTAAGGGTATTATGTTTACAGCTATAGCTTTAATTTCTGTCACAATTTGGTTTTTTTTTAAAATTCTTGTGGCAATTATACATATTAAGTTATGCAGTATTTTTTTATAATTTAATTTATAATTCTTAAGATTAAAATCCAGAAAAATTATTTTAATTGAAAATTTGAAAGTAAATACAATATTCCTACCAAACCAGTGGTCATCAAACCCAACTAATATTGAATAATTTTTTAATTCGAATTATATGAATTTTATATTGCATGTATTTAGAATATTTTGAAGACCTAAAGATTGTGCATTTAAACATACCATTTCTACAAAATTCTGTGTTGAGATGAAACCCCATTAGATTCAAATATCCTGTTAATAAAAGCATGAAGAGAAGACTTTGTTAACTGTGTATGTTCTCAAAATTATAAGATATATTTCATAATTCATACAGCCTCAAGATAGGGCATTATTGTAACTTCAACTGGAATTGCCTTTTTTTTCTCACCTTTTTATATTCAAGGACAGATGATTTAGTTTCAGGTAATTAAAAAAGTTCAGATTGATTTTAAAGATGCGAGGATAATATTTTTCAAAATCTTTTTCTTTAAAACTAATTTTATGTATAGTTTGTATTGCATTGCAAAGATTGCAAACCAATATTATATGTAAATTAGTTTGAATTTTAAAAAACCAAATTGTATAAAATTTGATGTATAAGTGTTTCTATTTTCAGCTGCAATAAAAAAAAATTATTACTGCTTAGAAAAATATTTTTAAACAGGAAAATCATAAGATACCTTTCATTATGTCTTATAATTGAATTTTATTCTATGAAAGGTAAGCTCAATATAGAGGAGCCTATCAACTTTTTGTAATTTCTTCTACAAACAGCAACAATCTATTTAAATTTACAATGGAAGTTTTTATTATCTGCACATCTATGCCATTTTTCTCCAGCTGTGTTTTTCCAGTTTAACAGTTAGTTATGGAATATTGTATTTAGCCTAAAAATATTTTATCATATGAATAATTGATATTTGCATTCAGTGGGGATCAAATTTAATATTATAAAATCTGTTTATTATTTTCTCATTTGATTTGGAAATTATTTTGATTTAAGTGTAGTTTAAAATGTATTTTTAAATTTAAGTAATTAGCATATTTTATGCAAATAATAAATGCATTTATTTTCAGTTTTACCTTTTGTTCATTCTCTTTTTGTAGCAATCTAATTTTCTCCTTCATATAATTGTTGCATACATTTATTTATTTGTTTGCTACAGTGTTTGTTTTTGTTTGTATGCAATATTTTTTTACTTATTTTTTTTTTGTTGCAAAAATCTATTAACAGAAATGAATTTTCTTAAAAAGAATTTCTTTCAGGTATTTGCTTACACCAAAAGAAAGCAGATAATGTCTGATGATAACTGTTTAGATGCATCATCCTATCGTGGACCTGTAAAATTAGTTCGCTGCCATGGTATGGGTGGAAATCAAATGTGGGAGTATGATGAACAGGTAAGATTGTTCATATTTGTTTTTTATGTGCACTTTAAGTTTATTAATAAACTTAATTGATTTATTCAAACATATTTAACTGTCTAAATGATTTATTAATAGCCAACAAATTAACACTTTTTGTTGGAATTTTTTTATTCTTTCAGATCTTAAAATCATAATTTGGAATTTTCTTTATATTGTTTTATTTTTAATGAAGCTCTGAAATAATTCAGCTTTTAAAACATTTATATTTGAATTTAGTTTGCTAAATATGTAATTCATTACAATTAATCTTCTAAATTATAATTTTTACATTTTTATGTTTCTCTGGAAATATCTTAACATTGTTTGCCTGTATATTATAGTGTTATATCATTTACAAGTAATTAGTTCATAACTGCTTTCTAGTAAAGGGAAAAAATTATTCATTCTGTAAAGGTTTTAGGCATGTTTTTTTTAATAATATGAATATCCTGAATTAAGTAGGGATGAAAACTAATTTCGTCTAATGCTTTTTTATCTATTTTGTTATTTATTAGATGCATATTATTTACTAGCATAAGTTTTTTTTTCAGTTTTAAAATTTATAAATAAATAAATTTTTAATTGTTTAAATTAGCTATATTTATAATACAATAAAAATTATATTAAAAAGTCATGAATAGAGATGCTTTTAAATTCAAAATTATAGTCAAACTAGGGGATTACACATCTCCTCACTACACTCACCATCCCCAAGAATCTTCTGATTTTTTTGGGGATTGTGGTGGATTGGAATGAGCGAGGATAGAACTTGGGACCTTGTGGTTCAAAGCCCAGTAACATAACCACGATACAAAAGCAATTGCTCAAGTAGCATAGCTGTTAACTGGCTTATAAGCTATTCACTACAGGATCACTACTTAATACGAGCCAACTTTGCTTGCTTGCCATTTATTTCTGTTAGTAATAAGGTTTTATAAATATATTCATTACTTAGAGTGAGTTATTTAAATTGTATGAAGTACTAAAATGAATTTTTCATCAAGTTTTATAACCTGAATGAACAATTTCTAAAATTAAAATGTTCCAGTAGCAAAGAGGCACATAGGTAAATGTTAGAAGAGAAAAATATATAATTCTAAATTGTTTAAAAATCAAAATTAAATTTACTTCTCTTTTTCTGTTTTTATAAAATATATTTCATTAAAATTAATTAGCATAATGTTTGTAACATCGAAATAATCACCCAAGATGGCAAGTATTAATTTGTCATATCAATCAGCTTTAATGAACTTATCACAAAAAAATGCTGTATTATTTTTATCATATTACTTTAAACTATATAAAAATCAATAATGATAGAGCATTCTGTGTGGTTAGTTATACATTAAAGTGGTAAAATTAATAAGCAATGAAAATTGGCAATGCATGGCCTCTGGCTAGGTGAGGTATTACTTGCATACTCTCCCTTGTAATAATTAAAATGGCTCAATTTAAATTCATTTATCATATTATTCAGTTCCAAAACATAGTATTAAATTTAAAATCTTCGACTTTTTTTGAGCATGTAAACAATCAGAAATTGTGAGGTGTTGTTAAATGACTAATAAATCTCACGTGATTTACCATCCTCATGAAGATATGGACATGCACTGTGGATATGAATTCAGCACCATGTCAAAATTATAATTACTGCTATCTCCAATGCTTTATTTAACTAAATATTCAAATTAAAAAGTTTCAAGTTGAACATATAAATATATATATATTTCTTATTTTGATTCTCTATTGCAAAAAGTAAAAGCATTATCTAAATTGAAACCAAAACTTTCCCTCCTTGCAAATATGATAAATTACATAATATGCAGTTCATCTGATACTCATATATGAGTTTAGACACTGTTTTATTATATATATATATACCTGAAACATTTCATCCTTTGCATTGCTATATGGTAATGGAACCATAATATTACATTAGAAACATTATGTTAAATTTATTGACCAAAATGATTTGCTGTATATAGTTGTTAAGCTGATTTCATATGTGCATATGTATTCTCTTCTTAACCTTGATACCATTTCCAATCTAACTTCTAGATCATCTGAGAACATATTTTGAGTTCTTTGTAATGAACTTTTTATCTTTTTTCTCCTTAAAGTACATCCTTATTTTTCCATGTGCAAAGAAGGGGAAAGATTTTTTATAGTATCATATTTCAAAATATTTATTTCTTAATCCTGCTAGCACTCAATTATTATTATCTAATTATTTTAAAGTTAAAAAAAATAATAAACTTTTTTTGCAGCGATGAAATTTTTTAAATATTAAGAAAATATATAAGTAAACATAAAATATCTATTTTTGATCTGAACATGAAAAATATCAATTTGGTTGCTTAGAAAATGGTTATTGTATTATAGAATTTTAGTTAGTGGAAATTTCATTGAATGATACTTTTAATGAAAGATTATATTTTGATCTTGCATATATGCATAGTCTATTGCTTGAAAAAGCTTTCAACAAATATTGCAAATGGATTTACATATTTCAATTTTGGAATGAAGAAAAACAAAGGTTGAAATCAGATATATGACTTCCATTTTCATGGACCATTCCACAGTTGAAGATTTTGTATGTGACTTTCATAATTCTTTGGAAAAACTGGATTTTAGAAATGTCTTTATCTATTTTGATAGATGGTCCATTGGTAAATTAAAGGGGTTTTTTAATTTGTTTTTTGCATTGAATGATGAAATGCAAAAGCAGTTCTCCTCCTTATTAGTAAATATGAATAGCCGTAGCCTTCATGTTGTTAACAATTCGTTTAAACATATCAAAATAATATCCACTTTTATTAGTAAACTTTGTTATTCTTACATGTATTGTATATTTAAGGATCCTCCAATGAGAAGGGAAAAGTTTAAAAATTTTCAGATAGTGAGATATTTTCTGAGAATTTTTACAGAACCCAGATTTTTAAAGGATGAAAATGCTGCTCTTTTTTCTGCTGAACTGAGCAATTAAAGTATGGAAAGACTTGTGGTATTATAATATCTTGATAATGTTAAACAGAACAAATGTTTTGCTCCAAAATCTAAATCATAAATTTGTTGCAAAATAAAGAAAAATCTGATTCTGGCCATTTTTAATATTTTATTAAAGTCTGCCTATTGTTGCCATTTTACGGCACAGGAAGCTTTTCTTGTGTGCACTGGCTATTTGAAAATTTAGAGTGGCAGGAAAAATTAAGTTGTTGAAAGAACAATAGTAAAATGGATTTTGAAGTTTAATTTTTCATGCAAAGATTTTTATGCAATATTAATATGGGAATCTTTAGGGATTAAATGTTAAAAAGGTTTACAGTGCAAAAAAAAAAAAAAAAAAAAAAAAAAAAAAACAGCAAAACAATTAAGAGATTTGAAACAGAAGTAAACCTAGACTTTAACATATCTTCTTTTGTAGTGTAATAGATAAACCCACTCTCATTTATATACTTGCCAGTAGGATGAGTTTAGATTCAGGGAGGAAAAAAATAAGCTCGTTGCTGCTATAATAATAAGATGAATTCCGTTCTTTATGTTCATGTGAATTGCTAAGAACTACAAAAAATATATAGTTCTATTATAACAGATTTTCAAATTAATATTTAAAAAAAATATTTACAGGGTCAAAAATTGTAAGAGGTGATTTAGGATTCTGATGATACTATCCTATGGCCAAACAGTGATTAAAAAGATATTTTCCCTTAAAAAATAATATTGAGATTGAAAAGCATACAAATGAAGATACAGTGCAAAATGTCTGGTTTCAGGTAAATTGAAAAAAAAAAAATGACCACTCTAAATATTATATGTCAAAAACATGCACCAGCAAAGATAATAATCACAAAATGATGGAAGAATGAGAAAGGGAAATATGTGACAGATGAACTAAAAGATTTAAAATTTAAAAAAGAGATAAAAAGTGTTCACCATAGAAGTGTTTGAAGTTTGTTTGAAATTAAAACTCGATAGCTGTAGTTTTAGTGTCTAAAAGTAAGGATGTTTGCAGTGTGATCGAGAAAAGCACTTCAAAATATAAATTACTGCTTATTAAATGCAAAATGAGCTTAAGTAGTATGCTCCTTTCTTCAACATCTAGAATTAAGCAAGAAGGTAATGATACATTTGAACATCATTAATGAAAGTATTGTATTTAAATTTATTATTTGCATTTTTGTCTATAGTATGTAATTTTTCGATGCTTAAATATTCTATAAAAATGACTGAAAGTTCATTGATTTTTTTTCTGTAATCAAAGTGGGAATATTATAAAACTTTTTTCAATAAATCATTAAAAAAACTTACATTTTTAAAATAATGAATTTATTGATATATATATATATATTCTGAAAATTGTTACATTTTTAATTATTAGGAAAATAAAATATTTCAAATTATTTTTTCTTTTATTGTAAATAAGTATTATGTATACTATTTTATATGTTACATTGACTATTGATTCTTTTTTTTTTTTTCATTACTGGAAAATATAGCGACATCTTAATAAATTTTTCTCATTAAAAGTATTGGGCTATTTACTGTTATTCTGCTTCATATGCAATGAGTATTTCACATGATGATTTAATTAAAACTATTTTTCCCCTTCGCTCCTTTCAAATTAATTCCATTAAATTCAGTCCCTTTTCATACAATTATAACTGCTTCTATAATATGATTTGTCCACTGATTTATGCATTTATTTATCAAATTCTTTCTTGTTGTCATGAATTTTTACATGCTTTCCAGTTTAAGTTGAAATGTTTCCTAATTATTGTATCATTGCATATTTAATCAAAAATGCGGAGGTCTATTAGTGTAGATTTTTAAATTAATAGTAAATACTGAATAATTTCACAGAAAAAGATATCCAATATTAATGATAATTTAAATTAAAACGTAAATAATTAATCCTTGGTTTGATAAAAATTAAATGTTGCTGAATATTCTTTCTCTTCTTTCTATTAATATTGATGTATTATTATTGTAGAATTAATATACTGTAGAAGTATAAAATGACTCAATTTGCATACAATTATTACTTTATTTAGTATTAGTATGATTAGGCAGTATAGTGCATTTCTTCCTGCATTTAAATTGTGATGCTAAATGGATTGTACTGTTCTTATGTTTATAACTGGTCAAAAGCTAAGTTAAATTATTTAGATGAGTTTATCAATAATCATATCATTTTCTTTTTTTCTTTCCCCCCTAAAAAATAAGATTTAAATGAGTGTATATTTATGCTTTTAATGCATGCAGTCTATAATTGTAATCATTTTTTAATAAAAAGTTTCTTTCATACAAAAACAAAAATTGTAATAAATTCCTTAGTTAAAATAGCATACTTCATTTTTTTTGATATTTTAAACATTATTATACTTAAAAAATTTTGATAGGCCAAATTTAAAATTGCTTGGGAAGGTTTTTGCTTTACCAAATTATAAAGGAAAAAAAAATCAATTTCTTACAGAATGAAATGTACTTAAATACTAAAATTTTGAAATCTTTTAGGAATGGACTATTTTACAGTAAACTCCACCTATATACTGAAATATATTCTTGCTCAGTTAGTATTAATAAATTATCACCAATCCTTTCAATGTATGTTTTAAAAATTTTATTATATATACATATCTATCTATTTATATATATATATTCATTTAGGAAAAAACAATTCAGCATGTAAATTCTGGTAAATGTCTTGATAAACCTGAATCTAAAGACCCTACACTTCCTGTCCTGAAGGATTGTGATGGGAGTTTGTCCCAGATATGGATAATGAAAGGCAAATTCAAGTGGCAAGTTTCCTAGATTTCTACTGTCCAACAACGATCAAACCTAAAACTTAAGTAAAACAGATGCACAAGGTCCCCGGAACACATCTGCAGTATTATGAACTCTGTTTTTCATCACTTGCTTAGTTTCTTGGAATTCTTGAAGAATTTAGAATTATGGGGGTGTTTTCTGATGCATTAAATGCAAGCCTCAAGAAAAACTGTTATTTATTATTGTGTTTATAGAAATTTTATAGTTCCTGAAATGTACATCATTTTGATTTCCATTCTCAAAATTGATACAATTTATTTATTTTTAATATATTTATTTACAAGATTTTGAATTATATGAAAAGAAAATTCCAAAGAATTTAAGATATGAGAGCAATGAATTGTGTTTCAGAAATGTAAATATTTGTTCATATATAAATATACTTGTCTGAGATATTTTAAGATTAAGGTGGTCTTTGACTGAAATATGTATAAAAATGTGATAATTATGTTTGCCTGTTTATAAATCATCCAAGTTCTGTATAATGCAAGAAATTTCTTATTATAACTCTAAACTAACATTAATTTGTCAGTTACAAAAAACATGTAAATTTTTTGTCATATACTCAACTTTTCTTTAATCTACAAAACACAGTGTCCAAGAATTACTGGGCTTATTTAAAAAGTAAGCTTTTATAAATGTAGAAAGATAAGTATAAAATGTCTGTACTACTAACTTCAAAGCCGATAAATTTTGATGTGGCATCTTTTAATTGCTTGTGATATCTCCAAGTGAAGTTCAGTTTCACACTACATGTTGGCAAGCAAATACAAAGTTATAGAATTAATAGCATTTGATATATTGCTTCATTTTTCTGAATTAATGCTAAGCATTTAATCAATGCATTAACATAATCTCACATAAAAAAGAAATAAAGGGAGCTATATATGGTGACAAAGAAGGCCATGGCCTATCATTCTGATTAGAGATTTCACATGCGGTCCCCAAATAGTTACACCTAGTATCTTTTGGAATATGATACTAAATGTTCTACAAACAAAATCTAATTAATAGTGCATAACATAGAAAAATAACTTCTACACAGAGAATTTTTACATAATGTTGCATTATGCCCATTAGTTTTTAGACACTGAGATTTATAATTTTCTTGTATTAGACACTGGATTTTATATATAAATTTAACTGAATCTTCTTTAATGTTTTACAGCTTATTTCATAATTTCACTAAAATTTAAACAAAAATGTTCTTTGTCAATTTTTTATGGTTTTCTAATTGAATTTGTTATTCTTTTAAAAAAAATTCACTCAGTAAATTATTCAATTTTTTAGAAGTTTTACTACTTAAAATATATTTTATATTTTGTGTTTAATGGCATTCAGTGAAATGAAAAATATTTCTAAATCTATGACCACTTTAAGAATGCATCATTCCATTTATTGAATATAAACTATACTTTTATATAAAATAAATTATTAGCAAAGTATTTTAAAATGAAACATTACTTCATTATATGGTGCTGTCAGCGGGTGACTCTTTTGTGCACATGATAGTGGAGGCATTAATTTGCTTTTGTTTCTATGTGCCAATGTAGGCATTAATACATTTGTGATATCATTGTCCTCTATTCTAAAATATTACTTGTAGTGTGGATTGTCTACTTTATATCTGTTCAGGAAAAATCATGTGATTCTGAAAACATTTACTATGATTATTTCACTACATAAAAGAAGTTACTTTTTCTCTTTCAAGCATTGTTTTATGGAGTGAATATTCATCTATTGCAAATTCACATTTTTCCTGAAGTACATTTGTAATATAGTTATAAATGAATATCATTCCATTAAAAAAATACTATTTTGAAATAAAAATCTGATATGATTGCAAATAATCCAGAATATTAACATGATACACACAAATATATTCATTTTCTCGAACAATACTTAACTGTGTATTCTATTTAGGATATATTAATTCTTTAAAAAATGCTTTTATGATATACAACTTGTTAATCTGCTTGAGAATGAAATGTTTCTATAATTTTGTTATTTACTATCACATCTACACTGAATTCATGTTGATAGAAATGTCTTGTGGGTGGGTTTATTCTAATCAACAAACTCATTAACTGAGTTAAATAACATTGTTTAATAGTGCTATCCTGGAATTTTTCCATTACAAAAATAAGATTTTTCAATTTGAATTTAGCATGCTTTTTTACGATATGTTTCAAATTTAATTTTAAAATTCGGTTTTTAAGTTGATTTTTCAGATAAATTAAATTTTATTTGCTCGAATCTATTTGAATATCCTAATAGGTACCCACTTGGGACTTGAATTTTTAAAAAAGGAAGTAGGGAGCTTTTCTTCCATTTACATTCACTGAAGTTTCAGAAGAAAAAAAGTCATGAAAAATTATGAAGATTTAATTTAATAACGGAATGATTTTTTTACAAATTATTATTATTAAATTTTTTTTAATTTGAAACTCACCATTCCATATTTCAGTTCTGAAAAAATTAAGGGTCTTTGATTTTTATTGCAAATAGCTTTGTTTGTGTGTTTTTACAAAAATTTTACTGACTGGTGAGGTGCAAATACCATAATGATATTTAAGTCATTAAATTTATCAGTCTATATTAAAAGGAAATTTTTATTTTCAAATGAAAATTATTGTTAAATGGATAGGAAATTCATTAAACTAAAATGTTTTCTTTTTTTCCCCTTTGTTAAAATAAAAAATATTATTAATTTGATTTTTTAGACAATATTTTTTGATTAATATTGTAAATAAATGTTAAATATTTTATTAAAAAAACTCGTAATCACTTTCAATAAAAGTTTATTTTTCAGTGGAAATAGAACTTATATAAATGAATTAATTGCTTGTAGACGGATTACATCTATAGTAATGAAACAATATTTAAAATAAACTTCTTTTCTTTTGTGTGCAAAATATGCTACTGAAAGTATTATAGTCATTAAGTTCAAGATTTTAGTAAATCTGCATGCTTTTAAAGCCCAAGTTTAAAGAAAAAATGGATTGCACATTCTGTTCGAGACCATGGTAACTAAAAAAAAAAAAAAGAATGCAATGCCCCTTCTTTCTCCTCTTTACATGAAAATCTTAAATTCGATGAAATTTTGTGTAAAATCCCTTTGAGGGAAATGTATCTACCCATATTCATACGAACGTAATTGTTTTTTTTAAAAACTAGATGTATAAAATTTGTTTTCTGTTTTTATCATCAAATTTTAAACCACTTCTACCAAAAAGTTGAATATCTGTCAATCTGATTATTCCTGTATATTCGAACTCGATTATTCACTCTAAATATGTTTAGTTCAAAAATATTTTTGAACATCAAAATGCTTCTTTAGTGTTGAATTATAAATGCAGTCAGTCAAATGATGGATTTCGAAAACATATAATGGATTGTCTTTTCTAAATATAGAGTCTTAAAGGAAACATATTTTACCAATATATGGAAAAACTGCAGACAAAGAATAATGGAATAGATGAAAATTCTTGATACTTTTAAATCTTTTTTAATGTTAATGTTTACAGACTGGAGATATGTTTCAATTGTGTAAGGCATCTTGAGGAAGTGATAAAAAAAATCATTCAATGAAAATTGCATATGGTAGATTATCTAATCCAAAACCCAATACTCTGACACAACTGTTGGAATATCTTATTTGTTAATCAGGCATTTGTCCCTTTAAAAATTTAAAACTTTCAATATTGATCATTCGTAGATTCCAAAACCCTCCATGCGTTTGCGTCAGGAGGCATTTATTGTATCAAAAAGAAACGATGAGAGAAAAGATGAAAGGAGGAGTTTACATCTAGTAATAGGGTGAAAGATTATATGCAATAGTAAAAGGCGTTATTTATTTGCGTACACTCTTTAGCGAAATATAATTGTAAAAAAGTGCTAGTCTTGGGATCCTGAAACGAATAGTACGTCATTTGTTTGTTTATTGTGCTCTACTGGACACCTTATAATCCCCCCCTCTGGTGTATAATTCAATGATGTCTATAATTCTCTATACCCTGAACACTATTATCTGACAGGTGTTTATTCCCATAATGTTTTGAATTAAGTCTACTGTAATTTTGATAGGCTTTAATTTAGGTAAATGCCAATATACCAACTGGCAATAGATAAGAATTTATCATCTAGATTTTAAGCATACTTAAAGAAAATAATTCTCATATTCTACTTTCATTGAAAGGGAAAGAATACCAATTTATGATAAAAATTAAGAACTTATTGGCTGGTTTTCCTATTAATTAAAAAAAGTTATAGTTTGATTTTTGATAAATTATATTTTAATTAAGTATTTGCAAATTTCAATTAATCGCTTGCAATTAAAATATGTTTTCTTTAAACAAATAAATTTACAATGATTGTTATATATGATCAGTCCTTGAATTTAAAATGTATCATTAGAATATTTTTTAAAAAAAGTTTGAAAATTTAATGAATTCAATTCGGAAAATTTATTCTAAACTAATACAGAGAATTTTTTACATTCTAATTTTAATGTGGCCCCAAAAAAAATCAAATCGTTATTAGTGTGGAACTTTAAATAAATTAAGGAAATACAAATAAAACATAATTTGCTTATATCATACTTTAAAGAATATAAAAATCTGTATAAATCTATTTATCGAAACAATGTATATATAAATAATAATGAAAAAGTTACTTTTGACCTTGGGCATTATATAGAAACTCGAAATATTGAAATCATTCCTTGTTTTATACATATAAAAATGACTCAAATATCCTGATAATCAAGTTACATATGTTATCTATAATATGCAGTTTATCTATAATAATATGCAGAATTATTTCGTATGCATAGTTAAATTTATCAATCAAAATTTACAATTAATAACGTTTAATAATATTTCTAGCACCTCGTGATAAAGTTAAAATTCATTGCATGAAATTACAGAAAATCTCAGGAGTCTGATTTAAAGACCGATTAAAATGAACAGATTATTAATTTTTCTAATATAAAGATATCTTTATAATAATAATAATAACCCTTCTTTTTAAAATTAAAAGGACCTAAGTCAGATAGGTCCATTTTGATGATTCATAGAGGTTTCAATGAATGAAAATACGCGTGATCGTTCAGGATTATTTACTTGCGTCTAGTCTGATGCCCTTCTTCCTTTGATATTCCAAATAAGAAAAGCTGAGAAATTTTGTTTCGTTACGAATACTTTCCATGCATTATTTTACCTTGAAATATCCCGGTTATATCACTCATAAATAGCTCTAATAAACTGGCACTTTCATGATTAGACTATCAGGAACACAGTTTCCTATTATCTATTTTAGTGCCCAAATATTAAATATATATATACACTGGTGTGCAAAACTTAAGCAACAGGTATGTTTTTTGCCATAACTTCACGAGAAATCATCTGAGAGGCATGAAATTCAGAAATGAGATACAGCATTTTGTTCTGAAAGAATGACGAAAGCATAGTTGTGCAGAAATGAATATAATGCATACAGTATGGAATCAAAAAAAAAAAAGGGCTTTATTGAACTCATAGTATCGTTACACATGATTGTCTGTCCAAGAGGAAGAACAGCAAGCAGATGTTCCTTAGTATGGGATATGCCCTCCCTTTACTGCAATGGTTGCTTCGCACCGTCTCCCCATACTCAGCACCAGATTGTAGTTCTTGAGGTATGAGTGCCCATTCCTCAATCAGCATCTGTTTAAGTTGTCGGGTGTTCCCAGGAGGATGTAATCGTGCCGCAAGGCGTCTCCCCAAAGCATCCCACACATGTTCTATCGGATTTAAATCAGGGGTGCACGCCGGCCAATCCATTCGAGTGATATCTTCACTTTCCAGGAGCGCCTCAACAGCATGAATCCAGGACCACCGAAACGGTCTCTTTCCGTGATGTTACTGGGATGAAACCGTGTCCCGACCTCTCTCCAAATCAACTGGCGTTGGGAATCGCTTGTAACATCACGGAAAGAGACCGTTTCGGTGGTCCTGGAGTTGTCGTCTGGGGAGGCATTATGATGAACGGGCGGACTGAGTTCCACGTTTTCGACAGAGGTTCTGTAACTTGTGATCGCTATTGTCAGGAGGTGATCCTTCCCCATGTGCGTCTGTTCCGAGGTGCCATTGGATCAGACTTCGTTTTTATGGATGACAATGCACGGCCACAAAGGACTTGTGCTGTTGAGGAGCTCCTGGAAAGTGAAGATATCACTCGAATGTATTGGCCGGCGTGCTCCGCTGATTTCAATCCGATAGAACATGTGTGGGATGCTTTGGGGAGACGTCTTGCGGCACGATTACATCCTCCTGGGAACACCCGACAACTTAAACAGATGCTGATTGAGGAATGGGCACTCTTACCTCAAGAACTGTTGGACAATCTGGTGCTGAGTATGGGGAGACGGTGCGAAGCAACCATTGCAGTAAGGGGAGGGCATATCCCATACTAAGGAACATCTGCTCGCTGTTCTTCCTCTTGGACAGACAATCATGTGTAACGATACTATGAGTTCAATAAAGCCTTTTTTTGTTTGATTCCATACTGTATGCATTGTATTCATTTCTGCGCAACTATGCTTTCGTCATTCTTTCAGAACAATATGCTGTATCTCATTTCTGAATTTCATGTCTCTCAGATGATTTCTCGTTAAGTTATGGCAAAAAACATACCTGTTGCTTAAGTTTTGCACACCAGTGTAGTATTTCATATCAAGATATAGAATACATGGTTTATGTTTCTGAAATATATTTGGTGGAGCGCCATAATGCTTGCTTTCTGCATTTATCAAGATAAAAATTAAAGAGTAAAATGTTAGAGCTTCTGGAAAAATGATCAAGTTATTGAAGCATCAAACTGCTCATCACGCAAGATACTTTTATTGACAGATTTTGAAATGTATGCAGTCTACGGTTATTATACAGGGTTTTTCAGTGAACCGTTTTAGAACTTCTAAGAGGTGTAGGGTACATCCTGACAACTCGAAATCATAGATCAATGTGGGGTCGGAAATGCTTTCCTGAAGCCGTGTTTTACAGAGAAGAGGCCGTAAATGAGAAATCGTTTTAATAATACATGAAAAGAAGCAAAAGGTACATGGATTAAAGTTAAGTGTTCAAAGTTTCTTCCACGGGCTACAATGCACGCCTCACATCTTCGACGAATGGACATCCGAACATTCTGGAATAGTCCAGGCATATCTCGAATCTCTCCGGCAGCTACTGCGATTCTTGCAACGAGCTCCTCAGCAGTGTCAACAGGGGTGTCATAAACTAGAGATTTCATATGACCCAAGAAATAAAAATCAAGACATGATAAGTCGGGTGACCGAGCATGCCAACGCACGGGACCCCCACGTCCGATCCACCGCTGACCAAATGTGACGTCCAGGTAGTTGCGAACCTCTCCGCTATAATAGACAGGGGTTCCATCGTGTTGGAACCACATTGTCTGTTGCATCGATGCAGACATCTGTTCATCTCTCTAAAGTTGTGGCAATACTTGCTGCAGAAAGAGCAAGAACGTAGGTCCGGTTAGACGACCCGGTAACAAGTAAGGTCCGATGAGGTGATCTCCCACAATACCGGCCCATACATTGACCGAAAATCGATTCTGTGCTGCACGACGTCGTATTGCATGCGGGTTCTCGACCGCCCAGATATGGTCGTTATGCGTGTTGAAAATTCCTTCCCTTGTGAAGGATGCCTCATTGGAAAACAACACTTCAGCATTAAAAAGGGGATTTGTGGCACATTTTCCCTGGCACCACTGTGCGAAAGCAACACGAGGTACATAATCCTCCGGTTTCTGTGTCTGGACACGCTGCACGTGAAACGGATGCATGTCTTCTGCTCGGAGAATCCTCCAGACGCTGCAAAGGGAAACCCCGACAGCGTTTGCTACACTTCGTGTACTCGTTCTTGGATTCCCCTATACATGTTGCAGCACATTCTGTTCGACGTCTGCAGTCCGTGTTATTCTTATCCTGTCCCTGTGAGCTCTTTCTAATGAACCTGTCTCAGCTAACCTCTGGTGCAGTCTTGCAAAGAAATTATGACTGGGAATACGCCTCGTCTGATATCGTTCCGCGTACAAACGCTGTGCGGCTGGCCCACTACAATTTGCAGCCCCGTACGCCAAATACATATCGGTTAACTCTGCGATCGTGTAATCATCCATACTACTAACTTGGCGTTCTTGTGCGAAATGAAGATTCCCTGCACGAAAGCTCGGACTTTTCGCACAACGCCATCTACCGCGTCAGGAAAGCATTTCTGGGTATATGATTTTGTTTCGACAGGATGTACCCTACCCCTCTTAGAAGTTCTGAAACGGTTCACTAATGTTAGTCGAATGTTCGTTGTCTTTGCGAGAATAAGAAAGCAAAGCTATTCGTTTCACATAAATCCGAAAGATTTCAAATTTCTACTCTTCTTTTCATGCAAAACAAAAAAGAAGTTATCTTCAATGTGTTTTCTTATAATTTATTCTGTTGAGATATACAAAAAGATACCATATCATAAGATAATAACCTTAAGTTTCCAACAAACTTTTGTTAGGGAAGCCAATTGGCTTTGAAACGTTTTAATTTTCTCTCGTTTTTCTGAAACCATTTTGATTTAAAAAAAATTTTGGTAATAAGGGTTTACTAGAAATTTTTCTTTTTAATACAAAGAATGGATTCCTTAATTTTGTGTTTTTTGGCAATTACGCCCAGTGAGCGTGTCTTGCTGTCCCACACTAGCTACATCAATGCGCGAATCAAATACAAGTTATTTCTTGCAACCAAGCCTTGCTTCGCATACATTTCAGAATGGCTTTCAACTAAGGAAGCTATTCGAAGGTGAAGCGAATACGTATTAATCCGCTTTCTGCCGGCCTGTGACATTTATGGATAGGGTCATAAATCTACCAACTGACCCATTGTTGGACCACACCCGCCAGTGGACATCGGTCCCGAGCTTCCCGCAAATTGTCGGTAAAATGAACATATATTAAAGAACCCTGGAAAACCACGAGAGGGGAAAGGGCAAAATACGTCGGTCTCAAGGCGCACACAGGTCGTCGGAACACGGCTTTAGTATTCTGCGCTTCGACGGAAACAAATTTGTTCAGGTGAACAAATACTATTTGGTCTATTATTATTATTTTTATTTTGCCACAATATTTTATGAAAGTCATTTAGGTTTAACTAATCCTAGAGGTATTTTTCCAGAAGATTGGCTCAACAATCTTACTAGTACTTTAAGAAGCTCCCCCCTTTTTTAAATTCTTGGATTTTTAACATTAGCTAGAGTTAATAGGAGTCGTAGGAATATTAGATTTCATATAAAAAGTCATCTAAATTTTGGAGGTTGGTCAAAAAATAGTCTAAATAATTATGGGATAAAGCCTGAAAGAATGCAGACAAAAATGTAAACATCTACAAAATAAGTAAAATCATTTATTAGTGAGAAAGCTGAACAGCATCCTGATCACAGAAAATAACAATATTACAGATCCACTCATTCAAATAAATCGTTTTGCTGAACATTACCAAGACAAAGTATGTAAATCAATCCAACCCCTTCGGTTTTTATATTGAAAAAGAAGAAAGTTATGATCATCCTTTTACAGTTAAAGAAATGAATCACTTTGCTTGATATGCATTTCGTCCCCAGTACACAGTTAGACAAAAATGTGTTTTTCGATTTCAGGGAAGCCAGAAATATACAGATTCTTCAAAATCTCGAATCCGATTTCCTTCTTTTTTTTTTTTTTACTATTACAATACCTTTCCTATACTTCGTAGACGAGAAAGTAATAAATAAATAAAATGTGTAATGGTGTCAATCTATACTTGCCTAGCAATTGTTAATTGTATTTCATCCCTTAAATAAGGCCAGATTAATAAATAGATAAGAATCTTTATTTTTTTTGGGGGGGGAGTTGAGGTGGTGACAGAGGACTTTGAGACTTTCATTGTGCAAAGGCCACTACACGGTTTAATCTGGTTCTGTATTTCCATTAAGAAATCCACTATATTTTGCAGAAAGAAAAAGGATGAAATGACAGTGCATAATTTAAGACGTCAAATTAAGATGTCAAACACACCTGTAAATATCAGCTATTAACTATCATATGCATTAAAGTCATGGGTATCTATTTCATAATGTACATTTAACTGCATAATTTTTGGGAAAAAAAATATTCCATGTACAAAAGCTTATCATGGAATTAGAATGCAGCTATTTTGCTTTTTCTCCAGAAAAAAATTTACAACACAAAAACCTTAAAAAAAGGATTGTTTGATTTAAAATTAATCTTTATTTGTAGAATATTATTTTCAACCATATAATAACAGCCATAAAAAAACAACAATATTAATTTATTTTTGACTTCTTAGATACAATACATAACCAATGACAAAAAAAAAAAAAAAAAAAAAAAATCTCAGATAAAAAAACTGTTAAAAAATTATAAAAATTATAAATTTTCTTTTTTTTTATTGACATTTTAATTATAAAAGTAATAGAGAAGTCTGATATAAAAATGTATCAAATTTTTATATAGGAACATTTTATAATTAACTATCAAAAGGCTGATATTCAATATGATATAAATCTTTCCTTTTCTGATGTAATATTGGAATCTGTTCTCTTACTTCATCCACTTTTGCTATATCTGAAAAAAAAATTATACAAAATTTCACTAATTTATTTTATATGAATTAAACTTTTACAAATGCAAAAAGATTTAATTACCAATTTCCCCATAAACAATCGACTCTTTTTCATCTGTAGTGGCGACAACACTTCCCCTAAAATATTATCAGAAATAAAACAAAATTTATTAAACACATTTAAAAAGTGTTAATTAAATATTTTAATCAGTGAATGTATAAATATTGCATGGGGAATATAAGAAATATTGATTTTAAAGGATAATGAACATGACACATTGCAATTCGATAGCATTTTCATTGCTCTTTACACAACCTATAACATTTTATATAGTATCAAACACACACATATCATGTAAACTGTTTCATTAAATACTAAATTTCAGGAAAGAAAAATTTATTATAATTTTTCAAACAAAGACAAGGACCAAGACAAACAAAGACCAATTTTTTATGCATTCATATACTTAATAATTTCAATTTCATTGTCATTTTTATGTACTAAAAATATTTATCAATCAAATAAAATATCACTTATTGCCTTATTCTAATATTAAAAAAATTATAAATTCAATAAATCCTTCCATGTATTTTCATTAAAATGAGTGCCTCTCAACCTTGCCTTTATCTGTCACAGCCCATGATTCATTTTAATCAGTCATATAGTTTATTAATCTGGTGTAATAAAAAATATATTGAATCATATAAAACTGGTTAATAATTTTCTTGTACATAATTATAAATACATCAGCAAATTACATAATTCTTTAATAGCATTAAACATCATTAGAAACCACTAATTAATATTTGACATTAAATTATGATCGTGTGAAGTTAAACTTTCTAATACATATTAATAAGAAAAGAGCAAAAATAATAATAAAAAAAACTATTTCAGTTATGCTTTTCGTTTTGATGCATACAATGACGATTTTGTAACAGTCCCTAAGAATGTACACAATACGATGATAAATAGCTCAAGGAGTTACAAAATATTAAATCTAATAGTATTCTAATGAATAAAATTTGCTAGAACACATGCCATACTTTGAACTAACAGAATTTAACCTACCAAATTATTCAATTTTATTAATAAATTTTAATATTTTAATTTTATTTAAAATTCTCTTCCCTAACTTTAAGTATTCTTTTGTATATGCAACAGCAATATTCAATATTAAATTGAAAATAAATACAGATTTCAAAAGTATTTCAAGTTAACTGAAAATAAAATGAATGTATAATTAATTATTTTTAAATCATAATATTAGGCTTTTTTTAAATATAGATGGAAGATCTCAAAGAATTTGTTTGAAATGTTTAGCTAAACTTAATGAAATGGAAATTAGTTTTGGAACCTTCATTTAAAATTAAAAACAAAACTTTTACAACTTTTATATAAATTTATAGTTATCACACTGACATGCTTTTGTTTTATTGTTGATAAAAAATAAAATTGTTTTCTTCAAAAAGCAATAAAAGTAAAATTCTTTAATGCTTATTATAATCTAAGAGAAATAAACAATTTTTAATTGAATGAAATCCATTAGAAACTATTTTAATGAATTAAAACCCAATTCTTAAATTCCATACAATTCCTCCAGTTTTTATTTTCTGCAGTCCATTATATTTAATCAGTTGTATCAATTTGAAAATGACAATATTAATAGATCACTGAATTACAAAACTATTCTTATTTTTGCATTTGAGAACTTAACAAAAAATTTACAGCATTTAACATTATTTACTAATGATAACCTTAAAATAGTAATTGCTTTTACTGATCAGCATTTAACATGATTTAGCACTTTTGGGGGTTATTTGCAAATTAATTTTACCACATCTGGAATATGTATTAAAAATAATAGATGAATTTTTTTCAAAATAAAACCTTAAATTTTCATCAAGAAATACATCAAAATTGGATAAGAAAACAACACCAATGTATTGATTACTAATCAGTCAAGATATTTATATGTTTGAAAATAAATTAATATTAAATTTTATCATTATTCTCTAAAAGATTATTAATTTAGCACCATAATATAACAATGAATATAAAATTCTAAATTCTAAAATATCAATCACTATTTAAAATAAAGCAACCCAAAAGTAAAAAGACTAAGAAAAAGAATGATTATTCAGACATTTTAAGAATGTTATTTAGATTAATTTAGATACCAGTTTCCATCAAATTATAAATATTTTAATCTAAATTCATTAAATATGTAAAAGGCCTTTTTATCATTAAGTAATTTTTTAAAAAATAATCAACTGACCATGGATTGACTAGTGTACTATGTCCCCATGCATTATATGATGCACTGTTATCTCTGGCTGGTGAAATAGTAGCAACATATAATTGATTATCCACAGCTCGAGCTCTTTGTAACAATTCCCAGTGTGCAGGACCTGTAGTCATATTAAAAGCTCCAGGATATACTAAAAGATTACAACCTAAAAAAAAAGATGTAGAAAACATTAGCTTTAGTGCTTTTATAAATACAGTAGATTTGTAATTATTTGGTTCAAGGGCAGATAAAGACCAACATCTTACGGAGATTATGCTGAAATATATAATTTTAAGAATGGACATTTTCTGGAGAGATTTGCGAACCAATAAAAAGCATTAAAGGTATTTTTGGACTAAAAGGTGTTATTTGTAGCATAACTTGTCAACATTTATTTTAAATCTAAAACCAGTAATGACATTTTCAAACTAATTAATTAATTTCATAGCAAATAAAAGGAAGTAATACTTAAAGCTTCCATAGTTGCCAATCGTTGACACTGAATTTGCCTGAAGTTTTGATCATACTATACTTCCTTTCTCTATATATAATGAATATACAGAGTAGATTACAATTTCTTTGATAATATATAACAAAGAGTACTCTTTTGCAGATAAATTATCTTGTCTTGATAGAATGTATTTTCCTAGTGTTCCTAATAGTGATTTTACGTGAGAATCCCCAATGGAGAATTGATTGCTTATTAATGAAGTTTTCATTATTTTTTTATCTTTTAAAACAACATAAGATATGCAAGATCCAAACAAGATTAATTATAAAAAAAATAAAATCAACTTATTCAATTCTTTTACCTAACTAGTTTAAAATTATTTTTTTAACACACAAACAATCATATAATTTTTTGATATTTATTTTATCAAATAGAATTATTTCCAGACAACAAAAGATGACATAAGGTTTAGGAAGTAGGGGGAGGAGGGGTCATGAATTTGCCCTCCTACCACACTGATTTGGCCCAGTGCGGTAGGAGGGTAAACTGGATTAAAAAAAAAAAAAAAAGACAGACAAGTTTTATAAATGCTTATTTCATATCCACCTAATATAATAAAAATATCCTCTCCATGCCAAAACACGATCTTTATTAGAACTTTATAAATGTTTGTTATATAATATTGTTCATTTTAAAAATTTATTATAGAAAAAGAGAAGTCAAGAAAAAAAGTACAAATTTTAAGACATTTTTTATAATGTTTAATTTTATTAGAAGAAACATAAAATGATGAACACTTATAGCTGTTATTCCTTACTCATATTCTTTGATTTGAGTACCATCTTATATCCCTTTCTCTAGCCCAAAAGATTTTTATTAATAATACTTGGTGATAAGCCTGTCTAGATAGGCTGTTATCTTGTTAATCATATATTGAATCTGATCTTAACTAATGAAAATTTTGAAATAGAAAATCTCATGCAAAATGACAGAGAAATTAAGAAATAAAAAAAATCCTTATTTGCAGTTGGATGTTTAATAAAATCAAAAATTTTGTTTTCTTGAATGGGGGTTTGCCTGCTCATTATGATTTAATGCATATACTTTAAAAATAAATCAAATATTAATGTAAAAAATAATGCAGAGTAAAAAAAAAATTTACTATGGATAATTGTTTTTTAAATGAGTCGAATAATAAAGAATCAATTGTAAATTATTTTTTATGCTTATCTATTTTCTTTACCTTTTTCTGCATATATATTTGCCATGAGAGGAAATCTAATGTCGTAACAGATGCCCAAACCTACTTTCCATCTGCCTGAAATAATAATTCATTTTAGAATCATGAAATTTTATAATATTTATTTTAATACATTTACTTTTTTTAAAAAAATCGGTCTAAGAAGAATTAAGTGGTTTTGTTTCTATCTTTATATATTTATTACATACAAAAAATAAAATAAAAGTATAAAACTAAATGAATAAAAAGGGAATTGAAATTCAATAACAAAATAATTTATTGCAGTTAATTTCTTACAAAAATAGATGCAAAAAATTAAATTTTCATTATTATCTGCATAATAAGTTCATCTTTATTTCCCAATTGCCTTCAGGGATATAAAAGAGTTACATTGCGGCAACAACAACAAAAAATAGTTTGTAGAATTAAAAGCTAATAATTTTAGATCAATATTTGGTGATTGAACAGAATTTAGAATAAACTATTTTGGTTTAAATTACTCTTTTGATTGCCAAAAATTAAACTGCTAATGAAGGAGTACTATTTAGGAAATGCTATATTAACTTCCTATTAAACAAAATTCGAAAAATGGTTTCATTTTCATGCTTAAATTTATATCTATTAAATGCTTACGTTTTGATACAGTATCTTTTATTTATTTACCGATACTAAATGTCAAAATAAAAAAAAGTTAAAACATTCGTAGAAAGATACTATACATAAAGTAAAAATATCTTCTTATTTTTTAATAAATGAATTTAGGATACAAAAGAAAAGAGGTTCTAAAGAGAATAGGTAATAAATTTGAAAAATAATTAAATTTCTGAATCTTGAGGATATTTAAGCTCATGAATTAAAAAAAAATACACTTTCCAAATATGAATTATTTACTATTCAGCTAAACTTGAAAAACAGAAAAGACCAATTTTTTTTGTGCATTTTTTTCCCCTTCAATTTTGTTAAAACATTGAGTTAAATTGAAAAAAAAAAATTAACAAATAATAATTTGAGACTTAAAAATAAAAAAATTCAAATCAAAATACATACTATAAAATCTAAGTTTATTGCTTACCCATAGTAAACATGGTAAGTGAATTTCCAGGTGCCAAAGCATCAGATTCTTTGAATGTAATTTTCCCAGGAATGTCAATATCAAAAAGATGAATCTATTGTACATGGCATATTATTTTTAATAAACAATGCAATCTTTGAAACACATATATAAATTAATGGGAGCGCATCTACTGAAAAACAAGCAGATTGTATATTTTGAAAATTTGTTTTCAACTTCTCTTAATCCAAAACTTTTATATGCAATTTAAGATTTTTTAAATCACCAACTATGAACAAGTTTTAACATCTATTAAATCTAACCATTCTTAATTAATACAGAAACATTCATTTAAAATATGTGCCAAAACATGCTTATTTTTTTCTATTTAAAGAACAATGATCTTTATTAGACTTGTTGAACTTATAGGTATAAAGAATGAAATGAAATAATTATGACAAATTAAGATTAGAAAAATTCAATCCCCTGCATTTTCCAATCATTAGTTTCACTAATTAAGGATGCAAAATTACAATTTTCTTCTTCTTCTTAGAGTAATTGAATTTCTGAGCAATTCTGAACTGAATTGGGGAATTCCATCCAGAATTATTTTCATTTTAAGAACTTCTTAATACTGCTGAACTTCACAGGAAGCTCTTTCCTCATGAAATAAGATTTTGTAAAACAATAATTTATAATATTAAATTAAAGTTCTACAGAATCTTTAAAAATGATTTCCTTTTTTAATCTTTGCCTTAATGAAATGTTAACAAAGAACAAAAATAGAATAGAGTAGAACATCAATTATCTAATTTAGATGACAAGATAAAATCCATTTATTAAGAAAAAATGAAATTTATCATAGAAAAAATTCATTAAATTAGCAAATGTAAGTAAAAAGAAAATATAAACAGGGTAAAATATATTAAAAAAATAAATAAAAATTTAATTTTCTATAAAATTTTTATTATATGCACTCAATTACATATGAACAGCATTATATAACTTCCTTTACAATTAGGAAAGATTGAATCAAACAAATCTACAATATTTACTTTACGATGTTTTGCTAATAAATTGCCAGCTGGTCCATAAGCCAAACATGTATTGAATAATTTATCCCCATCCCTTTCAGGAAAGGTACCTAAAATTAGGACAGACATTTCAAACACTGGAATTTTTAGATATATTTTATTTCAATTAGTATCTAAACAAATGAAAAAATACGATAACGAACCTCCGATTAAATAAACATCATTTTCTTTGGCATTTTTTGATAGCATTTCACTAGTACATCCAGGAATGGATTCTGCATACTGATTAAAATATTTCACACCATAGGGTGCATTAAAGCATTCCTAAGTAGGAAAAACAAATCATTTTATTTAAGTAATTTTAAAATAGACCCAGGGAGAATAATTTAATGAGGACAATACTTCATGACTTTTAATTATTATTATTTACAAATTAAAATGATTTCTAATTCTCCCTAGAGCTAATAAAAATACCATTTAAACTAACTAAAAATATAGTAAATCAAATACACTATAAACACAGTTAACTTAAATACACCTTATAAATTATAATGTTAAATGTAAACATCTTAAACAATCTCTTTGTAATTATTTAAATATACCTTTTAATTTACCATAAAGATATAATAAAATGCATATGATAGACAACACACATAACTAAAATATTTAATGTGAAAAGGAATCTTAAAAAGTGTAAGGGTAGGTCGAATATTTCAAAGCAAGTTAATTTTACACAAAAACACCATAGGTATACAACAATAGGTATAAGTTAATAAGACAATTTACATTATCTTTGTTCCAATTAAAGAAAAAAAAAGAGGAAGAAGGATGGGATTACACAACATATGCTAAAATGGTAGGCACGTATTTAGTATATGAAACAATCCTTAAAAAAAAGTAATGAAAATGCGCCAATGTATTGGGAAAATTCTCCAAATACACATATATGCTCTCATGAACTATTTAAATATTAGCCCTATGGAAAACATTTTGTTCATTCTTTAATAATTTTTAGAAATTTTATAAGATTTTAAATAAGTAACATCCTACAGTTCATAATGAGCTATTCCCTGTAACAGTGTTATAATGTAAATAATCTAGAAATAAATAATTACAATAAAAAATAACAGCAGAGTATCTGTCTATATAAAATCATACATCCTTTATCTGAAACACAGATGATTCCCAGATGACGTGAAAAAACTTTCTTTCAGAATCTATCGATACATATTTGTATTTGTTTCTGATTTATCAATCTTCTGCAGTCATCTTAATGATGAATTTTGTCAGTAAGTTCATTTTTTTCTTAATACTTTCTTACAAAATTACATATTATTCTCTCTCTCTCTCTCATATATATATATATATATATATATATATACACACACACACAATTAGATAGCTCAAAGTAAAATAGCTTAGATAGATAAAAATTGAGTTAATAATGTATAACCAATAAGTAATAAAATAATTGACAAAAATATTTAAAATAATGTCAAGCAAATAAATTCAGCCTGGTGCAGAATATATAATTAAAATAAAAACCAAATATTATTACATTTTAAAATAACAGGGAAAGAAAGAATGCACAAGACAGTAAAACAAAAATTAAGGATAAAAAAGTAATCAAGACGTTAACTTGAATAAATATTGATGCTTAAATGTCAATAATAAATCTTTTTTTTTAAATAAATTTAAGTATGTTTATATATTCTCTCTTAGTTCTTGATTATGATCAGGGCTTTTATCATTTCTACTTTAAACAGATTATATATATTCATTGATACTGTAAATCAAATATTTTAGATAATTCTCTCTAATGATATAAAATAATGAAACTTTTACACAAAATAATGATATTTTTTTCACCAGTGTAGATATAATATATTATTAATCCAGATAAAACTTGAATAATGTTTCAAGTCAAATTATTTACTTACAGGTAAGCAAACAAGGTTTGCTCCATTTTGTGCAGCCTTTTTGATAAGGGCACAAGCTCTTTCTAAATTGTTCTCTTTATTAGGAGAAACAGCACACTGGATTAGAGCTAACTTCATTTCTATAATCAAAATAATTACAAAAATAGCTCTAAAAATTTATTTTTATAGAATAAATGTTTAAAAACAGAAAAATTAAACAAGAATATTTTTAATTATAAGATTACGACAAAATGTCTAAGAGAAAGTATTATATTTATACAGAAATAAAAACTGAGCAGTAATTACAGCATATATAATAAATAAAATTTATTCCTTCTATAACAATATTTATTACACCATATATAATATTATAAATTACTCTAATGATAATTATTATTTATAATATTTGCACATATAATAATGAATACATATAACACATTTTTGCACGGTAATAATTGGAATAAGTAAATACCACGCTTCTATTCCTTGTTAAATTTGGATAAATGATTCGCACATCATTATAAGCGACTATGTTTTATACAAAGAAAAAAAATATTGCTGTTGTTTTATGTTATTGCCGCTAACATAATAAAAAAAATGTAGAAATTTTTGCCATAAACAATCACCTGTAATTGTATTTATTTAGAAAATAAATCAATATGGCAAAAAAAAATCAATTTTTTCCAATAAAAATTCTTATCAAAATTTCACATTATCAACAGAAATGTGTTCACCTAAACTTAATAGTACAAAAACCAGTTTATACTTCGTAAGACTGCAGCCATCAGCTGATAAACAGACCAAATTCCTAGCAGACAGTTGTTTCAAAGCAGATTGCCAGCGCTACTATCGTTTGAGGGGGGAAAAAATTACATTGTAGGATTTCCCAATATTGCCTATAAAAATAAAAAAAAATTATATCAAAAGATACTTTGAAGTCAACAGTAACTAGCTATCACAATTTTATAGCATTCTTTTGTAGTTAAATGGGATTTTGAATTGATGTCCTCTTCTCTTTAGGACAGGCCCATAATCAAGCCATGATCAACACAAAAAGGTTCAAAACAATTTTAACCCCCTGAAAAAAAAAAAATGTAAGTCACTTTTGGTGCAAACTTACTTTCTGCCACCAAAAAATCTCGACTCTTAAAATTTTTATCCACTAATTTTTTTTTTTTCCATAAGTGCTTTCTACAAATTTTTCTTCATTCACTAAAGTTTAAATTTTTTTTTTTTTTTTTTTATGTTTATAAACTTTGACTCTTTGGCATTAGGGGATGACAACCTTATCTGCTAAAAATCCCCATTCATCCGTTTCAATAACAATAAGAATAATTTAAATATAATATTTTGCTATATTTCTTGTATGTATGTTTTTTCATATGTTTCCTGTGTGATAAAAAGACCTTTCTTTTTTGGCGCAACTTCATTTCAATAAGGTGCTTACGATTTTAAATCTCGTGGATGATTCTTTTATTTCTTCGAATTAAGTTCCTTGATAAATGATGAGCAATATTAACATCTCATTTTAAAGCAATATTAGGCCTTCTTTGAGACAGACCTTCTAATTTTAAACAACTGTCAGATGATGAAGACGACGTCTGATGTGGTTTCTTTCTCTCTAAATTTCTTCACAGCATCAGGTGGAGGGTATTTAGCCCCGAATGATTTAACGTACACTCGATCTGCTTACATAGTGATTTTTCGATTGAAGTCTCTAACTTGGAATTCTCCGATCCCGAAGTCGAGATTTTACCACAAGGCCACCATGGTCTCCCAATTCATTCATAAAAGTAACCTTAGATAGAGAAATGTTTGATTTATTCTGTAGCAGATTTATGAACAGTATACTTCAAACTAAGATTTCACTTAGGATTAATTTCAGATAAAAACTACTTTTTGGTGATTTTTCTGTTTTATTTATTTGGAATAATATAGAACTTCCTTACTCAAGTTTTATATATGGTGTAATGATTTGTCAATGAGAGTTTTCTAAATTTCAATTTTATTTTCAAATATAAAAAATAATTCAAAATAGTAGGGTTTTTTTTCAGCACAGTATTATGACTAGAGGATATTTTGTAAATATCAAATTCGATATATTGTATCTACAACTTTCAACATTTATTTAAAGTAAGAATATAATTGTTTAAATCTTAACAAAACAATTACGCCCAGTAAAATATTTTCATTTCGAACTATGTCCTTTTATTATTGTGATGAAAACTCCTTATCTGACTCAGATTAGTTAATCTTTATTTCTGTGAAAACATTCCTAATTTATAATAAACATCATTAAAATTGTAGTGTGTAACGTAAATGAAATAACCCATATATATTTATGTGCTTCGCTCTACAGTAAAATATACTATTTTGCATTTTCTTGCATCCTTTTATGTGTATGTTTTCGATACTACATCTAATAGCGACGTATTAAATTTTCAAGTCTTTTGTTAAAATATACAGTTAGGCTTTCTTACTGTTGTAGCAACAGTTAGTGATAACTGAATTCTACGTGACTTATAAAAACGAACTAAAACAATAAATTGGGTGATTTTTGTTGTTAGTAAACTACAAACAAAACAAGATTCTAAAGCTTTGCTCAAATACGGATTGAAGAATTTTCTTGATGATATTCTCTACTAACCCTCTGACTGCGTAATTTTTTTAAAAATCACTATTTAGAAGCGATGTTTTCAAATCAGTTCAAATACTTTTCAAATAAAGTGAACTGATACTATTGGGTCGTTCGGAAAGTAATTTCGTTTTTTCCCGACAGAGGATTTAATTGCATTTTTTTGCACCCAACTTCACATTTAAGCCGTATAATTTTTATATGCTTTGAGAGCTCATATAGCAAGGCTTGTGTGTGAAAAATTTCAATTAATTCTACGCGGTAGTTTTTGGTTGGTACCCTTTTAAATATGGAGAGCGATAAGCAGCATTTTCGACATATCTTACTGTTTTACTACAGAAAGGGTAAAAATGCTGTTCAAACCAGAAAGAAATGGACCGATGTGTATGGAGAAGGTGCGTTGACAGTACGCCAGTGCCAGAGCTGGTTCGCTAAATTTATTAGACGGTAAAACTTTCACCTCCAATGAGGAGGTCAAAAACCACCTCGATCAGTGTTTTGGCAGCAAAGACCAAAACTTTTATGAGCGTGGAATTATGCTACTGCCAGAAAGATGACAAAAGGTATTGCACCAGAACGGCCAATATATAATTTAATAAAGTATTTGTTTATTATACGAAAACTGTCTTTCATTTCCACACACACACACACACACACACACACACACACACAAAAAAAACGAAATTACTTTCCGAACAACCCAATATATGTCACACGATAATAATATGATATAATAAGATTTTGTAACCATAAAATAAACACACTAAACTGTGAAAAACGCGGGATGCAATAGAAAATGGACTGATTATCAACCTGCGGAAATCGCGGGATAAGAAACTGAAGGGCTAATAATAAAGATGAATGTGCATCCATATGTTGGCGATTTAAAGGCTAGAGCATATGGCCTTGTGTCACCAAACTTGGCACCCATATACTTTGAAGGACAAAAATGTGCACCAAGGAGAAGTTTTTAAAAAATGTAGTTAGAATTTTATCTAATTAATAATTAATCGGAATTTAGATGTTTTTTCACCATAACTCCAGAAAAATTACAGCACAAAAAAGATTTTTATGCCAACTGAAAATTAAAAAAAAAAAAAATCTTTACAAATGATTAATTCTTTTGCCGTATAATTTTTTTAATTAAAAAATAATATAACATAAAACATATATTTTACAACAATAACATATATTTACAATAATATATTTTAGAAACTCACCTCGTTTTCTTTGTTGTTACGATATTTAATTTGGTTTTTTTCCTTCCCCTATTTAATGATCAAAACATGAAAATTTGGTTTATTTTTCCATGTTAAATGAATTTCAATATAAAACATACTTTAAAAAAATGTTTTAAATTTTGATGCATTAACAATTAAGGCTTATCTCAAAACTAAGCAATAAAGAAGAAAAAAAATAATGAGAATTAATTTTTAATATCTGCTGTTCTTTCCTGTGATAAGCCTTAAACAAGGTACAGAAAGTAAATTAGGGAAATGATTAGTATAATGAACAGAATAGCGCAAGGGCATCTAGAATAGTACTATTCTGTTCGAATTAATTGGGATATCCCTTTTTTCTTGTCTGTGTATATGATTACCAGTGATATTCCGAACAGCCTCAAAACGGCTATATCTTCCTAGAAGTAGTGTGGCGGATCGACCTTGAAATCCGACCAACTTCTTTAGAAATAAAAAATAGCCTTTTCGCCATCTGTCCCAATTAATTCGAACAGTATAATATAAATAACATGCTTATCAAAATTTGTTTTAAAAATATTTTGCTGTGAAAGCCCTTTTAAGTCAAGTTATTCAAAATGTTGAATTAAAATGTTTCGCAATCATTTAAGCAGCGATTCAGTTAGTCACCAAAGGCGGCTAGTTTTAAGTAAGTAAAATGATCCTTCGATTGAGGGAAAGATGCCTCCATATTTTTCTGATGGAAGGAAATATGGTCACATATCTCTGATAATTCATGTCATATGTAGAAAAATAGTGAAGATTAACAATGAAATAGCTCTTATTTGTACATGTTATAGTGAAAACCCGAAATAAGTCAAAAAGCGAATTAACTAGGGAAAATGCGTTTTAACTGTCAGCGCTGAGGAGAATCCGCATTAACTAAGGAAAACGCATTTTAACTGACAGCGCTAAGGAGAACCCGTTTTCTCTAGTTATTTCAGGTGTTTTCTTGTTAAAACCATAAGAATCTAGATTTCTTACATGTGAAAGTTTCAAAACAAGTGCAGTCGTCTAGTTTTATTCATCTTGGAACGTGTTCGTCTGTGGATTATTTACGATGAATGAAGAAAATGGTAATGCTTTTTGCGCCAAAAAATTAATTTCTTGAACAATTACAGTTTTTTACATAAAAAACAACAACAGAATAACTTAAAAGCTATAACATATGATGTATATAACTCTCTCTTATCTGAGGTTGAAGAAGCAAAATCTGCTGTTAGCGAGACTTCAATTCCGTACAGCAGATTAAAAAGGTTTGACATTTTTAAAATTAGTGGAGTAAAAAAGTTGGTTTCTTCAAATGATCCCATAAAATATCATTTACCAATTGAAGAAATTTTTGATGCTATCGAATTTGCACATTTGCTCATAGGATATGGGGTTAAAAACAGACTTAATTCAAGAAATTTTGCTACTGAGATGATACAAATGTTTTTTTTTAAATCAATGTATGAAACATGCCAACAGAAAAAATTAAAAAATAAATAAAAAAGGGAAAGGTTTGGTTTACAAACATATTATTCACCCAGAAACGAACAGACGCTGCCAAGTGGATTTGATTGACATGCAATCTCAGGCAGAAAATGAATTAGATTTATTATAGTTTACCAGGAACATTTAACAAAGTTTGTGTTATTACGACCACTTCAAAGCAAAGGAATGGAAGAGGTTGCTTTGCAAATACTTGATATATTTTTGATATTAGGGGCTTATTGTATACTGCAACCTGATTTTGGAATAGATGTTTCTAAATTCCATTATAGAGCAGTTATGTACATATTGGCCAGAATTGTTCATGGGGAACATCAGCACAGAGAGTCCCAGATTTCGGTTGAGAGGGCCAACCAAGACGTAGAAAATATATTGGCTTCATGGATGAAGGATAATCAAATACAAAATGTTCCAATGGTCTTCGTTTTGTCCAATTCATAAAAAATAGAGCTTTAAATTTAAGAATAAAACAATTACCACACAAATATACGTTTGGGATTGAACCAAGAGTTATAATGACAACCATAACCTTGCCATCAGATATTATAAACAATATCGAAGACAAGGATGAATTTCAGAAAATTTTCGAGGACATGAATGCAGAAGAGCAAAAAATTGAACAAGCACAATCAGAGGAGCATATGCTTGCTAGTAAATCGACCAAAATGTTTCTTAGTCATAGAAACTTTAATAAAGCAAGCCAAGCGAATGAAAACGATGCAACACATCCTAAGTTTGATATTAGAGGTAATGCCGTCGTTCCCATTCCAGATGTTGATAGAGTAAAAGTTGATTTGCTAAATCTCATCGGTTGTAGTGCTTGAAAAAAAATTAAGATGGTCTTTATAAAATTGGCACTAAAATTAGAGTTTTGAACAAACCTTATTCGAAGTTAGAAATGATATTTAAACTTAATAAATTCCGTATTTATTCAATAAACATATGGTTACTACTAAAATTAACTTTATAAGTATTTATACAATAGACTACAGATAATCAAGGTACAATTTAATAAATTCACTGATTTTCAGATCTTAATTCGATGTATCGCCGCAAATTTTCTTGACTCAAGAACGAGTACTGAATCAGGACATTTCGCTGAGAACAGCAACAAGAAAAGGAAATGTAGGAATTGGACAAGGGTCGCTCGCTGTTCTTGTAAAAAAGATTATTTTTCAATGAGATGTTTTCGTATGAACAATGGTTCTTTTTGCAATCCTAAGTGTCAGAGCAGTTTGTCATGTCGAAATAAATAATTTGTAATAACAGTACTGTATTAAACAATATTCAAGTAAAGTATTTTTCTTTCAATAATGAGTACTTTCTTTACACACTGTATTAGTAAGTATAGTTTAATACAATAATTTTGGATTAAATTTTATTGTCTAACGAAATAGTTAAAACGTGAATTAAACGGGTTCTTTCTAGATCTGTCATTTAGAAAGCGTTTTATCTAGTTAATTCGGGTTCTTCCTAGCGCTGTCAGTTAAAACGCGTTTTCCCTAGTTAATACGCGTTTTGACTGATTTCGGGTTTTTACTGTAATATAAAAATAAACATTATTTGAATTATAAAAGACAATTCTTTGAATTTTTATTTCGAAAAAATACAAGGAAACTTTATAATATCGTGAGATTAAAATTATATTGAAATATACTACTGAAATTTTATTAAAAATGTTGCTTATATTGATTTTTTTTCATTTTACAACATTTTAATCATTATCTTTTCATTTAAACTTTTTTTAAAAATTAGGATTCATAATTAGATGTTGAACAGGTGAAAGTGTTCTTCATTGAATACCTTAACTACCATATTTTTAAATGAAAACACCATTCACAGAAGGGGTTTTCAGGTTTTTGTCAAGCACTTCTGTTATATTATATAATCACTCGCTAAATAGGCAATGAAATAATAGTGGTTTCATTGGAAAGTATGTTGTAGAAGACTTTTTTTTGTATAGAAAAGATATATATATTTTTTTATTTAATACATAGGATAACTCTTTCTTAAAAAAAATAAGACAATTTCAGCTCAGCTCAATTTTATTAACGTCTCGTTTTTAAAGCTACACTAGGGTTATTTTAGTACGGACCTCGTACTTTTGAAACCTGTTCAGAAGAAGGATGACACCTTAACTGGTACCCCCTCTCCTAACTTCTACGCCACACCAGCAGGAAGTCCCGGTTTATAGACCCCGACAGATTTAGCGTGCACCAGACTCGCTTATACGACGGTTCTCCGGTGGAATTCGGTTGCGAACCTCAAACATTCCGGTTCTGAGGCCGAGAACTTACCACTGGGCCACTGTGTCTCCCAGGAAAACTTCAATAATAATATACTGCAAGCGTGAAGCTCAAAGGTGTTTACCTTTTTTTTATAATCTTTAAGATATTGTGATATTCTCTCTGCTATCATTTAAATCTCTTTCACTTACGCTAGGATTCACCTATTGTAGTGAAATAAACAAATCTTGTTTCCAGACCTTATGGGAAGAAATACTGGAGGTCAAAATCTGGTTTGACGCGTCATTGGAGGATTCTGATAATATGAGATCATAAGCTATAAATTAATTTGAAGCCCTTTTTAGGTCAACTTTATATCTAAATGAATATGAACATGAACCAAAGTTACTTTACTTGCACTTCAAATTTCATCTTTATGGTTTCCCCCACCATACTTGTTATCTGATCTGAAAGCCATTCTTATATTGTAATTAATCGCATCTATTATATTTAGTTTCTCTTATTTATACAGATAACACCAGCGGGAGTGATCTCTACAAAACTTTCTCGCATATTCTCTGTTAACGGTGTTATCTCAGAAAATACCTTGCAGGACATTATCATACTGTAGCTACGAAATATTAACTTTAGGTGTGAATTTAGTATTTTCTTCTGGATATATTGTGTGATCCTTAAAGAAGGTTTTGGCTAGTAAGCCCTGATTAATGCTATCCGAAAATCGATTTTGTGTTTTAAGCGTGTTTTTCCAAACCGATTAGAACAAAAATTTGACACAAAACTACAGTTGTAGTCTCAAAATCATATTCAAAATTTGATATATTTCAGTCATTGTGGTTTTGAGTTATCGCGTTTGCATGTTTATAATAGTACAGACGGACAGATGGTCAACTACATTCCGGACTTGGTTTAAAATTTGACGTGTATCTGTACTAGAGATATTAAATTTCTGTGCCAAATTTCATTAATCTAATTCTCTACGTTTTGTGGTTATCGTGTTAACTTGTATTCGGACAGCCGGAGAGACAGACTTCTTCTGAAAAGATTTTGCTCAAAATTCGATAGAAATCTACAAATGTTGTGTACGAACTGTATTCCAAATTTCATTCGTCTAGCTCAAAATGCGTATGAGTTATCTTTGATACAGAGAGACAGACAGACGTTTTCCAAAAATGTGTTTTTCGAATTGAGGGAGGTTTAAAACGAGGAGATTAAGGGAGGGAGATACAAATTAAGAGAGACTTAAGACGTCAAAATCACGAGTTCCAATTCTTTGACGATTACAATACTTTCTGTATACTTCATTATGAGAAAGTAACAATGTTTTGCATTGAAAACTCGGAAAATGAAGTTCCGCCATGTGATCCTACAAATTATGAAGTGTCCAATGTTTGAAAGTAATCGTAGCATCAGCTTTAACAGAAAGAAGTACAGAAAATCAGTGCTAAAAATATCGAAAATAACTGTTAGTATTGAAAGAACTACGCATAATTAGTCATACGTTTAAATTGAAGTAGACACGGCAATTTCTCATAATTTTTTTATAGTATAAGCCATTAATGATCAGCCTCCTATTTATACGGAAGTTATGTTTCAATTTATTGACTAAAAGTTCCATTACCATTTTTTTTTTTTGCTTCGTTTAAGAAGTTAATACGTATTTTAATAAAAGGGAATTATTCCCCCACATATCAGCATTTCTCAAAACTGAGGGAAATTTTTTTCACATTAACCGATAGGATAAGATGATTCCGCCAGATATGATGGGGGCAGCGGTGGCATGGTGGTAAAGTCTCGGCATCAGAACCGGAGAGCTTCAGGTTAGAGATTGAATTCCACTCAAGAATCGTTGTGTAAGCAGGTCTAGTGCACGTTAAATCAGTCGGAGCCAAACGTCCTCTCCCTGGTGTGGTGTGGAAGCTTTGGAGCAGGGAGGGCAACTCAGGTTTCGTCCTCATCAGTTAACCGCGATACAAAATTCGAGGTCCATCCCAAAATAGCCTAGTGTTCCTTTAAAGCTACTAATATGACTAAACCGCCAGATATGATATAGCACAAAAAAAAATATGTTCATTTTATTAAAGAAACCTGGCGTGGGAAATATTTTTTCCCCTTCTTCTTTTATCTGTAAAAAGAAAAGCGAGCATTTGAGCTTTTAATGGAGAAACAAGGTGTCTATTTTGTCATATTAAGGTCATATTTTGTGGCACTCTTTATATTTGTATAAGCGACTAATACCATACATTGGATTTTCAAAATTAAATTTAATAAATGTAAATGTAATATTTTGTCAGCTATTTAGAATCGACTGGGTTTTATCAGTTAAATAGATGGATGAAACCGCAGACGATTCTGGACATTTTTCTTCAAATATATTCTGAACTCTTTGAACATCTGATCGACAGCTATAAGCATTATATTTTTTCTATCTTTCGAAAGCAGAAATCCACTGCAAATATATTTAGTGAATCTATGAATGCGTCAATAGTTCTTCATTCAAGATGTTTTTGTTGATGCTGGTCATAAAAGTAACAAGGCGGCAGTAAAGTGGGAATATTCCAATTTGTAAGAAATACCATTCTTTTTTTTCTAAACATCTTTTGAATGTGTAGCATGTTAATTCCCGCTTTAATTTCAGATAAAAATTAATAATCACGGTATTCTCAAAGATGAAATATTCAATAAATCTCCAAGAAAATAATTTGGCTTTTCTTTCCTATAAAAGACAAAACTGCAAATATCTTTTCGAAAAAGTAATTATATATTTTTAAAATTTGGCTGCATCGATCATTCCATTGACACGTAGTGGGAGGGGATAAAGGAAAAACAGGATGAAAATAATATCGGAAATCAATAAGAGGTTCATTTTCTTCTCTTGAACAGGTAGGTCACGTTCAGTGTGAAAAAAACGTGTACCTTATTTATGAGAATAATGAATAACAAGCAAATTGCTGCTTGTTAACTTTTTGTTTGGAAACTTATTGACTTAAAAAAATTATTTAACAGCGAACATACTTTGGTTAAAATATATCTGTGATTAAAATATACTTAGCAGTTAAATGCTGTTTTACTTGATTAAATTTGCATCTCCCAAATGTTGACGAAATTTTTTGACATGCAAACAAAAAATCAGTAAGACTTTTTTTTTAATAAAAAAAGAACAGAAATTTGTCTTTCGGCTTTTTTTGTATACTTTTTGTTTTACATGTTACTTATTATAACATGGATAATTTATAATGTTGATCCACATTATGAAGAGTATTGAGCATGCATTCGGGATCATACTAATCTATACTAATCTGATTCAATATTTGATATTGATCTAAAGATTTGGTTTGAATATCATGCACTAAAATTTACACTTCTAGTTTGCAACATTTTTTATTTATTGCATTGGTATGCACAGTTTAGCAGATAGTCAATCGTTAATGAAAATTTGATACCTATTTTGAAATTCGTCCAAAATCGGTGAGAAATTTACAATTCTGCTGCATGTACTAAATTTCATCTATCTTGCTAATTGTAATTTTTTTAGTTTTCGTGTTTAGAGATTAAAAAGCATACAAAAAATAGGCTAACAATGTTTTTATAAATATTTATTTATTATTTTTATTTTGGGAAGCTTAGAGCATTGAAATGCCACAAAATCTTGAGTTAAAGATTTCTGGCAATTTCAATATTTTTTATTGCGTGTGAGAAAATAAAAAGCACATAAGATTTTAATTATTTGACTATTTAAAGCACAGATTGCCTGTAAACTTGTAATCTAACGATGCTTCAAAAGTTAATTCTCAAAAGTCCAAATACAGCCCCCCCCCCCAATTCTTGAAAATTTTTATGCAATAAGAATTTTATTAAAGGATTCTTATTTCATAAAAGTGAATACAATTCTTATTTCGTATTAAAAGAGTTCTATTGACTCAGAATCATCGTGAACTCGTTCATTCGGCGAATTGAAGGATTCGTTATCACGAAACGTTGACTGGAGTTGCCAATTATATTTTAACATATTAATATTCCATTTTTTTGTTTTCCATTATGTTGTACTTATACTTTTTTATACTTCAATTTATACCCGAATAGTTCTGGATGTTTCGACAAAAGAAAGATTCCTTTTCAGTATTATTCCATTTACTTTGGAGAAGTTCTGTTCATTCCCGTGATAAAGTCACATTAAAATACTACATTTTTCCCGATATTTTGAGGATCGGTGTAGCTTATCTTTAGTCAAGACTTCTTCTATATATGGATATATGCTTCTAGAAAAATGTTTTCTAGCAGTCATCTTCTTATAATTGTATTATCAGTTTTCGGACTTAATAATCAACATTTGTTACAAAATATTTCAGTGAAATTGTTCCATTTTAATAGTAGCTTGACTTATTAACGAAAATCCTATGCTATTTTATGTAGTTATGGTTCTGATTCAACTTGGTCCAGTATATCAAACCAAGATTTTGAAGTACCAAAGGAGCACTTGAGATTAAAATCTGATTTAACTCCAATAAACGGGAGCTACAGATCACAAATGAAAAACTGGCCACCATTTGTGTTTTACTTGGAGAAAAACTGGTTACATCTAGCCCAATTGCATCAATGCAATTCATTACTAAAACGTACATTTGTCTACAGGTTTTTTGAATATCATTTGTTGAGAGCACATCAACAGAATTGATTCATGCTTCAGAGCCATGCCATGGTATGTCTTTGGACATTAGGTCCCAGAATGTTTGTTTTTATATAAAGAGCTCGCAAAAGAAAAGAAAAACACGTTAGCTCTTTATAGACAAGTTGAATGCTTAATATGAACTATATATTAAAAATATCTTTATCAAATGCTTAAAGGAATGAAAAGTTTTCACCATTCAGGAAAAGCAATGAAAATTCATGCATGAATCTCAAATAATCTTACCAAACTTTGAATGCAGTCGTTTTGTGTACATTTGCTACTTTTTAAGTGCACTATATGAGTTCCACTATATATGTGAATTTGGGACCAATCAGACCAAAACTTGAATGGAGTCGTTTCGTGTTAATATGATATATAAAAAAAGACACTCCACCAGTTTTATTATATACATGTTTGGAAATAACGGCACCAAAGTTACGCCGATTAAGTTTTACAATTTATTAAGAATTTTGTATTAGAAAAAGGATAAAATAACTTGTAATTTTTTTTAAGTTTCTGTGATCTGATTTCTCAGATATTTTTGTGATAGAAAGGTTTCTTGTGTTATAAAACATGTAAAGAGAATGGCATAATTATTTTGAGTTCCAATGCAGAAAATAGAGTATCATAGATTTCTGGGACTATTTCAGATATTTCTTTAATTAAGAGATTTCCATATAGTATTCAAAATGGATTTTTGAATTTTTATATAATTTTAGGAACCAAAAGAAAAAAAAAACTGCTCGATTTCAAGAAGAATATAGCGATAGAAATAGTCATAATAAAAATAACATAAAAACAGTTTTTGTTTCATCATAACGCATCGTTTCAATTTTTTTTAGTAATAATACATGATTCTAATAAAGGAACAGTTTCTACTATGAATCTAATCTCATATGTAAACAGCGACAGTTTCAGAGAAAATAATCTTATAATGAAAGTGAGTTTAAACATCTTTTTTGGAGCCTCATCTTCACCTTACGTTTTGATGTTTTCAGAATCGATATGCTTGCGAGGTTAAAGACACTGTTTCTCATTTCGGTAAAAAAAAATCTGAATTTCCTGTTATTATTTCTATGTTGGCTATAAAGCACACTTTTTTTGTGATATGGAAAAAAAAAACTGACTAAGAGATCTCAAATAATTTTATGAAAAATGTGAAATGATTTGTTCTTTAAAAAAAACTGCTTAGTTTATATGAAGTTTTGATCAAGAGCTGAGTTTTGCTTTATCAAAAAAAAGGAGTACGATAACATGAATTGCATTTGAAACAAATTAGACGGAAAAATAATTGTAACTTCATTCCATTTGTTCAATTTATATCTTTGCCATTTATTGAAAAGTAAATATTCTTCAGTTTTATACTTATCAATAAGATATTCAACAATTGGAAGAAAAATATTACTTGCAGCTGAGACGATATAAATCTTTTTCTCTAATGAAACATATTAACTGAAGGAAAGAAAGAAATTTTTTTGTTAAGGTTCGTCAAAATGATACAAAACGATTTCCTAGTAATCTGAAAGTTTCTGCTATTGAGAGTTCAAAAATTTTTGTGCTAGATAGAACCCTGAACAAAACAAGTGTATGTGGTTCTGACGGGAGACTTCTGAACTATCTGGCAGAAGCTCTTAAGTTTCAATTCAATATTCTCCTACCCTCCAATGGGGAATGGGGATCACTTAAAAATAGAAGCTGAACAGGTGTCATAAACATGGTGAAAACAAATGAAGCATATATGGGAATTACGTACCTGCTATTACAGAAGAAAGATCTAAAGTTGTCAATTTTAGCTGTTCATATACGACTATTGACAGAACTTTTGTGGTAAAAGGCCTTGGACTTCTTCGTCATCTGGCGGGTTACCTACCCTTTTAGCCAAAACTTCTGGATTCTGTATATTCTGTTGATAATCACAGCAACCATCGTGTTTCACAAAGTCCTATTTAAGAATGCCTCATTGGCAGACAATTTTATTGCAATATTGGGTAGCATCTTGGGGCAACCTATACATTGTCTAAGATTCTCTGATGGAAAGAGGATAGTTTTAGGATTATGGTTGACTATTGCTACCGTCATGCCTTTCTTGTATATCACTAGCTTTTTATCATTCATAACTATGCCAGGAAAAGTGGATGACATAAAATACTTCCATGATTTATCAAAAGCTATGTTAAGCAAGAAACTTAAATGCCTGATTCCAATAGGAACAGTTGACGAGGATTTATTATTGAAAAGTAATATGAATCATTCGAATATACTAGGTGAAACCATTAAACAAAATAATTAGAAATACGGATGGAATGAAGATTTGGATGGTCTTATAGATCACCCAACTGCTTTGATAATGTCTCGGATAATGTCTCGACAGCTGTTTCGGTTGAAATTCGGTGATCAGATCTCTACAGATAAAGAAATTTCAGAAGACTCCTTCGGTGTCTGGAAGCTTGCAGTTGCTTTAAGGAAAAACTTTTGTTGCAAAAAAAATAATTTGATACCACTATTTTGAGAGTATTAAGCGCTGGATTGTATAAAAAGTGGTTTGATGATGAGGTATTTTTGAGCAATTTACCTCGAAGGCTAAGTAAGAACTATGTTAAACGTGAAATTAGTCTTTCTTTTAAAGATTTAAAATCTTCTATTTTTATTTTAGTTATGGGATTTAGTTTATCTTTTATTGTTCTTTTGGCAGAAATTATCTGTGTTAGTTGCTTTTATAAAAGGATTACAAAATTTTGTGGCATAAAAAATAGGAAAAAAAAAATAGATGATATACAAGAATTTGAATTAAATTATTTCTTTTATTGAAGAGAAGTTAATTTTATACTTATATTTCTTATTAGTATAAGATTAAATTATTAGTATAAGATTTAAATAAGCTAATCAGAAAATAAATAAATATTGAAATTTCTTTAGATGATTTATCTTAAGTTTAAAGTATTAAATATAAAAATCGTTCATCAATTTTAATTGGAAAATAAAGGACAATGCAATTAAATTCTTTTCCTCTTTACATTTTATTTAGAAAAAAAAATTCTGTTGAGAGATTTGTAAAATTTTTTAATCACTAATTAACGCGGTTAAGTCAGGCTCTTTAGAACAAAAAAATCCTTGGCTGAAATTCGTATCTAGAGATGACCCCTGACAATGTTTTCGAGCTGGATTCCTTTTTATTAAATTTTTTTTTGTCAATTTATATTAATTTTTTACAATGACATTCTGGATAGTATTATAGTATTAATAGTATTTTTTTTATAGTATTAGATACAGTAATATTTTGCGTGTTATAAATATAATGTTTTTAATCGGCCAAAGTTTCATTAACATTACAGTTTTTTTTTTCAAATTCTCTTTATTTTGATTTGTCTGTTGGATATACTAATATGATTTTGGTTTCATTAGTCTATATTTGTGAAAATACCAAGAAGGAGAGAATAATATCTTTTTTGAGAGTGTATAAGAAAGTTTAGAGGAGTCCACTTCCACTGATTTTGATGATCAAAATGCAGCACTGAAGATTCCCTCTCAGAAAAGTATTATCAGTTTATGTTCCCTTTAAAATTTTTTGAAAGATTTTTCACTCATTATAAATGAATAAATTTTATAAAAAAATCTATCAGACAAGAAAATATCTTTTCAAGATTCATGAACAAATTGGGACAATTATAGCTTATGATAATTCATATTATGAAGAATTTGAATACACACACACACGCACGCACGCGCGCGCGCACACACACATACACACACACACACACACACACTTTTATTATTAGTAGAAATCTTACTATAGTTAATATAGAGGTTCTTTGAACAATAGCTTACAAATTTTGATTATTCTTGTAAAACAGCCAATTTAACTATTGCAATTCTTAAAGAAGAAGTAGTATTGATATTCGTCTACTACACTTCATTTCGTAGCAATAATAATTATATTTAAGACAGGTTTTCCTTTCTAACTTAAACTGTGTGTTGGAAAAATTTCCTTTATTTTAAAATAATTATATAATACCTAAAAAGCAAAATCATTCCCAACACGTTGAAAGACTCAATAATTTATCGAAAAAGAAAGAAAAATCTTAGAAATTATGAAATATTAGGACCACTCCTGACAGAAAAATAGTTACCTAATTGCACATACGATAAAAAAATTATTAGTTTTATGCACTTTTGAAATGTTGCTGAAAATGCTCCTAAAATATGTAAACACTCTTAGTTATTATAAAGTACTAGCACAGTAGTTCAAAGATAATAGATCATTATCTTAATTCCACAGCAGCAACAACTAAATACACAGCATTCACCAATGAAAAGAAATAGGCGCAATCAATTTGCTTACTAAAGCAAAACAAAACTGTCATTGATTGGACCTTCACAAGGAAAAATGTAAAGATCATTATTTATGCAAAAGCTGTCGATATTTAGTTCCGTTGCGTGAAGAAAGAAAATTTGTCCGTAAACATGTAACACTCGACAAGTGTTTATTCATAATTAATAATAATGAAAATGATTAGAAACGATAATGTCAACGGTTACAAAAGGCTTGAAATTGAATTCCTTTCAGTTACTTTATAAAATAATGCATATTTTCTCTTGGGAGGAAAACACGGAAAAGGAAATTGTTGTCACGTATTCAGAAATGAAGATTTCTTGACATGAGTTCTAACAATTCTCTGCGGGATATAGGTGAGAACTGCGGCATGAACTTCCCGAGAAAACTGAGAGTTGCAGCTAGACAATTATCACCAATTTTTTTCATGAAGAGATCGAAAAAAGGAGCCACTATTTCTGGTGTTGAAGGTGAGTTGCTGAAAGTTCTTTCTCAACAGCTTAATTTCTCTTACGAAATTGTGAAACCAGCGGATAAAAACTGGGGTTCCCTTGATGGACATGGGAACTGGACTGGCGTCATGGGAATGCTTCTTCGAGGCGAGGCGGACATGGGCTTATCCCATTTTTCCATAACAGAGGAGAGAGTCCGAGTGGTCGACTTCAGTTTCCCTTATGACATTTTGGATAGAACATTTGCAACAGCTCAACCGGGAGCCTTCCCAAAGATGGCCTCTTTCACTTATCCATTCAATACAAATGTTTGGATATTTATCTTCAGTTTGATAGCAATGGCTCCCTTGCTATTCCGTGCCTTGATGTTCAAAAAGCGATCGGTTTCCAGTGTTTACATCATGATACTTGGAAGTATGCTCAAACAACCGATCAATAACTCTGAACAGTCTTGCATGCGAAGATTGATATATGGCATATGGATAGTCTCAATGACTTTCATGTACTTTGCTTACAGCGGTGTTCTTTTATCTTACCTCACGATACCATGGCAGAGGAAAGGCATACAAACTGTCAAGGAACTTGCTGATGCCCTAGCTGCAAGGACTCATAAATGTTTGGCTCCTAAAGGAACAATAGATATAGAGATTCTTCTGAATAGCACTTTTGATCATTATAAAGAAATAGGCAACATTATCCAGCAGAACAACTGGTTTTATGATCCAGATGACATGGAGAATCAGATTTTGAATGATGGCACAGCTTTGATTGGACCTCGGAGTTTATTACACGCTCATTTTGGATACGAACCTTTTACTATCAGTTCAGTGTCAAGCGACTCTTTTGGTGTTTGGAACATAGCTATCGCATTGAGGAAGAATTTTTGTTGCATAAAACAGTTAAATCATGCAATTCTCAGGACGTTATCGGTAGGATTATATGATAAATGGTGGAAAGATGTGTATCTATCCAATTTAAAACTGATGTTAAAAGTGCAACCCAACGATAATAATACTCCACTTCCACTTGGAGATTTTTATGGCGTTTTCATATTGCTTTTTGTTGGTTACGTTTTGGCATTTGTAGTGTTTTTCTTAGAAATTTATGCACATTATTTCAAGAAAATGGATGCTGAAAAGAACAGATTAGTGGAATCAGAGGAAATTACTCTGGAATTGCAATCGAAATAATTTGACACAGTTGTTGTAATTATACAGTGCTCATTCTTGGAAGATAGAAAAATACATTTTTCTAACACACAATGCATGATTCAAATTTGCGTAGCTACAATTTTTTCTTTTATAGAATCAATTTTGGGGAATTTATTAGTTGATTGTTAAAATTATTTACAAAACTTTTTACTTAAATAAACAAGTTCTTCGTAGAGAAATTTAATTATGTTATTCATTTTTTCCTGACAAATTAAATTCAAAATTATTTTTAACTATGCTTCCCCACATTTCTCTCATCTACACGAAATAATCTGAATAGATTTATACATCGTCTACTAAAAAATGAAAAAAAAAAGTGTCCAATACGATCTATTCTTGAGAGTAAAAAATATATTAGAATAACGAGAAGAGCGAACTAAAAACTGAGTAAATAAAAAAATGTTTTTATTTCTCTATGCGCTTGACAATCGTTAAGTAGTTTATTTCAGTGATTTTCAAATTTTTTGAGATTGGAAATCTAAATTTATACAATAATTTGGATTTAATTTCCTTACATTAATTTTTTAGACACTGATTGTATGTAACAGTTATATAATTTGATAAATATATATCTTAAAAATATTCAAATATAGAGAATGCTTTTAAGTTTTCTAATCTGAAAGACTGAATTACTAAAGATTCTATCTAATAGCGTAAACACACATAAGTTGAAATACTTGTAATATGCTGTTACAATCGTCGAATAATATAATTGTTATAAACCATTATAACATAAGACTTAAAACATTTTTAAAGGGAAAAAATGCTCTTTTATAACAATTTTTCTAGTAGAAAATTTTGTACCATCCGCCATTCAACGATATTAAAGAAACTTTGATGATTGCTAAAAAATCAAACTGATAATAGTAAATATATTTACAATACATTTTTAAAAAGAAAATTTAACCTTAAAGCTGCATTGATATTCATTAAAAATTTAAATAATATTTAGTCTAAGATATACAATTTTTTTTTTACATATTAGGCGATATAAATTTGTCATATCAAGCCAATTTTAAAAGAAGAAACTTTTAACAGAATATCTAATGAAATTAAAATGATTAAAAATGGTTCGAAATGAAGGATTTGACGTTTACTTTTCCTTTTTTTTTTTTTTTTTTTTAAGTAAGCTTGAATTTGTAACTCCTGACAGTCATACTATCTGATATAATGATGCATTGTTATCACATCTTTATGATATGAAATTGATTAGAAAAGTAGTGGAAAAAATCAAAGTAGAAAGTATTATTGATTATTAATATTAATTAAAATTAATCTAGTACTTTCTCGAAAAGAGTTTCAAAAATATTTGTGGAGATTAATCAACGTTAAAAGTTCTTAAAAAACGCCTTTTAGAGAGTTCACAAGTTACAATAAATATTAGGACCAGATAGACTTCTTTTCAAATATTTCTGATATTGAAATGCTGCGAATCTTCAAAGTCTTGTATCTGCAAGTATTTTTCATTAATTATTCTTCATTTGTCTTTCTGTTCTAAAGTGCTGATTTCACCCGAACTCTAAGAATTAAGATTTAATCGAACTCTAAGCATAAAATTTTAGACAGGCACAGGTTGACCACTCATTGTTATATTCAAGCATCGTTTGGAAGCAATACGAGATACTTGAAAATTTATCTCTTGCTTTTTTTCAGCTGCTGTGAAATGATGTATCCCTTTCTCTAACGTTTCACGCTGAACCAGCTTTCATTCACGACGGCATTAATTTTATCTAGGAATAAATAAAATATCCGTTATATGAAAAATTCAAAAATAGAAATAATAAGAAAATAATTAGTTTATTTCAAAAGTTAGAACAAAAAAAATCTACGAATTTTCCCGAAAATTTCGTTTTAGTAGATCTCAAGACAAGGCGATGTCATCACGCTCAAAGAATTTTAAATTACATGATAGTAAACGCAAATATGATTAAGTATGATGCTACTATATAGGCTGAAAAACGAGAATCTAAATACGGGTGGGCAGAAAGTCCATAAAAACTTTAAAAATTTATAAAACCCGGAAAATTAAGCAAAATAAAAAACGGTTTGTAGGTTTAGCATCGGTAAGTAAAGAAATTTTTTTTTAAGATAAGGAGAAAAAAAAATTAATTTTAAAAACAGCCGATAGGTAGTGTTTCGTACAAAAGTAAAAGAAAAGACACGTTAATAACAAAAATAATGTTGCCAAATCATTTGTTATAGCAATATATATTCCATATGTCCATCACACAAGTGATTACACATTTCAGGCGTGTTACAAATCCAGCAGCGGCAGAGTGCAGCATATCTGGCTGTATACATGATAGCTCTTGGCGGATTGGATAGAAGGGATCGATACACATGGTATTTTAAATTTCATCATGGCCGAAAGTCTGCTGGTGTCAAATATGGGGACCTAAGAGGCCATTAGAATTTACAACATCTGCTAGTGTTAACTAACGTAGCCATGGAGCGAAAAATGAGCTTCTTCTGTCCACAAAATGTTAAAGACTCAGGAGGGATCCTTTCCAATTTTGGATAGAACTCATCTCATAAATGCTTCTATCTTTACGGTAACCGACCGCAAATGTTCATAGCAAGACTGTAATTTGTATGGATACTGATGAAAAACTCCATGAAGAATGTTACGTATTGAGTATGGTGGTAAACCCAAGCGTCTGTCAGCTTCTCGTGCACTGCTAATCCCTGCAGCGTATTTTGACGCTAATGTTTCCATTTCGGCTGCAATGCATGCTGAACGTGTCTGCCTTAGACTTGGTTATCCGGACCTTACATGATCCAGTTTTCTCAAATCGTTGAACAAGCTTTATGAGGCCTGCCACTGATAAAGGCTCTTTTCGTCTTCACATTTTTCTGAAGTTGGAATTTATGCAGTGGAAAGGTCGCCGATTCCTTGATCACTTACATGCCATAAAGTTTTCTGGTTCTGGATCCAGATCGTGTCACATTTGAATATTTCCAACTTCGTTCATACTAGTGCCATCTGTCGGATGTTTTTTTAAATTTTTTTTCTTATCTTAAAAAAATTTCGTGACCTATCAATGCTAAACCTTCAAACTGTTTTTTATTTTGACTATCTTTTCGGGTTTTATGAATTTTTAAAGTTTTTACAGAATTTTTACCCACCCTGTATATAATTTAAAACTACACAAACTAACAATTTAAATTAATTAATTTATTAAAGTACTCATTAATTATGATTTTCATGAAACATCAAAGCATATAAAGTGAATTCGTTGTTAATACTATTTTTTCCTATACAGGGTGTCCCAAAGACATTGAAACGTGGCTTGATTCTTTATTTATTAGAGATAAGTGGTAAATGTAAATTGCAAAGTAGTTCAAAATAATATACGAAATAAGATCATGTTAATAAAATTTCTTTCAGTCAATTTCCCAAAAGTTACACTTTTTAAATTTTTATGCGACTCCTCAAGATAAATTTAATCAATTAAAAATCTTTAATTTTTTTTATGTAACAACGTCATTACAAAAAACCCGCATAAACGTATCTTTAAAATTGGGCGAGTTATACTTAATTAAAAATTGAACGCCCTGCATAAGAATCATACAACAAAATAGAAATAAAATTTGTTAAATATTATAAAAATATAAAGCGTATAGTAATATTTACATTAAAACCCTTCTTGACTGTTTAGGGAATATTCGTGGTATCGACACGTACCCTTTAGGTTTTTTTAATGCTCAGATTGTCGATTTTATTTGTAAAAATTGAAATACAAAATAAATACAAGTAAGTAATTTAATGTAATTTTTCATAACGACAATTTAACAAATTAATTCATAGAAGATTTATTTTCTTTCATTTAACTGTAATTTGGCCGTTTCAAATATTCATGTTAAAATATTTTCTTTTAAAAATTCATTTTATAAAATGTCTATCTACTTTTATGCGGGATTTTTTTAAAATTACATGCGCCAAGTGCAAGATCGCTTAAAATGAAACTGAGAGTCGCAGACGCACCGCTGTTCGCATAGGCAGACCACTGTTTATCTCTGTCTATTAAGGCTTTATCTATGGACACTTTTTTAAAACATACGCTATCACATTTTTGATCTAAAAATTTTCATTATCATTTTGTATATGGTCCCTATTTTTATTGAAGAAACAGCGTTTTATGTGACGTGAAAAATGGCATAAATTAATTTTTTTGTTGTTTCATAATTCATTTAATTTTAAAGACACAGTTATGCAGCTTTTTCTAACGATCTTATTGGATGGAAAAGAAAACCTTTTTAATTGACCAAATTTGTCTAGAAAGATCACATGAAAATTTTAAAAAAATGTAACTTTTTGAAAATCAAAGGTAAATTTTTTTTTTTATTAACATAGTTTTATTTTATACCTTATTTTGAACTATTTTGTAATTTACATCGTCCACCTACCTCTTATGAGTAAACAATTAAACCACGTTTCAATCTTTTTGGGGCACCTTGTGTATAATCAAATCAAAGAGAGTACAGTTACTTCAATAAATGCAACACCATTAATTACTTCCTGATATAGAATTAATAATATTTAATTACATCCGATATGTTTGTCTACAAATTATTTAAATAACTGAAATCATATTTTAGGAAGCGATTCATTATTTACACCAATTTTAAATGAGTTTTTAAGGATCTGGCACATATTTTTATTCCGATTCAGGAATTTCAGTTATTCTTTCTTCCTCAGGAACTGATTGCGAAATTTCTGATGATTCATCAACTGTTTCCGTATCGCTACTTGATTCATCTACAATCGAAGTGTTTTGTCCCACCATACCTTTTCCAGAAGTGAATTCTTTCAAGGTTCTTTTTTGTGCATAATTCTGATGATTCATCTTTAGATTCAGTGACAGTACTTAATTCTTCTATGTCCAGTAAAGAAGCCTCTAGAGATAACGCATATCTGTACCAATATGCATTATTTTTAGAGGGTCCTTTATTGTTTGCAAGGGCCCAATGTCATCAAGTGTAATTTGTTTCTTCATGCTAGATGGGGTTGCTCTTCGGCGGCCCCATCAAGTTTCCCGCATGGCCTCTGACTAGGTCGGGTTATTGCACAGTATATCCAAAGATTTGTCTCCTGTCATATTGATATCAGAAGTTGATTCCTTTGATGTATTATTTACTGACTCTTCTGTTTCATCAGGTGCGGAATCTTCAACTGTTGGAAGTGAATTGGATCTCTTTTTTACTGGGGTTTTTCCAATCCCGTGAGTTAGAATGTGCCTTTTCAAGTCAGTCCCTCGACCATACGATCTGTTGCATACATCGCATTTTAAAGGTTTCTCTTTAGTATGGACTAGATAATGACCATTTAAGTCACCTTTACGAAGAAATCCCTTACCACAAAGTTCACACATATGCGGCCTCTTATTCGTATGTTTGCGAATATGTATAGTCAAGCTGTCCATCCGTGAAAAGGCCTCCCTGCATAAATGACACACTAAAGGTTTCTCTTTCGTATGAACCCGATAATGAAGTTTTAATTTATAATTTTCACGAAAAGGTTTAACACAGACATCGCATACAAAAGGTTTAGCATAAGATTTAATATACTCTTTTGTATAAGGTTGATTATGTTTCGATATGTAATGCGAATCCAAATGTTTCTTTCCAGAAAATGTCATTGCACACTGATCACATTCGAACGTTCCTGTGTTATGGGATCCAGATGGCGCTTTTTAGCAAATGCCCTGCAGCAGACATCACACGTGAAACGTTTCTCTTTTGTATGAGTACGATAATGTCCGATTAAATGACTTTTTCTATAAAATTTCTTATCGCATAAATCACATGGGAAAGGTCTTTCATTCGTATGAGTGCGATAATGCATTTTTAATTCGGTTTGATCCCAAAATTCTTTGGGACACATTTCACATGCAAAAGGTATTTCATTTGTATGAGCACGACGACAATGGTGTGTTAAAGTGCTTTTTTGATAAAATACTTTACCGCACACTTCACAAACATAATTCTTTTCTCCTGTATGAGTGCGATAATGAAGAGACAGATAAGGTTTTCTAATAAATGTCTTGCCACATACGCCACATTCGAATAGCCTTTTCTTTGTTTCATTATTCGTGATGTTATCTCGTGCATTCACGGTAGATATTTCTTTGACATCAACCATAAGGAATGCTTCCTAAGCTCTTCAATGTACTCCACTTTAATTGTGAATATAATTTTCGCTCATATAATTTTAAATATGAAATTAAAATCACAGTGCGATAATAATAAGTAGATGGCCACAGTCAAAATAATTGCTGAAATCATTACAAGGAAATAACTTAAACCTCAACATTTTTAAAAAATTTAAATTATGTATTGCAGTAATGGTATCATACTCGAGGAAGCAGATGAAAGGATGTTTCTTTATTTTTGGAAATAGTACTGCTAGTAGTCTATTCTAATTTCATTCTTTATCTGGAGGGTTAATATAATTGCATATTTTCTGTTTCAGTCATAGATTTTAATACAGGGTTTCTTAGAAAAGAATTTTTTCAAAGTCCATACTTGATACCCAAGGAGGATTTTTACATTTACAAGATTAGTTTACAGTGATACCTGAAAAAAAAACCCCATTACTTTAGGTACACTTATGCTCTTGAGGACATCGCATGACTGAGACAAGAAATGATTTTATATAAAATACAACCATAATTTGTGCTGATCATGTTAAAAATAAACAACTAATGTAAATAGCTAACCAACCAAAGGGACCTTATTACATAAATAAACCTATTACAAAAATATTCTGTAGCACAAAACATTCTTAACAAACGTTAAAGATATTTATATGGAGCTAATTAAGGTTCAATTGTTTAATATTTTTTATTTACATTAAATTATTCATTTTATTTTATTATGCATTTTGTTTGATTAGCTGCCTATCTTAAACCTAAGCAATTATTGCTATAAAATTTTTTAAACCTAAGATGGCAAAATTAAAAACATATTTTGTACACTTAGTTAGAGATTTAATAACAAAAGAAAAATTACAACATGGTTCAAATTATGTAAATATAAATATAATTTTATATACTTTAAATTGTGGGTCTTCATTTGTTCGATTTCAACAGAACTAAATTTGAAATTTTCCATCTTCAAACAGTAATACAAAATGAGTAAGTTTAATTTATGGCGAAACTTTGGTATACAAGAGATTTCAGGTTTTTAATGCAGATTTAAAATTATAATGTTTATTTCCTTCTTTCTCTGTAGTTAAACCTTGGCATATAGACATGAGAAGTCATTTAATCCTAAACAATAAAATTAACATAATTTCATCAGTTTAAAGCTTTACATTAATTATTATGATATTATATTATGTGTGTGTAAAGCATTGCTATACAAAAGATCTGACTGGCTGAATGGATGTATTGTTCACTCAAAAAATCTTAAAAGGGAACAACCCGGTCCAGATATCTTGCCAATGCCATAAACACTATATTTGGATAAATATTATCTGAGTTAACGCCATTGTTTACTAATTATTTAGCCATAAATGATTATATGGCTATTCTTAAGCAAAAGACAACACATGTTCCTTGAATGAATGTGGCTGAAATCTGAATTTCTTAAAGTTTACAATAAAATCAACAAATAAGTGTATAAAAAGGACCTCTGAATCTGCCGTAGTTTGTTATGTTGTAAAAGAAAATAAATAGTTATTATTTCAGAAGCAAAGATATAAAGTTTTAACTAATGATAAATGCACAGATCCATGATTTTGAGAATAAGTCTAATTTGTAAATACATGTTGGTACACAACAGTTAATTAAAAGCTATACAACCATTATAAGACCTTATAATTTTTTTCAATGAGTTAAGATACTTTATTATATTTTCCTTTCAAAGATAATGAGCCGAATTGCAACTTGCATAGATGTTAATAAATAGCAGTAACTTTCTACAACAAATTCACAAGATAATGTAGTAAATATAACGACAACATTCTTTTTGTTTTTTCTCTGTAATAGAAGAAATCAAGAAATTAACTATCACATTAAGAAAACCATATTGATAACAAAAATTAAATCCCTTTCTTTCAACTGAAAGTTTCAGATGTGGTATGATTTCAAAAGGGGGTGCAGAATGCCTTTGAAAGAATATTTCCATTAAACTGTATTAATTTTTTTTAAATTTCTGTTAATCGTTGGAAATTGAGAGGAATTCATAAGTATAAGAGATATAAGAGCATGCTTTTATCAAAATGAAAAATAAATATTACTTTTTTTTTGTCATATATGAAGTCAGGATAATAATAAACCTGTATAATTCAAAGGCATAGTTTTAATTTTTTTTCTCTAAACTGATCAGTCATACACAATTTTAACTGTAATTAAAAATATAAAAAACATGCCAGAAAATCAAACGGAGCATTTTAATGCAAGTCCTAAATAGAAAACCTTAATAGCGCCTTTAGAATATTTAACTAGCTTTTAAGCATTTTGCATCAAATTAATGATTATTAATAAATTGCATTAATTAATACACAATATACTTTGCAATACATTAAATTATAAATAAATATGTTAAATAGTGACTACTTCATTCAGTTATAATAGAAAATACGTTATAATGATGATAAGTTATAATGATGATAAGTGATGATAATGATAAGATCAACAAATAAATGTTATAAACAATATCATCGCATAGAGATTCATTGAATTTATCTATTTAGCTCTTGATGCTTCTCTTCATCCAAAGTAATATCAATAGCTTATTTAATAATTCATCCAAAACTGTAGGAGGATAATGCGTTTTATCTCTCTCTTTAAAATTGTGTAAGATATCTTTAAATTAAAATTAGTTGAGGAGCAATTTTTTCTAAATTATTCTACAAATTTGTATTATTCATAATAAGTACATGTTTCTAAATTAGATATTAAAATATATTAATAATTGTTTTTTTTTCTCTCAAGATATCCGATTCTAACAAATAAATAAAAAGTTTAAATAAAATTTACTATTTATTAGTCACAAAATTTAATTTTTATGGCAAGGGAGAAGGTAACTAGGTATTTTATCTACAGCAAAAATCGATAAAAAAATGGGAAGGGTCTTATTATTTCAAGAATATAAATTAATGGCTTGCATATTAAAGAATTATTATAGAAAAGTAATACTAGATATAATATAGAAAAGTAATGATAAAGATTCAATTCCAATACAATTTATTATTACTTCAATAACATTACTAATAATTAACACAGGAAACAAATAAAGTAAGATATCAATAAGACAAATATTTTATTTGCTTAAATAAATACAAATAATATTTTTACATATGATTATACTGCTTCAAATATAAATAAAAAAAATGTATGCAAGAATGTAAAATATACAATAATATTATAGACATATGTAAAATGGTACATAAATGATTTGACAAACATAATACTTCTGTAATGTAAAAAAACAAACAAACAACATAATTTCAACAGTTAAATGCTTGTTTTAATCATGACTTTTGCAACATTTCCCCCGCTCTTTTATTTCAGTTCAACAATCACTTTCCACACATTGTAAGATAAAATAAATTTTCTAGAAGTGGAACAAATATCAAAATTCAAATCATAAATCACCATACAGCAAGAAAATGATGACCAAAAATTAAATTTTAATAATAGTTAACAAAAATTAGCAAATTTGGGAAGAATATAATAAGCACCAACCTTAATCAATATTTGTAATGAAGTAAAATATATATATATATATATAATAAAGGAAAAATGTCATAAGTCGCAAACAAATGAGAACACATTAAGTGATTAGTTTGGTTTGAATGCTTATATAGTATGACAATTTTATTTTCAAATAAAGATTTTAGCTAAATATGTAAAGAGAAATCAAAATGTTATATGGACCAGATAATCAAATTTTCACATCCACCTTCGAAATCATTTGCAGATTTGAAATAAACATTAATTAATACCATTCAGAAGAAATATATTATGATGATATATAATAAAAAAGTATATGTTTACAAGTATGGGCTGCCAGGCCAGAATGTTAAAAGAAATTGGAAAACAAAAACCAATTTTGATTAGTATCTTCAAATATTTATTTTGATTAAATACAAATTGAAAATGCTGAAATTATTATATTTTAAATAAAATAAATAAATAAATCAATTAAAAAATCAATAAATAAAAATTAAAAAAAGAATATATATATATGAAAAGTTATGCATACAAATAATTGACTTACATGAAATATCTGATCATCATGATTATTAATTGGAATAATTAGAATAGAAAAGCACAGACCATCCTAATTGTATCATTTTGCCATGTAATTTTTACTGAGATTAATTATTTTTTCTTTTTAACTATTCAGTCTAATCGGCAATTTAACATAATTTCAGTTTACAGACAGGTAATTTTCAAAAACCTGTTTTAAAACTGAACTGTCCTCTAATGTTACATTTGCAATTATTTTTAATGTAAGCACATATATATGTACGGTACTTGTGAATTAACTTTATAGCTTTGATTAATTACCAAAAAATCAGTAAAGACGTCATGTTTATTGCAATCAGCAAATAATTGCTGAAGATATTAGTAATTGACTATGTTTTCCCAGAGGCGGTGGTAACAGGGGGGCAATTGCCCCCCTGTCGGCAGCCTCTAGCTAGATATTTGCATTCCGCTGACAATTTTTGGAAGGCCGATTATGAACTAAATGTGATGAATGTCGAAGACTATATTCACAGATTTTCGGACATCTGATTCAAATGTCGTTCATCAAACTTTTAATTTGTACTACTTTTGGCTATATAACAGACAAGGCGACATATGAACAATATATTACATTTTACCAAACATTTTTAATCGGTCGACTAAGAATTCAATGCGAGGGATGTCGACGATGTTAAGTCAACAAATTTTCAGTCATCTGATTTAAATGCGGTTTATTCAATTTATAGTTTGTACTATATTTAGTAGAATAATCAATAAACTGGCAAGTGAATAAGTTATCACATTTCTGTCTACTAATTTTTATCTTTCGGCTATGATGTTATCATAGGTTATGGAGAAAAAAATTGTTTTCATCGAGTAGTCCGATTACCTGCCAGTAGAATTATAAGGGGAAGTGAAGTTTTTATATTACACATGAATACGGCGATAGAGTTGGTTTTCCTGACTCATCATTGAAATTCAAGTTCTAAAATAAATCGTCATCTCTTTCATCTAATTGTTACTTCCTAGTGATATCTAACGAACTAATGATTTTTTAAAAATCTATTTCACTATGAGAATTGTTTGAAAAAAATCTAGTTAATGGTTAAATTAAATTTCATAAAGCTTCTTTCGACACTCTTGTGCATATGCATGTTAAGAAGTTACTTAACTGTGGCCAAATTATGTGAATTCAATATAAATTCTTGGAATAAGTAAATTGCTTAAGTGTAAATTAAGTTAATTTAACAGTAAAATATCTGTTTAATGCAGTCTAATTTATCATGCTGCAATTATTACACTAAAGAAATAAAACCGACCGCAATTGACGGTAAAAATAAATATATGTGGTATGATAGCTTTTTAGCTACACTATAAAAATTTATTCAATTGTGCATTAAATTTGTTAAATAAATTACTACCTAAATTCTTAAGATTTTGCATTCAGTATTATAACTATGTAATTGAGGAGCGTATCTTTAAATTTTTTCGTCCAAATTTTTGTCTTCGTGCCAAAGACTATATAATTACAGGTTCTTCTAAATTTTTAATAGAATTTGGTTAAGGATGTTTTGATAAAATAGATGATTAAAATAGTCATTCATAGAATATTTATATATAACATATTAACCCGTTGATATACGAATTTACTTAACTTCTTAATTAAATGGCACATCGTTTTTGGGACAATTATTACTATTTTAATCCCTAGAATATTATAAAGGTATTTGAGGTAATGTTGGATTTTCAAGCGATTTGTGCATTTTAAATTACTTAATACTTTCATTTAATTGCTGATTTAAAATTAAAAATTTAGCAATTCTAAGCGCGAGTCAGACTTGTCATTGTATATGAAGGGATCAAGAAAAATGAGGGGATAAAACTAACTTTTTGTGAGGCTTCTGGGCTCACTTGCAAAACTTCGGGGGAAAAAGTACTTAACCATAAGAACGCATGACTAAAAATGAAGATAGGGGAGTTGTATTCAAGATATAATCGTTTCCTAATAAAATGCATTGGTTTATTAAGCCTAAATATACACTGAAGAACAAATAGATGAAGAATCTAATGTTTAAGTAGTCAATTTTTCACAAGAACCTTTTTCATTTCTTATATAAAATATTTCGTTCATATATTTGCAAAATATTTTTTCAACCTTCATAAGAAACAACATCATTGTATCTTTTCAGCATTCTAAATTGTTCATGTCTGAATTAGAGTTAATGCTTGTTAAGCTCACGCACTAATTCGAAATACATCGTACGGATTCGAAATGTATCTAAATTCCTGCTCGTTGTTCCATTCCTTATTTAAAAATTATTTTAGGTAGAGGACTACGTTAAAAAAAATTAAAACAATTTTTTGCGAAAACATCGAATATATATATATATATATATTAATTATTCTGGATTTCTCAAAAAGTTTTTTTTATAAAACTTTTTGAATTTAGTTTCAATAATCATTTCATATTACTTCTGATATAAAATAAGAGCATGCATTTATTCGTTAATCATAACATGTCATTCTGGCACAATTTGTATTTCTATTTTTTTAAATTTGTGAATCTACTCCTAATTATACTAAATTATTTAAATAAGTACTAAAGAACACTGTATTCACTCATTATTTGCCTAGGGTTCATGAAATACTTGCAAACATATACTTCTGAATCCTAATAAAAGAATTTGTTTAAAAATATATAGCAGTTGGGGCTATGTTTTTAGTATATATACATTAGATGATATTCAACACAAAAGTAAATCTAATAATTAAAATCAGTTTCTCTATTAAAATATAATGATTCTAAGAAATTTGAAATCTAGAAATTTGCCTTCACAGTATATAATGCATTGCATTTGTACAACAACAACAACGACAAAAAAAAAAAAAACAAAAAAAAAACACACACCACTAAGTAAAAAGAATATTGAGAACGTTTGATACAAAATTTAATTAAACTAATTTCAACCAACAATTTGAAAATATTAAATTTATAAAATATATAAATACAGAGATCATAATTAATATGCATGTATCACATTTTAAGAGATATAATTTATCATTTATATAATTTTCGAAATAAACATTAGATGCATAACACAAGCAACTGACATTTCAGATTTCTTTTTTAAGAAAAAAACTTGCTGAAGTTATTCGTTACTTGGGAAGAATTTTTTATACAAAGATTAGAAGAAAATAATTGACTACTGTAAAATTTTATATTTTCGGATCACATTCAGGAATATTTAAAAAACAAACAAACTAATACCTCATAATAAATATGTTACAAAATTCTTAGCAACTTTTTATTTATTTATTTATTTGATTAGTTTATTTTGACAACTTTCAAGCTCTTATTCACTGGCTGTTACTTAACCTGCCACTAGCAAAAATTACTAGAACATTCGTACAAAAATGTCATAATTACCTTAAAAAGATTAGTAGTTAAAATTTTAAAAAATATTTTATATAGGCAAATAAAAAATCCAAATACCTTGAAATGTATTTTGTTTGATGGAGGGGGATTTAGGGATTTTTAGCTACAAAGGCTGTCATCCCAGCGTTCAACAATATCTCCAATTAATAAATGTCAAAACATTTCAAGTGTTGAAGGAAAATATGGTGAGATAGTTAATCTGCAAATGCTTTGCTCGTGAGTTGTTTGAAATTACAGGTTGAAAGAGAGTTGAGGCCCAACTTCGACCACAGACAACGTCTGATGCTTGGGTATTTTCGGCAGTGCAGTGAGATATGATCCAAATTATTCAAAGAGTGGCAATTTGGTTGATTCGACAGGTTAAAACGATGTAGAAGGCCAGGTGTAATGAGTGTTTTGGTAGAAATTCTAGCGCAAATGACGTCTTCTCTTATATTTCTTGTCCATTTAGCAATATTTTTTATGTCTGGAATTTCTCCAAGAATTTCGTAATATTTGCTCTGTCTATAGCTGTCTGTTGTTTTTCTTTTTGAGATTTGTTTGATGCGTGAGGTGATGTCTTCCGATGCGATCCATTGAATGCTTGGGCTGATTTCTGTTATTGATTTTGCAATCAAATCCGCTTTTAAATTCCATAATATTGTCGAATGCCCTGGGATCCATAGAAAAGTAATATGTTGGTTTATCTGAGATTTTTACACAATTTTGCCCACAATTTTATGAATAATGGATGGGGATTTATATGAAACTTTTTGAAGTGCTGTAAGAACTGAAAGACTATCTATAAGAAGAAGTAAATGTTTCTCAGGAACGGAAAGATAGTCCAGAGCCTGGCAAATTGCAAGAGCTTCAGTTGTAAAAATTGAATTGATATTGCGGGTTCGAAAAGCAAATCGAGACAGATTCGAAATGCCGGCGATTGAAGTTAAGTTTTGCGATTTCGATGCATCAAGTGCGATTATGAAACATTGTTTGAAGTCCTTTTGCAGCGTTTCTTGAAAACTGCCATTAATAGCTGCGTGTGGAAGAGATTTGTTTTGAAAAGGGTATTTTGAAATAATAATACTGCAATTTTCTCTTAGAAATTGTAAAAAATGTTAATCAGAAATAATGCGATTCCAATTAATGTTTAGATCAGAAAAAATTTTATCCAGAAAAATTTTGTCCTGTTCAGTAAGAGCAAGATTGAAATGTTCTAAATCTAATTTGTAGATGGCGGAGAAGGAACTGATAGAAATCTGTTTAATGAGAAATTGTAAGGATAAACGTTTGATTTTTTCATTGAGAATTTCCTGATTGGAGATGTAAAGGAGAGCTTCATTTGGTGTCCACTGTGGAACACCAAGTGCAATGCGAAGTGCTATGGTCTGAATAATATTACATGCTTTCATGGGAGTTTCTGGAAATTTGTTGATAATTTGACTGGCGTAAAAGAATAAGCTGCAAATGCTATTGTTTGTGATTGTGATTAAATCTTTTGTTCTTGGGCCATAATGTTTATATTCAAAACCCTTTAATGCGTTGATTTTTTAAAGCTTTATTTTTAATTTTATTGAAGACCGATCCGTTTTGATTTCTTTTTGACAAAGGAATTCCGAGGAATGTAATCGAGTTTTTCCATTGGATGTTCGTTCTTGCTTGTGAGATATTTGGGTGGGTAAAATTAATTTTGTTTGAAAGATCGGCTATGTAACTTTTCTCTGCATGAACTGAAAGCTTCCAATAAGTACACCATTGATATAGGTTTTCCATTGTTTTTTGTAATTTCTTAGTAATAAGTTGAATAGACTGGTGTAAGCAAAAAAATAAATATGTCGTCCGCAATGATCAAACAATCAACTTCATTTTTAAGAGATTCAAAAAAATCCGATATAAAAATTGCCCATAAGATAGGAGAGAGGACACTAACTTGTGGTAATCCTTTGTTTGTAATTCCTATATCGGAGAGTGTTTGCCTCCATCGCACTTGGAACGTACAGGTGATACGGTGACTAAGGAATTGATGCAACCAAGCGCATATCTTCCCGCAGATGCCCAATTCCAAGCATTTATACAGGGTGTTTCAGTAAACCGTTTCAGAACTTCTGAGAGGGGTAGGGTACATCCTGACGAACCAAAATCATATACCCATGGGCAGTCAGAAATACTTTCCTGACGCGGTAGATGGCGTTGTGTGAAAAGTCCGAGCTTTCGTGCAGGGAATCTTCATTTCGCACAAGAAAACCCAAGTTAGTAGGATGGATGATTTCACGATTGCAGAGTTAGCCGATATGCATTTGGCGTACGGGGCTGCAAATTGTAGTGGGCCAGCCGCACAGCGTTTGTACGCGGAACGATATCAGACGAGGCGTATTCCCAGTCATAATTTCTTTGCAAGACTGCACCAGAGTTTAGCTGAGACAGCTTCATTAGAAAGAGCTCACAGAGACACGGTAAAAACAACACTGACTGCAGACGCCGAAAAGAATGTGCTGCAGCATGTACAGGGAAATCCAAGAACGAGTTCACGAAGTGTAGCAAACGCAGTCGGGGTTTCCCATTGCAGCTTCTGGAGGATTCTCTCAGCAGAAAACATGCATCCGTTTCACGTGCAGCGTGTTCAGACACAGAAATCGGAGGATTATGTACCTCGTATTGCTTTCGCACAATGGTACCTAGGAAAATGTGCTACAAATCCCCTTTTTCCTGTTGAAGTGTTGTTTTCCTATGAGGCATCTTTCACAAGGGAAGGAATTTTCAACACGCATAACGACCATATCTGGACGGTCGAGAACCCGCTTTCAATATGACGTCGTGCAGCACATAATCGATTTTCGGTATATGTATGGGCCGGTATTGTGGGAGATCACCTCATCGGACCTTACTTGTTACCGGGTCGTCTAACCGGACCTACGTACTTGCTCTTTCTGCAGCAAGTATTGCCACAACTTTAGAGAGATGAACAGATGGCTGCATCGATGCAACAGACAATGTGGTTCCAACACGATGGAACCCCTGCATATTATAGCGGAGAGGTTCGCAACTACCTGGATGTCACATTTGGTCAACGGTGGATCGGACGTAGGGGTCCCGTGCGTTGGCCTGCTCGGTCACCCGACTTATCATGTCTTGATTTTTATTTCTGGGGTCATATGAAATCGCTAGTTTATGACACCCCTGTTGACACTGCTGAGGAGCACGTTGCAAGAATCTCAGTAGCTGCCGTAGAGATTCGAGATATGCCTGGAGTATTCCAGAATGTTCGGATGTCCATGCGTCGGAGATGTGAGGCGTGCATTGTAGCCCGTGGAAGAAACTTCGAACACTTACTTTAATTCATGTACATTTTGCTTCTTTTCATGTATTATTAAAACGATTTCTCATTTACGGTCGCTTTTCTTTATGGTGCTTCTGTGTACAACACCGCTTCAGGAAAGCATTTCCGACCCCATATTGCTCTATGATTTCGAGCTGTCAGGATGTACCCTACCTCTCTTAGAAGTTCTGAAATGTTTCACTGAAACACCCTGTATATCAATCCGTCAATATAAACCGAATCATAAGCTTTTGCGATGTCGAGACTAATATCAATGAAATGTTTTTTTCCTCTGTTTGCTTTTGAAATGCTGTAATATAATGAGTATGTGGTTGCCCTATTGTTTTTGTATGGTAAAAAACCAAATTGTTTTGGATGAAGTTTTTTTTTCCTTGTAAGAAAATCAGTAATTCTCTTACATAAGATACGTTCAAAGATTTTGGAAAAAAACAGATGTTAGAGCTATTGGCCTATGTGATGTTATCTGAAGCTTGTCTTTATTTGGTTTTGGAATTGGAATAATAAGTGCTTGTTTCCATGTTTTGGGAACATATGCTGTGTTAAAAATCTATTGAAATAAATGAAGGATGTAATAATTTGCATTTTTGTTAAGTTTTTTTTGAAAAAGGATGCGAGAATATTGTCTGGACCTGGGTTTTTTTTTTCTGGGGTTGAATTGTAATTCTTCCATTTGTAGTGCTCCGTTTAATTCGCTTTCCTTATTGTTCGTAAACAGATTACTCTGCACGAATGGGTTTGTGATAAAAGAATTGTCAACAGAAATGGTGTTGAAGGAGTTATTATCTTCATATTGCTGACTCAGTTTTCTTAAGATAGAATAAAATAAACGAGGATTTCTTGCGCTATTACATAATTTATCTGAAAATTTTTGTTTTGCTTGTTTACTTCAAAATTTGAATCTGCTTGCGAATTTTTTGTGAAGAATCCAAAATTTAGTTGATATGCATCTTAATGCTTTCTTCCGATATAGGATTTTAAGATTGTAAAGTTTGTGACAGGTTTTATCCCACCAGGGTGGGTATTGTTAGTTATTCAAAAATATTTTTCTAGTATTATTGGATATGATTTCTGAAATGTTTGATGAAACTGAGTCTAGGTTAAGATTTGTATTTTCAAAAATTTTTTCCGATTGAAATACAATAGATTGCCATTTAATTTCTGGGAGGAATCTTTGTTTGTTGTTTAAAACTTTGCAGGTGGAAATAATGGGAAAATGATCGCTGTCAAATGATGATTCAGCAACAAAACAATCTGAGCTACAGAAGAGTGATTTGGAACAAAGGGTAAGATCCAGAAGTGATTGGTTACCAGCAGGAGTAATGTGCGTCGGGTTCGAAGTATTTAAAATGACAAAATTTGAATCTATTAACCAATCAACAAAATTGTTGAGCCCCAAAAAGGGTGATGTAAATTAAAATCACCAAAAACGAACGTTGGTTCAGAAAGTGAGTTAAAAAAGTTTTCGAAAATTTCAATGTCAAAACCTGTAGGAGCGTAAATGTTAACTATAAAAAAGTTTAGAGAAGTTGTAATGATTTTAATGGTGTGGATTTCCATGATCCGGATTTTGAGGTACATCGGAAGGGATTATGTATGCCGACAAATGTTCGGGGATTCCAATTAAAAGGCCCCCTCCCAGTCTGTCTTCCCTGTGAGATCTAAAAAACCTTTTTTTTATAGAAACTAAAATCTTTTTCAGCATAAAGAAAAGTTTTTTGAAAAATCCAGAAATCTGAAATTTAAAAGGGAGACAGTACCAAGCCATATTTTTTTTATTCCTAATACTACGGCAATTCCACTGAACAAAACGCATCCTAATAGATTAAATCAACAAAAAAGGAAAAAGCGATCTGCAAACTTTGCAAGAGGTCAACCAAACACCGGGGTGACGTACCCCCCCCCCCCCCAAGCATTTGGGAAAGATAAAACTGAAACAGCGCTTTGCAAAGAAGAGGAACAAATAAACAGTAAAGCGGGAGAGGAACAGAAAACAGCAAAAAGAAAACAAAGCTCAAAAAAAATATTATTAATCCAAAGTCCCAGCAGGGCCACCAGCTGGGACTTCAATAGTAGAACTAGCGAAGTTCTCCGAAGCATTAAGTAAAGCTTTTTTCTTCCTGGGTGGAGATTTAATTTTTTCACCTTTGTCAATCACATGAATTAACTGTTGCATCATAGACTCGACCGTCTTTTGAAATATTTCCAATAGCATATTGAAATGTTGCTCCATCTTTTTGTTGATGTTTTGGATGATGGATTCCATTTTGTCGTTTAAAGATTTTTCAAAGTCAATGGGTTCCGTGTTCGATCTAGTAACAGTTGCATAAGTTGTATTAGATGATGCATTAAAAATGCATTGTGCTTCCCCCGTAGTGAGGTGGTTACGACATTTTAGATCCAAAATTTGTTGTTCTTTGTCGTACGAGAGATATGCTTTAGATGTTGCTGCATGAGAATCTTGACAATTAATGCATTTAACTGGGTTTTGACAATTTCCAATGTGTTCTGTTTCACATAATTGACAAACTTGGTCTTTCGAACATATCCTAGATGGGTGTAGGAAATTGTAACATTTTGAACACTGTCTAGGCTGATCGATAAAAGGTCGAATGTTCTGGACTGTAAGCCAAAGTTTAACTGAATCTGGAAGGGAACCCAGAATTGTAACGAGAATTGGGGAAGTTTGTTGTGTCGAATTTTGTTTGACAAAATGTCTCATCTCTCTGATTTCAACATCATTAAACTTTCGTAGTTTGTCTGCAACTTCTTTGAGTGGAACACATGTGGGCATATCAATGAGCAGAAATCTAGAAGCAACTCCTTCCCAAATAACGTTTGAAGTAACCTTAGTATCGTTAATTTGTACTAAGCTAAGAAGTTGTTTTGCGAATCCCGGATCCTTTGTAGTAAAAATTAGTTTCCCTTGCCGGGTAAATCTCATGTTCATGATATTTGAGTGCCTGCCGATATTTTGCTTTATGAAAGTTTGCATCAGAATGGGGTTTGTGCGCGGTATTTGAAAAGAAGCATTCGCATTAGAAAAAATAACGTTAATTTCCTCGTAATGTTTCTGACCTAAATTTAGCACAAGATCCTTGGCAGGTTTTTCATTCAAAAAATAAATATCAGTAATTTGAGGCATCGTGTTGAAGGTGAGAGATTCAGGATTCAGTTGAAAGGACTCATCACTAAAGCCTTGCACTGATACAAATGTGTGACTCAGCTTGCAATGAAGAAAAAAATCCACAAAATATAAAGGAATAATCTTACCTCGGACAAATTGAATTACGCAGAGTAGAAATATGATGAGAAACAAAAAATAAAAGCTTGTCTAAACTTAAGAATAAAAAGCAAAAAAAAAAAAAAAACCACCTTAAATTATTTTTAAACGCAACTTCGCTTTTTTATAAACAAAAGACCCAATGATTCTGCAAAAATGTAAACAAACAAAAAACGGCATTGAACAATTGACAGTTGAAGTGTAATGCACCTCTCCTACGTCCTCTGCTTTCACCAAATGATTTAGTACAATATTTGTTCGTATAAAAGGTCTTGAAATCCTAGTAGTTCTATGCTATAATGACAGAATTCTATAAGCCATTTCTAGCAAAATTATTGAGTGTTTCGCATTCTGTTCTCGCTTATTAATGTTAAGAAGGGTTCTAATAATATAAAATGCCTTAAGTAACATCAATAATGTTTTTGCTCATATCAATCGTTTTGCCCGTTGTATATTGAATCCTAAAATTGCATGAAATACATTAAAAAATGCATTAGGCAAAAGGTTCAAATATCATTCAATAGAATTCAGAGTGATTTCACCCTGACAAAATCATTTAATAATGTGATTCGCAAACTAAAATTTGGAATCGATCGACCATCTTGATTTTTCTGTTCGTAAAATTGTTGTTGAAATAATTTTTTTGATGTATATTTTCTTTGGAAATAGAAAATATTCTATACTGTTATCATTAATCATCTTAACTTAACAGAAGTACCAAAATAATTTTACAATTCAGACCCCATAATGTGAATGCAGATGAGATCCAACCATTTGGATTCTGATCTGATAGAGCGTGTATCAGTTCCTTTAAGAAAAGTTGTTGGACATGGTGAATCCATTCGAACTCTATATTTTCAGGTAACGTTTTTAGGGAGACGTTATGCTAAGGTCATTAGTTTGATGAAAATAAATGAATAACCAAACGAGGAGATAAAATCTAATAAAAAGGATTTAATGAAACTGTAACGTATTTGTATGAGCGGGGATAGAACCTGCGACCTTGTGGTTCGCAGTCCAGTAACATGACCAGGATACAAAAGCATATGCTTATGTAGCTTAGTTGTTAACTGGCTTATATGCTATTCACCACAAAACCTTTCCAATTTTATAACATTTCTTCAAAAGCAATTATAGCAAATTTTTAAAAATAAACGAAGGCATTTGTCTTTATTTGCTAGTAGTATGTACTAGTACTGAACTGACAGATAAAATAATAAGGCGGACCAATATTCAGCAACAATCCTTGGAGTATTAATATAAGTGTCCAAAAGACTTGTATTTTGTAAGTTATGCTTGGTATTATTATTTAATTATCTGCCGGCGTCCTGGCATGGGGTAGCACGTCTTCCCCATGATCTGGGCGTCCTGGGTTCGAGTCCCGGTTTGGACATGGTTGTTCTTTATCTATTCTATCTGTAGGACGTGTGAATGTGCTCCTATGTAAAAAGGGGCTATACAAGCGAATGTGATGTGTGAACAGAAATAAAAGAGTTTGAAATTATTTTAATTATTCATAAAAAAATTCGCTTATTTATCTAACACACAAATATCAAATATATGTTTGAGAGAAGAGATATTTATTTATACATATTTATTAATGATTTGAAAAGAATGATTATGAGGTTTTATAAAGAATGATTATGATATAGTTTGACACCCCCTTTGAATTCTAGATAAAACGTACTCTTGGCCCTAGTTGGCGCTACTAAAGCAAGAGATGCACCCTTGGCTTAAAATCGCTGACTTCGTCACCGAGCTTGTCCATCGCTAGAAACAACATCAACATTTATATATCCGTGTTGTGCCGTGTCAGCAGATTTGCTTTCCAACAAATTTTGTATTATTGTAAGAATAATTTTTCTGTATACTTACCTGCAATTAGAATTTACAAACCACTTTTAGTGACATCCTGTACAACCTACCTATTTGCATAAAAACAGCTGGCAACCGTACAGAAAATGTCAAATACCAAATATTCAAACTATTATGTGCAAATATTTTTTAAAGAAAGACAAATATTGTTCTAAGTACACGGAATTTCTTCAGTATAACAATCAAGAAGAATTTTGTTTTTTAATGATCTGTTTTTACCTAAATAGCTCCAGATTTTATGTATTAAATAAATTCCCATTTGTTGCTTAAGACAATTTTAACATCTGCTGTATTTCTAAACTATCTAAATTTTGTATTTCATATGTACTGCAATTGTGAATTAATATTATCAAATATTTTTTATTTAACTTATGTCATGTAAAGATGGAATTTTATAGTTGATTTTAAATTCCTGATGTGCAGAAGTATTTAAATTTTGCTTACTTATGTGTTTTTGATGATAATACATTCCTTTGATATTTTCTGAGTCAATTAATTAACTAATTTTTTTTATTAGGAACAGTGCCTATCTTATCATTCAATTTAGGTGCCTTCAAAACACGTTTGTCTCCCAATTCTTCTTTTCTTAAATGCGTCTCTATATGATCATTATTTTTTTCCAAATAGCATAAGATGTTCTATAATACTATTGCGATATTGTACAGCGCTTTTAATATCAATAAACGAACAATATCTTAAATATCGTAATGCTAATAGAATTACGTCCAGTAATTATTCTAGTGCAATTCACAAATTCTAGCCATCCATATATTATAAAAATATTAGGGATCATTTTAAATATTCACTCTGAAACTCTCACTCTATCTCTGTAAACATTCAGACAAATTAAGAATTTATAATTCACAGCTGCGAGATAGTTAATATTATTTTCTGATAAATTATATAAAGTGCATCTATGAACTAATTCAGAACAGAACGAAAAAAGTATGAAATTATTTTAATTTTTCATAAAAAATTCGCTTATTTATCTAACACACAAATATCAAATATATGTTTGAGAGAAGAGATATTTATTTATACATATTTATTAATTATTTGAAAAGAATGATTATGAGGTTTGATAAAGAATGATTATGATATAGTTTGACACCGCCTTTGAATTCTAGATAAACTTACAGAGTAAAAAAGAAATTATGGAGATTCGAGAGTTTTATCCAAAACATCGTTGACTGATAATATTTTAATCTTTATTCCCCTATCTTTATTTTATTCTTAAATTTTACTTAATTATATAGCAGTAATAACATGCACACAAAAAATGTGTTTATATCATCACAGTATATGTGAGTAATAATGTAATAATTTAAACAATGAAAAGCATAGGTATAAAGAATGTTTAAAAATATTTTTAAAAAATTTTTAGAGTTAGAAGAAAAATAGTACGGTAATATACAAACAAAGGAAGTGAAGAAATATACCGCCAAAATTTAACGATAGTTCCAACAGCTTGTTCTATAGAGTGATTTGAATGAATTCTTCATAATGTATGTCACAATTCATAGACAGAACGTAGGAAATGAATACATCATCAAATAGTTTAAATAAAATCATCAAATAAAAGTTAGAAGGAAAAAATACATCATCAAATCGTTTCAAAAATTAACTTTACACTTAATTTAAAACTACCTCCAGGCCAGGTTCTTTTCCTACGTGGCACGCGGTGCCATCTAGAGGACATAAGGAGAAACAAAATCTGAAATATTAACTTTCTTGAACTTCTAAACTAGTAATGACTTCTTTCAAAATAACTGTAAGTAAATTAAAAAATTATAAATTTAACATATGAATTTTATATTACAGAGTATTGTATTAGGATATTTATTTTCACAAATGCCAGCTGCATACAATCTATTTATACGATCATATATAGAAATTTTTTTTTATACAATTAAGTTAATTTCTTTAAACGAAAATTTTTTTTAAAAACCTATTTTTATTTATTTTTTATTTTAGAATTTTTAAAAAAAATTCCGTTATAGGTTTTTAAAAAAATTTAAAAATTGTTTTATTTAAAAGTAGGAGGAAAAAAAATATGGAGTTTTATTTTACTGTTTTGAATTAAGAATGTTCTACGCAGGATATGCAAAGGAGCATTTTCACCTGAATTTGACAATTTAATTCGGCTCAAGACAGAAACAACTATTTATCACCGATTTGCTTTTTGAGTTTGTCATTAATCATGGAATATATGAAAATTTCTTTTCTTAGAATTGTAAGTTACGCAAAAATCAATATTTAAAAGGAACTCTGAAGTATTTAACAAATTTTATTCTTTTTATAATGAATAAAAAATGTAGAAGTTGGACTATGATATATTCACAAAAGTTTTCTCTAGTTACATAGAATTAGGGGTAAAAATACTGAAAAATGTTACATCTGCAAAATTATAGGAAGGGAAAATAATTTAAAACTGGTGAAAAAATTACATTCTTGATATAGATAAAATTGAGAATTATTAATTAAAAACTGTGTGTGCAAAATACAACTTAAAAAAATCTCTTTGCAGTTTTAAAAAACAATGACTTTTCAGGAAGAAGAACAACAACAACTGGAAAAATACTTATTCGAATGAAAACGTCTAACATAAAGCACGTGATCAGTTGCTTGTAACTTCCCGTAAAAAAAAAAAAAAAAAAAAAAAAAAAAAAAACTGTTAAAAATCTATAGTCCTTTTGTGTTTTTTAAAATAAATATTTGAAAGTTATTAATTACTTGAATTTAATTACCAAGCTTTTTATTAAATATTTGGTTTAAAAATATTATGTTTTTCAATTTTGAAAGCTTTTCATTCAAATGTAAAATTACAAAATAAATAAATAAATAACATGAAACGTAACAATTATTTCCTAACTACAAATTTTTTTAAAATAACTCTAAAAGCGTATCATTTTTTTTTAATTTCCTGTATTTCTCCAATAATGGTGAACATACCTGTTTATTATCTCCCTAAAAGACAAATCGTCTTACTCAGAGATAACAATTCTGGTGGGAATATGTACCTCTGCGGGATTTTTTTTTGAAATTTTAATTAAAAATTAAAATGGTTTTTGGCATTGTTCGGATACTACTAACTGTATAATAAATACCATGCAAGGCGTTCTCTGAGATAGAGAGTGTGCGACAAAGTTTTGGTTGACCACTCTCGCTAATTAAAAAAACAAACACATATTCATTTTTCAAAAATATTCAAAACAATTATCAAACTTGAGTGAAATTTGGCTAATTTAAAGATTAGGCGGACATAAATTTAGTAATTCAAAGTATAGAAATTAAATCTAAGACGGAGAGAAATGTTGGCAATTTATTTCTTAAAGGGAATCAATTATTTATTTCCTTTTTTTGTTTTATTTATATTCAGAATTTCCAGAAAGCCATTCCTGGAAATTTCTGAAAACAGAATTGCGGTAGAAAATTCCGTTTGCAAAGTTACCTTTTTAAAATGTTAAAAAAATGTTTAGAAATGTAAAGATTAAATTTACGGATAAAAATCTTTTATTATATTTGACATGAAACCTTTCTTAACACTACATAGCCTTTTCTTTTTTATTGATTTCCATTGTGCTATTTCAATAGTATAGTTGCAATACATCTGATTATTTGAATTGAAATTTCATATTTAAACAAACTTTTAAAGATAATTTTTTTATGTGGAATATATTACTATATAAAATTACATGAATTTGCTGTCAGTTATATTAAATCGAATTATCTACTAATATTAAATTTCAAATGCATTTTATTCATTCCTGATTGGGTATGGTAATAAGAATTCTAGACGAATGGAATTTGAAACGAGAATTTCCACGAGTAATTTGAAGAATCTTATTAGTAAACTCATGATATTTTTATGAAAATCGTCCTGTCGTATGTTGAATTTAATACAGCAAGTCGGATAATAGCAAGCGATGATTTATTTCTCGTAAACGTGAAGTACAAGCAACAAAAACACAGTAAAGGCATGCAAAAAAGATAACCTAGCAGAAATTAACAGCAAAAAACACAGACGTCAGGATGAGACAGCATGAAGAGCAAAATAAAGAGTATATAGCAACTTGCACTTTAAATAGTAGCAATAGCACAATTTTCTATGCACCAGCTCGGAATGCGATAACACTTTAAAGGGAGAATTCACTGAATTATTTCAAATTTTAGCATTTATATGGTTTTTTCGATTAGGACATGGATTTTTCTAGAAAAATCAACAGATCTCTATTCCTAATAGAGATAGGACCTTTATTTTTTTTTCTATTCTCCAAACTTCTAAATTCACCGCGAAGGCGCCAAATGGTCACCAAGGTCAGGAATCTTTGACTTGGTTCCATTAAAAATCTCTATAAATCTTTTTTCTTTATTATGAGACTAGCTAAGCAGGAAAATAATCTGTAAGAATATATACAAGGAGAAACGTCAAGCAACACAGATCGAGGCTTTTGCCTTTCATTTGTTTCATAACTTCAATAGAATTCAATATTTGAATGATAGTGAATGGTCAAAATCAGTTTTGTGCAGAAGTAAAAAAAACCCTATGGGCATAGAAAGATTAAAATCATTTGTATTGCTTCTTTTCGACAAAAATCAGGGCAGTGTAATCAGGCTGTGTAGAATTGAAATAATTCAACTGTGTTCATGTATAATTTTAAATATTTTGAAATCGGACCAATAGTGAAATTCTGGAGTTAGTGAATGCAAAACTGATTTTGAAAATCAACTAAATTATTAATTACAAATTTCATAATCTAAATTTCGAAGAATATAACGATAATATGATGCCCTTAAAGTAATTTAAAGATGTTATATATTTTTTTGTATATTTTTGATCAATAATGGCCTATTAAATAGTTTTTTTTATATCTTTAAACAGTACAACTAATTGCAAAAATGATTTTTTTAATTATAAGATAAGGACTGTCATTTATTTATGAATTGAATGTACGTGTTTTCATTGTTATATGACAAAAATATGTCAGTCATCTGATTACATATTGATTTACATTATCTGTAACATTATGTTTTTTTCCTCCAGCAAAATAGACAATAGATTCCAAATTTTCATAGTAAAACTAAATCATGTACATCACAAGATCAGGAGCTAATTTCATTTAAATATAGCATTGATTTTTTAAAATTCTTATAAACATTTGTTTCGGTGCATTTTTAATATTAAATTTTAACACGATAATACTAGTAATTTTTTTATGCAAAAAGCATAATGTATAAAATAGTCAATCACAAAATACAATAGCGTAATATAAAGTTTATTGATAAAAAAATAACGCTGTATAATAATTTTAGCATTTGTCTTTAAAATAACAGAAATATTTATGCCTTTTCAGCACAACTTTTTATCCATTCCTTGGTTCCATATAATAAAGAATATAATTTATTTGAGCAAACGATAAAAAAAAGACCAACCAGAATTTTATCGCTCACTGATTAATTATACAACTAAATCAATATCAGCCATATCAACAAAAAGAAACTCACGATAAGCGAAATCTGAATAAACGATTTTTATGTCATTGTTTTTTAAACACTCTTTAGAGTTTTTGTTTTTAGATGATTAAGTTTTTTGAGTGATTATCTTTCTATAAATAGCGTACAAACTATGTAATGTGAAAATCATAACTTGTAATGGCTGTAACAATTCTTATTCTGGGAATTTAATAAATATTCCGCATATTTAAATTTGTGTACATTAGATTCATAATATTGATAAATTATGATTTTTTAAAAATAAAAAGCTAGAATTTTTTTCATTTTGCATGTGAAATTAAGTCTAAAGCATTATCATGCTACGATGTGTTGCACTTGAGGTTCAAACTCCCAATATTACCACTTTCTCGTATACGTAGTAAAGAAAAAGTATAGTAATCATCAAAGGATTCGAATTTGTGACCTTGACGAATCTCAACGTTTTAGTCCTCCTTAAGTTCGAAAAGACATTTTTAGAAAATGTTCATCTGTCTGTCTGCGACAAAGGTAACTCAAAAACGCTTTGAGCTAGACTGTTGAAATTTGAGATACGATCTTTACACTAAATTTACAGATTTCTATAAAATAATAAGTAAATTCTGTTCAGAGGAAATCTGGCAGTTCGATTATAAGTAAACGCTGTAACTACAAAACAAAGAGAGTGAGAAAGATAAAATTCGGTATACAAATTTAATATCTATAATGTAGGTACCTGTAAAATGTTGAACGAAATACAACTAGGGGTTGACCATCTGTCAGTATGTATTTTCAGAAACATATAAATGCGATAATTAAAAAAAACACGCAATGACTTAAATGTATCAAATTTGATATGGGATTTTGTGACGATAAATGCAGGCCTGTGACAAATTTTTGTTTCAATTGGCCGAGGAAAACTTGTTTAAAACATGAATTCGATTTTCTTGTACTATTAATTGTATGCCAGGGATTAATCGTCAAATAAGTTATCAAAGACGAAAAGATAGATTCAGTAAAAACGCCGAATTCATGCCAAAAGTTAATATTCCGTAACTATTGCACTTCAATCCATGTAAGACTTTGTCTGGCATGACAAATTTATTAAAGAATAGGAGAGAAAGTTTTAGGGGGACCCTTTCTGCTGATTTAAACACTCTTTAGAGTTTTATATTTAGATCTAAAATTGCTTAAAAATTATCATTAATCATTAATAATTGAAAATCATTAAGTACAGAATGTGATATCTATAATAATTCTTATTCAATAGATATTCCATATATTTGAATTGGTGTCCATAAATTAATATTGTTGATAAATTAAGATTTTTTAATAGAAATCTAGAAATTTATTTTGTTTATGTAAATCATGTAAAATCGTCTAAAATATTATCATGCTACTATTGAGGCACTTGAAGTTCAAATTCTCAATATTATTTTTAGTGTATTGCCGTCATACTTATGTACTTGCTGTAAAGCTAAAAATCTATATCAAAATGAATACAATTTGAAATAAATAATATTCATTCAATGAATGTATTGTTATTGCTTACGTTTGCATGTTACTTAGCCCACTCATTGATAAAGTTCGTACACTGAAATTATTCGCAAAATATTCGCCATTTGTATTTAATCCCGAAAGCGAAATGCAATTAGAAATACAGAAAACTGCTCCAGTCATAGTTCATTTTAACGTAATTATGTTGTGTTGATTCGCTTAAAAATTTACGAAGTACAGTCACAGAACATTGGGAGTCGTAAATTAGGCATGAGTTCTTATTACTTATTTACGAACGTTTAAAACACTGAGCGTATTGACATTGGAATCACGTACTTACATTTCGGCCGTTCAGGATAGGTTAAACACATGGATTGGCTTCTCCGATATTTCAAATTATTTCATAGAAGGAATTCTTTTCTGTGTGAGAACATGTATGCGAATATGATGGGGAAGATTATTCTTATCGGAAGTAATTAGTAGATCATTTTAATATAATTGTGCATATTTGGGAATATATTCTTTATGGTGCTGGCAGCTTTTAGATTTGCTTTTGATATCTGAAGAAAGTTTTGAACGAACTGATTCGTTTAAATTCAGTCATAAAAATGAAATTATTCAGAATGAACTAAAATATTGCTTTGCTTTATTACATTAAATTTTAGAATTAATCATTTTTAAGATATTTTATTAAATAAGAGAAATTTGATTAAACTTCAAGTTTTTGCCAATAAATTCTGAAACAATTATAGTAGGAAAAATATTTATAAATTATCTTAAAGATAAATTGATTATCTTTTCAATGCCTGAAGTTTAATCCTTAAATGCATGATTATTTGTTTTGGATAGAAAAAATAATTTATTATAGGAAAAAGTCATAGGTTATGTAAAAAAGTAGATAAAAAAATCCAGATAATAACATGGTATATTTATTTTGAGAAAAGTTGTATGTGGACATTTGGCAATATACAGTATTTTTCAAAAATCTAGCCTGTAGCTAATATAATTTTCAAATGCAACATCTAACATTGATATCTTACTTGACAACAAATAAGAAATAATTTTTTAACAATTAGATTAGATAAATCACTCCTGTATAGGGAACTCGACAATAGAAACTATTTCTTCAAGTACTACACTGAACTTCATCACCCACCACATTCAAAAGATAAATTATTCGCCAAAAGTAATGTCTTTTTCTTTAATACATGATTTATTGTCTATGGTTACCAACGGGTTTTTGAATAAAATTAAGTGGAACTGGATATAGACAATTGGCAACAATATGCATTTAAGGATTAATTATTAGGGAAAGCTTTGTATAATTTTCCAGAAATTTTAATAATATTAATTATATTATAAAATGGTGTATGAATTCATTCAAGGTTATTGAGCCCATATTAATAAAAAGAAGAAAACTTAGAGATAAATAGGAGCAGCAGTCTTCAGCGTTTTCCAATTCAGGCCCACAAACACCAAAATGAAGAGAATATACTCATGGTGATGAGAATAAAATCCATGATATTGTTGCCATGGCAATAAAAGGTAGAGAGAAATATAATTTGGAATTTCCAAATGTATATATTTTAAAGTATGTACGTTATTAAAATTCAAATTACTGAATATATTTTTTTCAACTTTATCTTGAAAACCCCAGGAAACAAGATTTAATAAAGATTTGTTCATAATTAATTGAAAAATTAATCTTTCTCATTCTTTAAAAAGTATATTTTTATGTATAAGAAAATTTTTTTTTAATTTTAGCGGTATCTATTCAAATTGAATGAAAATGCCACAGAACTTTAAATAATTTTACGTTTTTACTTCTGGGTTGTCTCACATGAAGCGTTTAATTAAATTTTATAATCTTTTTAAAAAATTACATATAAATATAGTAAAAAAACTAGATTCAAGCAATTAAAAAATATTTAGTGCAACTTTTATTCTCATTTTAATTAAAGTACGCTTCCTATGTTAAGAGGATTTTATCGTCATATTATTTGAAGTGAAAATACATTTTCATATCATAAATTTAAAATATAAAATAAAAGTATTTTTATCCCAAATACCGTTGATTATACCAAGCAGTACAACTATAAATATAAAATTATACATAAAAATACAATATTAAAAGCTTAATTAGAAATGCCAACAAATCTTGAGCAAAAGTTGTTCAAGCAAATTCTTAAAAAAATCTTTCAAAAAGTATCTATAATGTCAAATATTTTCCATGTATTTTCAAATAACTTATTATACGCAGTCATGTAATTTTGCAAAAAAAAAAAAAAAAAAAAAAAAAAATGTGGTTTAATTCAGCATTTTTGGATCTAAATTAACAAACTCTTTTGAAGATTGGATGTTAACTTCACTCTCTTAAAACCACAAGCATGAGTGTTATAATTCCACTTGTTGCTCCCAATTTACTCTTATTTAACTTAAGTGGGAAGACTTCATTAGGAGTAAATGAAGTGAATCGAATCAAAGCACTTATGCGTGTGGAACAATTTAAGATCCCCTCTGCACGTGATGATGCCATCATCATTCTTGAAATTTTGATGATTCATTTTCACGCAAACGCTGCATTTATAAGAAATATCACTTTATGTTCCCCGTGAAGTGCTTATTTAATAATTAACTTCCAGTGTTTTCCAACTTTAAGAAGAAAATATATAAATGTTGTACCCAGTATTAATTAAATTTTTCATTTTGGTCTTCTTACTCAAAATTGCGCATGATAATTTTAAGAATTTAGCTTACATATTTACCTTTACTAATACTAAAGATGAAAGTGTGTGTGTGTGTATTTGCGCTATGCAAGTCAGATTGTTTCCCTCGGGGCTACAAAATTCTTAAATATATATTTTAGAATCTGAGAATGTACACCTTAGAGTGATATATTTAAAAAAAAAAGAATTTTAATTTAATTACAAATTAAGTGAAATTTTGGAGTTTGCCTCCTTGATCTTAGAAGATGATATTACATAAAAATAAAGTGTACACTGTTTTAAAATTTTGAAAATTGTTTCCTTAATGATATTAATTTAATAGTCGTGCAAATTTTTCTGAATTTTGGCAATATTTTAAAAATATTTAACAATAAATTGCATTGTTTCCCAGAAATTCAAACCATTTTCATTGTTTTATCAAGTATTTAATCGTTTGAATTTTACCCATTTTTGAAAGCTAAAGAAGAAGAATTTTATTTAACATCTCTGTAGTTTACAAAACCAATAAGAAAGTAAAGTTACAATATCGCGAAATTTATACGATAGATGAACCAGATTTTATATATTTAATAACATTATTAACTTGTAGGATTGTCTCCATTAAAAAGATCCATGTAGACAATAAATAAAACAATCGAAATAACCTAGCGCTAATGTCGAACAGTTTGGGAGCACCATGGATACGAAGTTATGTAGAGATTTCTATGAGCGAGGATCGAACCTGCGACGTTAAGCTCCGTAGCCGAGTAACAAAATCACTAGACGAAAGTGATCACTCTTTTCCGGAGGTTGTTATCTGGCTTATGAAGTCACCACCACAGTTATATCTAAACGATTTATCTCAAATCAGTTAGATACTAATTAGTTTTTAGTACATAAAAGATTATTAAAATCTTTTAATATTTAATTTATACATTATGGCTATGAATATACAGTCAAAGCTATGAAAGTACTGCATTTAATGAAGAAGCTTATTCACCCTATGAAGTCAAAAGAATGCGAATATTTTTGAATTTACTAGCTTTTCCGAATTCGTTCTGGGCAAACTGTTTTTCAATTTCCACCATGTAAAAATCTTAGTTGAAATTGTATCTTTTTCGGAGATTAGGCAACGAGAACATTTTGGAACAGATCAGAAATTTATGAAGAAGGAAATGATTTTGGGCTCAATCTGCTTTATAGAAAACAGTTTAAATGATATGGGACTTTTAACAATAACTTTATTTGATTTGGGAAATAGCTATTATGCACCATATGCTAAAGTATGCGCCTCAGAAATAAAGTTTATTACTAATTGTCAAATGGTAACTCTCAATGTAAACAAAATATCGTGCGAATTTTAATCTGTTTCATCAAACGTTTTTATAGCTGCATTAAATTCAACGCTTTGTTTATTGGTAACAATTAATTAAGGAAATTACAAAATATTATTAGAAATAATCTGGGATGTTTCGCGTTTTCATCATAAAATACATTTAGTCAGATGAAAGAAGATATATAAAAAAAAATCGAGAAATGCTCTTCAACTAGAATGTTTAATTGAGTTCAAATATAAAATTAACCTTTGCCAGATCAATAATATCTATGATTTACCTAGAAGTTGATGTTCACGTAAAACAAGGATCTTACAAAAATATTCTCTATGTTATTTTAAGGTTCAAAGAATCACTCCTTTAACTATATCAATTTCATTTCTATAGAATTATTTCATAAATTCTAAGAATTCAATTTGAAACACTATATGTATTAACTATAAGTACTAACTCTAACAATATTTTAAATGCTATGACGGAAATCAGACTCATCCATCAAGATGTTCAATTGCTTGGTTTTGTTAGTCGACTCTGTAGTAGAATTTCCACATCCGCTTATATTACGTAATATATTCACTTTTTAATTTGCAATAAGCTTATTCAATTGAATTTATTTTTTTTCCAGTAGCATTAAATAATAAGATGAAAAAATGTTTTTTTTGTTTAAATGCCTTCTATAAATCATTTAACAGCATCAAAAGTTAATAATCTGGACGAAAAAATTGGTTACTGAAGGCAGCTAGTTTATATATATTTTCTTATTCGAAAAAAGAAAAAAGTATGCATTTTTTTTTTCTAAATTACAAATTTTTCCGCAGTTTTTGAAAAATTTGCTTAAAAGAATTTCCAACGGAATTACACGAAATTTATAGAATTTATCACAAATAAATATTTAACTTATGTCAAAATCTAATGTGAATTCAATAAATATTGAGGGAATATATATATTTAAAAATAACTTTTGATTGCGCATGCGCGAAACAACATTCAAGTTCAGAAAGATATCGGCAATGCATATTACTAATAATACTAATAATGAAAACACAGTAGAATCCGAAGATAATAATATATTTTTTGCTGAGTTAAAACATGATTTTATAAAAGGTTGATAATTGAAATTAACATTTATAATATATACATTTACTAATATAAGGATTTCATTTGAGTTTTGGCAATAAATTATACTCTAAATATTTATTACATTTCCTTCTTCCCTAAAAATGGATTTGTATCAACGTGCTTCACGTTCAGAAGAAAATGATTTACTCTTGGGGCACATCGATTTTTTTTTGCCACTTCCAAAATAACAATGATTAATCATTATTCTGGGAATGAGATGAAAATAAGGATAATGTGTGGGATATAAAGATAGTTTGTCTTATGAATAGTTGTTATCTGCCAAATCAAGGTTTTTTTTCAAAGAAAATGAAAAATGATGAATGGACGGAACAACGAAAATTTCATGCAAGGCAACGGTAACACACTTTTATAATTTTTCTTAAAAACAATTTAATATTATTCAGAATAAATAAAAATAATTTTATAATGTGCGTTTATTTAGGCTATGAATAAGTAAAATTGTTTTTTTTTATTTAATTGTTCTCGGTTTCCTAAAAATTAATTTATAAAGCATTCATACGAACACTTTGAAATTTTATGATAAAATTTTCAGAAATTCACCACCAGATGGCGACTCTAGTATGAATTTCGAAATAATATTAATTTAATCGACCAACTGATAATCAAATTTTTAATATATTAAAATAGTGTATTTACACTGAGGAAACAAATTGATGAATAAAATTTGAAAGCCTTGGCATACAAGAATGAAAATCAAAAATCAACAAGATGATTATATTTTTGTAAATATGAAACAAATTGAATTAAAAAAAGTGTTTAGTAAGTAAATTAATGAAAATAATGGTCATTTTTAATACATTTGTCTGAATAAATTTAAATGCATCTGAGATTGCATTTCCAATGCATTACAATAGAATCAATATTGTTACAAACCTGCAATTCGGCTTCCCAGCATAGTTTGTTCCATCATTGGAAAGAAAGTTTTACAGTCATCTGAATGGGACTAGCGCGTCGGAGGTCCCAGAGCTTGGCGACAAACTTGGCGACCATTTGGCGACTTGGCGACGAATTTGGCGACTTTGGAACCAAAATAGATAATACCCGAAACCTCGAGAATTTTCCCGATCCGTCCAGTAGGAACCGAGATACGCCTCGAACGTTCCTGATTGGTTGAGAGGCTTCTAGCCCCGCCTCCTGAGACCTATAAAAGGAAGCGACCGCCGCTGCCAAGGGAGACGACGAAGCCAGTAGTCGAAGACGTCGGAATAGTCCGAGTTCGAGAGCAGCGGAGTCGAGACGACGAAGTCAGTAATCCGAGCCAGAGTCGGAGAAGTAGACGGAGGAGTCGGAAGCGACTGATTCAAGCTAGTGCTGAACTGAGCTGTGCGCTACTGTCTGCGGTAGATTCTGGTTGTATGCTGCTGTATGCTACACGTCTCGGGTGAAGATAATCGTCTTCTGTGCTGTATATAGTTGTCGCTTTGTGCTGTCCTGTGTGTCTTCGTGTAAATAAACGTTGTTGTTTTATTTTCTACTGCCGTCTGCTGATTGAGCGTTCTTTACACCATATAACTTCCACTATCCAAACGAACCCCGGTAAAGAAATTTCGTAACAATATCATAATCGATCATATGTAATTGATTCGTTCAAAATCGAGTCTATCTTTTTTGCATTCTTTAACCTTTTAAACTAATTAACCCTTTTATGAAAAGTATTTTGAAATTTTAAATATAATTCATAAAAATATTCAGAATTTATTAATTTTAACACTTTCATTTAGCTCGACTTTTCATCTCAAATAAAGATATAATTTGCAATCCATTTTTCATTCACTTTCTGATGTATTAGAGTTTTGAAAGTATTTTCACTTCCTCATTCTTGGTGACATTTTAGGAGCATTCTTATCTGTTAATAGGTGTATTTAACATGACTTTGTTTTGGTGCATGTGGCGAAACAAAATTATCTAACCCTTTGAATATGAAATACATACAATTTGAGATTCCACAATATTTATAATAAGGACTTTTAAATAAAAAAAAATCAGACATTTAAAAGTAATCAAAATAACAAAATTGAATTTTTTAGCATAATGATAAAAGAGTGACAAGAAAAAACTTTTCTAATGAAATATTTAATTCAGGTTTTCTCATATTTGTGAGAAATTTTGTAATCTATTTTTCATTCACTACCTTATATGTTGAATTTTTGAATTTTTTTCATGTGTGCTTCAACGATGACAATATATTACGCATCTGTTAAATAAAAATTTAAGTAAATTTTGATACTATATTAATGGCGTCCCCTAATATTATTTATTTATATTTGAACATAAAATACTCCTCTGATACCAAAAATTATAACACGAGGTTTGAAGAAGTAACTATATACAAATAATTGAACAAAAACTCCTTAGAAATAGTTAAAAGACAATTAAAAGCATAAAAAGTGGACGAAACAAATAAAATAGAGAAAAACAGAAATATAAAATGCACAAAAAGGAAAAATAAGACAAAATAAAAAAACCAACTCTCAAACAAACACATAAACCCCTACAAACTATTCAAAGTCAAACAAAAATTATGAAAAGAATGTTTCAAAGAAGTAAACATAAGAACAAACTATTTAAAAGAAAAAGAAAAAAATTGTCCCCTCATATTGAATTTGAGAAACATCGATTTCAAGCACCAAATTATTTAGAACAATGAGTTATAAACTGAAGACAAAACGGGTTTTCAAAAATTATTTTTATAAAATTTATTCTACCAGAAAATAACGAACTGATGTTCCTAAAATCAAATTTCCCTAAATATTCTATACCTTTTAATTAATTCAATGGAACATTTCAATTTCCACCGCTATTTCACTTACTGAATAAATCCAACAAGACTTTAAGTCCCCAAAAAGATTCAATTTTGCCCTATTAACTGGCTCCTTACTCTAGAGCTAAATAGTTCTTCTAAATTGAAAGAAAGCAATTCTTTAGAGGGAAATTGGGCATATCTGGATTTCGAATGAAAGTGGAACAGATCTTTTTCCCCACGATTCTTTTTAATACTGGTCTTGTTTGGTCAACATTTCGATTCCAAATAAAGATGATGCAAAAATATCATAAAGAGATCATACCCAGGGGTGTCATACCCATATATTTGTTTATTTTATCGTATTTTCCTTGGAAGTAACAAGACTCTATAAACAAGGCATGCAAGAAAAATACAAACAGTAGATAGTGTCGCTTTCAAACTGAAATGAAAACCAAAGAATGGCTGAGGGTATGTATTGGGGGGCCTCGAAACACCGACTTTAATCACTGAAATGTCTTCCAGAGATCTCAATGTCCTGAGCGTGTTAAATCGCGGGGTTTGTTTTCCACGAATGCAGTAAGGCCAAAGCGACCAGATTTCCCCCTTGCAAGAAAATTGGACGCCGGCTGTAACGGCCACTATGATTCCCGCCCAATGACCATAGCTGCGAATTCGGGGGAACAAATGCTATTGGGATATCCTTACTCCCAGTCATTCCATTTTGGCTTTGGGTTTTTTTCTTCTTTTTTTCGTCATCCATGGAAAGACTTTTCGTCTTTGCTTTTTCTCTTTCCGTTTGTTGCTTTCTTTTTCTTTATCTGTTTTTTGCTTCCTATTTGTTTGTGTGTTTTCTTTAGAAAAAAATGCGTTGCAAAAATTTCGTTGGAAGGAAAGGTTTAGCGATTTTTTTTCCCGTCTCGACGTCCGAAAGGTGAAAATTTTGTTTTTAATTACAAAAATAACTTCATTTCTTTCTTTGATTGTTGACTTTTGACATTTTGCACTTATTCTAAAATTTACCACCTTTTCCTAGTAACATTCATATACTGTACAATATTGTATGATATTAAAAAATATTCGCAATATTGTATAATATTGTTAAATATTGAATAATATAATATCGTGCAATATTGTACAGTATTGTGCAACAGGCTATGCTCCCAGGGTTGGAGATCAATCGGTTCAGCATTATTATTGATAGCAGTAAAGTTTAATTAAATATCTGATGCCTAACTTGATGTTCATGACAATTTTATGTCAATAAGACAATTTTATGTCAAATTTTGTCCTTCTAGTTCAAAGCGTTTTTGAGTTATCTTTGTCACAGACAGACAGAGAAAATGGGATTTTCGAACTCAGAGAGGTTTGAAACGTGCATACTCTTCAAAATCTCAGAGAGGTTTGAAACGTGCATACTCTTCAAAATCTCAGAGAGGTTTGAAACGTGCATACTCTTCAAAATCTCAGAGAGGTTTGAAACGTGCATACTCTTCAAAATCTCGAATTCGAATTTTTCAGGATATCAATACTTTTTTTATACACTACGTATACGAGAAAGTAAAAAAAAAAAAAGAACTCATATTCTACCTATTCAGACTGGACACATACGTTGATTTGAGAGTTTGGTGTAGGGATCTTATACTAGAAATAATTTCATCTGCTATTTAACTTGATGGACTTTTAAGTATTCATATGCGTATGATCAAACAGAAAAACGAACAGGCGAACCGATAGGCCAATTTGATGTACAGTTTTTTGTAAACTTGCATTTCCAGAAATAAAGAGATATGCTGAACTTCATCTATCTAATTTCTCGTAAGAGGATTTGGTCTAAAGCTTGAACGAAAAGTAGAATTTTAATAAGAACATTAAAATTCTTTTTTGGGTGATTGTTTTCGGTTCATAGCTGTACATTCTTCTAAATATGATTTTTTTAATTTGAATTTCCTTGTCACTTAAGATACTTTCTTTTTTCAAATAGTACTCTGCATGAAAGACAGTAGAAATTGTTGAATTTTGTTGAAATTCTAATTAGAAATGTTTAAAAAAAGAATATCTGCGCTTAAAATAAATATTAAATCATTGGTACGAAAACATTTGCGGTTTTAGTTATTAAAAATTGACCTGATGTTGACTATTTTATGATGATAAGCTTTTTATTTTCTCTCGTAGATACAGAGGAAGTATAGTATTCGTCGAAAAATTCGAACTCGAGATTTTAACAAATATCCACGTTTTAGTCCTCCTTGAGTTCGAAAAACAAATTTTTGGAAAATGTACGTCTATCTTCTGTCTGTCTGTGACAAAGAAAACACAAAAATGCTTTGAGTTATGTTTGAAATTTGATATATGGTCATTACACCAACTTTGTTGATTTCTATCAAATTTTGAATAAAATCCATTCAATGGAAATCTGTCTGTCCGGCTGTTGGAATGAAAGTTAACACTATAATTACAAAATGAAAAGATCTTGGTGGATTAAATCAATGTACACAGATTTAATACCTCCGGTGTTGATATTTATCAAATTGCAAGTGCCATGTAAGGCGTTCTCTGGGACCTTCATTAGAGAGTATACGGGAAAGTTTTGGAGAGACCACTCCGGCTGGTTTATCAGCAAATCCATTTATAAAGAAATATATTCATCTTTTAAAACCATCCCATTTATTATATTCTATATATAATTTTTGGTACTTTTCCGTTAGCCGGGCGCAAATGTCGCCAATTGTGAACCAAATGCGAATTTGGAGTAAGAAATTTGGTGGAATTCTACATTATTTGGCGATTTTTCGCTTGCACCCGACTAACGGATTGTAAACCAAACGCGAATTTGGCGTAAGAATTCGCCAAAATTCTACATTATTTGGCGATCTTTTGCTTGCTTCCGGCGAACGGAGATTGCCTGAGAGTTATGAAGGAATTATTTGAATATTTAAAGAATTTTAAATTCAGAACGAGATAGAAAAATTTCAAAAATGATGTCGAAAAATTAAATTTTGTAAAACATAATTGACATAATTCTAGATTTTCCAGTCGGATGATATTTTAATATCTACTTTACTATCATCTAATAAAATTTTAATTCTTGACAATGACTGCAAATACAGAACAAATATCTATCTCAACTTATTCAATCAAAATGATATCGATTTTGTTTGTTGCATATCATCTCTAAATAGGATGAGTCGTTATCAGTGTTTTTAAATTTTAAGGATATTTAATAATTGAATAATCTATTTAATTATCATCCTGATTTGAAACCACAGAGTTCTAACGGAGATGAATCTTTTGCATTCAAATTGTTGGCTTATATCTGACTAATAGTAAACCAATATCCACTTCTTTGAAATTCTACAGCATGTCAGTGTCAGTATGATCCATTTCTCACAACATTTATCCTCATTTAGGCCATGGTGGATATATGATAAAGACGAGACTCGAATTCCCTATGATCACCTACAAAGTGACTGTCACATTAGACTTTGGATGGAGACGACGCTCGAATACACAATTATTAACTACAAACTAATGTCGTATCCACGACATTAAATCTTCAGTGCAGATGCGATTTGAATCAGCGATCAGCAATTATAAGCTGCTGACTTTGTGATTCCTGTAAGATAACCATTCGCGTAATGATATATACAATACAATACTGTAATTTACTGTACAATATTTTCAAAATATCGTAACAGTATTGTAGAATATTTTAGAAAGAGAAGAGAGTATCTTAGAGTTATTAGAAATGGCACTTTACAATAGATTCATAATTCATGGTCATCATCATCATAAGAAAAAGTTGGGGACATAGTCATACCTTCTGGTTTTCTGCTTCGAAAAGACTGGAATCTGCATGCTTTATATGTAAAAATACACGTTGAATTTGTGATCACACCAGGGACAAACACACTAGGAATAGGTATCCCAAAAATGAGTGATGAATTTTGAAAATCAATAGTAATAATAATAATAATAATAATAATAGTAATAAAGGTAATATGAATAATAATAGTAGTAGTAATAGTATTAATAATGATAATAATAATAATAATAATAATGATAAAAGTAATAATAATAGTAATAATGATAATAATAATAAAAACGGAATGCTGCAGAAATGTATCATTTGGTGTCATATTTGGAAAATGTGAGCATTTTATCCCACCAAATTGGAAATTTAATTAACAATGGTACCATCAGGTGGCGCTGCAAGCGATCTGCAAAAGGTGTAGTTAAAATGAAGTACGTGAGATCTGGAAATATTTGCCCAGATTGCGTTAAGTTATTTCTACAAATGGAAGTTATATTAAAAAAAATCATAGTTTAATTTTTTTGCAATAGCCCTTGTAACATTTCCATACCAGTTTTTATTTTTCTTATTTTGCAATGCCAACTGTGGGATAAAATTCCTTGATTTCCCAAGCGTAAAGTTGGAACCAATACATTTTTATCTCATTTCTTCTTCTACTTTTATTATTGATTTTCGAAATCAATCAGTCATTTTTGGGACACCCAGTAAAAGTAAAGGACTGAAATTCCTCCAAATTACGATCAACCTCATGTGATTAACATTAATAGTAGCTTAAATTCTGTGGATATTTTAATACCTTATGGTTATCTTAATACTGCGATAGTTTTAATTTATAAGTGAAAGAGTTTTAAGCTTGTTTTTGTGGAAACAATCATTATCTTTAAATCATAATGATTTATTTTCATCTTTAGCTGTCTGACTGATGCAAGCAGAATACCGGTACATCACAGAACCCACAAGATATTCTTCAGAACATCAGATCTAATAGACAGTTTGTTTTGGTTTTTTTATTGCCTCCACTGACATTAATTACTTTGACCCTGTGAGGGCTCAAATGCTCATAATTGTTGACAATATAGATGAAGGTTCATATATCACTGTCACTGGATTATTTAGTTAGTAAACTGATAAACACATTACTGTTCTGACGTGACTCTGTGATATGCATTTCGTGAAGATAATGTTTCATAAAGTCTGAATACATCGGTCACAGTTCTCGGAAAATGAGTATAGTAAAAATACACGTTTACTTTGAGAATACACGTTGCTAAAAATTAATGGAAGTAAAAGTACTGTAAAATATTCAAATATATTGAGCTAAGTTTTATTGAATTAATCAGGATGATAAGTAAAGGATGATAATTAATTAGGATGATGATTAATTAGGATGATAAGTAAAGTTCTTTTAAGCCCTTTATATTCTTCTCGTATAGCGAAGGGAGTAACCTGTATTTAAAGTAAAGTAATTATGCTGAATGTAATGTACTGACTAGTGCCCTCTATGTACGAATTCATAAAAAAAAAAGATCAGAATGAGAGGAGCTGTGATGGAGTGACGTGAGGATGAGTGATGTTATGTAGTAAGGCGATGTGTGTGCGATGTGTTTCGTGGAATATGGTTTCAGAAAACTGTTAACAAACGGTCCATTTAATACTGAAATAACTTTATAACTTTTATATATGTATACCTGTGATATGTGCAGTTATTAATTTATTTAGGTTGTTGACTGTTATTTGCTCTTAAGAGACGTCACATTAGTGAGACAAACGTACAGCACCTCTGGTAGCGAGATAAGGAAATTGAAATAAAGGAGATCGTTCAAAGAACCCATTTGGAAAATGTACGCTATACTTTGGAAAACACAAGTGAAAAGTTTTACGGAGTTATCTGTAAAATGTTCGGTATTATTCACCCAAAGAAATTCTGGACTTTAGACAAGGTCGTAAAAGTCCCATATCAGCAATTTTTTTAAAAAAAATTCTGATTTCGTATACATGATCATTTTGTACTTCCTAGTGCAATAAATAAACCCCTAAATGCAATTTAGATTCTTGTTTTCGTCCAACTGTGATCAAAATTTGACATAAATTAAAATTAGAGCTGCAAAAGGATATACTAAACTTCCTTTAAGTTTTATGTGTGCTAGAGTTATATTGTTTACATGCTCACGAATGCAAAAATTGACAGTCCTCAACCATGCGGATTTGGGTTCAATACTTCATACCGATTTTCACGTTTGATGCTAAAATGATGGACCCAATTTCATATATCTAGATATCTGCATTATGAAGTTATTATATTAATTTGAAATGAGACAGATAAATTTTCTGTTTACGGATTTCGCATAAAATTTCGCAGAAATCTATATAAAAAAAACCACAAATTCGTTTTCAATAATCTACTTTAAAGTGTTTTTAAGTTGTCGTATTCACAGTCAGAAAGATTAAAATTATTCCAAAGTGCTGTTTTGAAACGCGGAGAAGTCTGTAAAGTGAAGATACATCGATATGTCAAGTTCGAGTTTTTTGGCGATTTCAATAGTTTCTTTTTGTATAATTCGCGTATAAAAAAGCATAAATAAAAAAAATAGATAAAAAAACTCAGGTGGTTAAAGTATTAAATTGATTTTTTTTACATTCTAAACCTTCGATGCAGTGGACCAGCGTGATTTGAAAAAAAATAAAATGATTATCTGTTTGAAAGATAATACTTTGGGACAATCGTGGGCAGTTTTTTTTTATTGACGCCTGCAGTGTGTGTGTTTGAGGAGGGGGAGGGGGAGGGCAGATACATTATTTCTCCTGCTGGGTTTTCGGATCAACACTAAGATAATCTCAGATCTAATTAACTTCATGATAACAAGCACAAAAAACGCGATGTTCAATGTTCTCCGTGTCTTTTCTGACTGTTGATGTGTTCCTCATGAAACAACAAACCACCTCAAATTTCATATCTTCCACCTACAAATCATTTCAAATAATCGAGCCTTAACTATAATCAATGTTTTAAAATGCCAATCAGCTCCCATAAGTTATGTAAAATTTCCAAGTGTTTATGTTTTTTTGACATTTTTAGGAGAAAGAAACTCCGAAGAAATCGCCAATATGTGGTTGAAAAATCAAAGGTAGAAACATTTTTGTGTGAATATTTTTAATTACATTCTGCTGTGTAGACATAAGACAGCTAAAGGAAGAATTCTTTTTAGTTTATTTGTAGCAAATTTCTCTCTCTATATATGTTACGAACTTACTCTTCCGTCGGGGTCCTTTTTGATTTGTTAATCGATGCAGAAATAAACAGTCTTTTAGTGACAAAAGACGTCGATTTTTATTAGACACGAAGACACTAACACAAGGACGACGAATACATAGAGATGACAAATATATACAGCCGAGACGAAGACAGGCAACACATAGTAGCACACTACAACAAACAGTAGCTTACAAGTCGTAATCGGTAGTAATAACAGCCACAGCACACAAAGCGGCCAGACAGAATTCAGCAGGAGAGGGAATCTTCGTAGCTTCGCTCTACGGTCTCTCCAAACGACTACAATTCTCCACTGTCTCCTCGTTTTAGCTGTATCCAGCTGCCGACACACTATTGCTACACGACTAGCTGCTCCTCACAGGACTCGATGCTGCTTCCACAATAGACACCTGGACTCGGCAGGCAGCTCAGTTCAGTACTCGCTTGAGCTCCACACAACGCTTGATTATTCCGCCGTTGCTTCGTTATCCTCTCGGCGACTCGTTACTTGTCTATGATAGTCTCGTTACTCTGGCCTTTTATAGTTCCCAGGATGCGGGACGAAAAGTTTCTGGACCAATCCGGAGTATCTCGAATTCTATTGGCTCAGTTTCTAAAATTCTCAAAGTTTCCAGTAATATCTATTTTTGGCGCCAAAGTCGCCAAATGGTCGCCAATCTCTGAGATCACTGACGCGGCACCCAACAGGCCTCACCGTAAAACGGACTTTCTTACGATGAAACTATTTGTAGCAACATTATAGGTCGAACATTATTGTACAGAGTAATACTGCAATTTATTACTGTAAACGTCAGATTATTCGACTTCGAGATTTCATCGAATATCCATGTTTCAGGTAATAAGGTCCGGATAATGGAATAATGGAAATTTCGAATAATGGAAAGTACCTTGACGAATAAAATTGTATGCTTGGACCTTAATCAAAATTCGCAAATCTTTGTCAAAAGATTTTACGTTTAAAGTAATGAGATATATGGAGGGAATAAGACAAACCGTTTTATCTCTAAAGTTAAAGAACTGTTTTATGCTGTAAACCAAAACTAAAAAAGACTTGATTGGCTAAATGTCTAGAATTCGTGTGAATATATATGCAAAATTCAAAAGCGGAATTAGCCAAAAAGATGTACACAAAAGATTACATACTTTTGCTCTCAAATTGTAGATATATTTATCAAATTTTGGACCAATTTTATCAATGGCAAAACAGAAAATATTCAATTTTCTGAGCACGCCATATTGTAGAAAGAGAATAAGGAAAAACCAACTAGAGTAATCTCTTTGAAAGTTTCTCGCATACTCTTTATGTCCCCCCCTTTCTTCCCCATCAAAATTGGAAACTTCGAAAAAAGCAGTGACTGCACAAGAACTCAAAATTCTATTTTCCAAGACCCTGCACATGAATGATTTGTATGAGTTCTGAAGGTATAATGAAGAAAAACCGAGTATGTATTTTGAATATTTGTCTTTTAATTAAAACCAAAATTTGACACAAAATTATTATTTTAATAACAAGATCAAATGCCAAATTCATTTATCGAAACAATTATGTTTTTGAACAATTGTTACATGCACAAGAATGTCCAAATAAGCAGATGGCCAATTTCTTTTCGAATTAGGCTTAAAATGTGATGCGGATGTACGCTTCAGATGCCAAAACTATATACGAAATCAATCCATCTACTGTTCGTTCTCTGATTCGGCAAACCTCTACTCTTTTTGTTAATGCGTCAGGATGCATTTATATAGTCAAAATAGGGATGAGAGGAAAAATGAAAAGAGGATATGTTTATATTTACAGTAAAGTGAATCTAGATTATACACGAACTTAGGATATTTAAAAACTGCGGATAACTCGTAATATTGTCAAGAAAGGATTGTAATTCACAATAAAATACTTTTGAGCCCTTTTTATTTACTATAAGAGGCCTACACATTAAATAATGATGAATAAATGGAGATTTATTTTATTAAAATTTGCTAATTCACTTTTTTACATAATAATAATTTTTTTAAATGTTAAAACGCTTCTTTTTAAAATTTGTTATTGAATATTTTGATAACTTCTTGAGTTTAACAACGGTAGATAATATATATTGATGATCAACATATATTGATGTTGTGTAAAATATTCTTCGGACCACCCTTAATTTTTTTGCCTCTTGAATTAGCCATATAAGCAATTAATACGCAAGTTTGAGTTAAAATAAAAAAGTACGATTAGAAACGATACAGTACTCACATACACGTGAAAAAAAAAACTCAATGAAAATGTGTCTAATGGGGTAAAAATCAAGGTTAAAGAATGACGAAGAATTCCGTATATCCACTCACCCTTCAGCGTCTCACCCCTTAGCGAGGTAGAATTGTCAAAAAGTGGTTGTCTCGACATACTGAAACAAACAGTATCTCGTTACGTTTTGCAGTGTTTATGGTTTTTATTTTTGTTATCATGATAAATATCTCTCAGACAAAATGATTTCTTACGAATGGATTTCGTTCAAAATTTGAAAGAAATCTACAAATTTGATTTAAAGAGCATTATTTTTAGCGTTCTTGAGTTCTTGTATTCACAAATAGACCGAAAAACATAACTTTAAAAATGTATTTTTCAAAATCAGGAGGATCTGAAAAGTAAAAACTCATTAGAATCTCAAACTTTAATTTTTCAACGATTACAATGCTCCTGTATACGAGAAAACAAAGATAAATAGAAATAATTGTAATTGCGAAAAAATAAAGAGGAATATAGTCCAGTTTGTTTTCATTTGAAAAAAAGAATTGATATTAATTGAAAAAGTTGTAGAATATCTATTGAATACGTTAATAATTTTGAGTATGTAGTTGCTTCTTTGGTTTAAATCTAGCCTTCTTGAAATTTATTTCCTTAGTTTAAACGAAAAACAGTCGGAGAGCTATTTAAACCTCTACTTCGAAACATCATAAAATATTAATGCTTTAGGTTTTGTTAATTGTCTTTAGAGTACCTTTAATGTTTGTTCTTTATATATAGTAATGATAGAGTACATGCACACAAAAACGTTTTTAATTTCGCCTCGATGTGCTTTTGTGTAGGTGAGTTAAAGAAAACAATAAATATTTTGCTGTAAATTATACTTGAAAGTATTTTTAAAAATTTATTAGAACTATCAAAAACTTATACCGAAGTAAAATTGGTGTACTAAAAAAAGCTATCATTTTGTAATTTTATAGTGGCGTGAAAATAGTTCTTGAATAATAATATCTTTCGAAGTTTTACTGAAAAAACGTCAAAAATCTTGATTAATTTTTAATTAAGATTATGATTCAATTTTTCTTTTATTAATTTAAGACTTTTTATTTTTATTTTTTCTATCTTTTACTAATTTAAAAAAAAAACTAAAATTTTAGAAGCCTTTTCCCAATTGGTATTTGTTATTCATGCAGTAATTACATGTCTTGTAGAAATACATTAATTTGTAGTCTATGTCAAAAAGTATGGCCTGTAGAGCTACTTTAATTTGTAACTCTAGACTCAAAAGTATGCCTTGTAGATCTGAATTAATTTGTACTCTAGATCTAAAGATATTCCTCTACAATACAAGGAGTTTTACTATAGGACTGAAAGTATACCTTGTAAAGCTACATTAATTAATAGCTCTTGGTCTAAAGATATGATCTTTACATTCGTTTGTAGCTGTAGTACTAAAAGTATGCCCTGTAGAGCTACATTAATTTAAGACTCTATGTCTTAATCTCTATAATTACATTAATTTGTAGCTGTAGGGCGAAAAGTATGCACTGCAACGCTACATTACTTTATAGTTGTAAGTCTGAAAGTATGCTCTGTAGAGTTATATTAATTTGTCGCTGGAGGTCTAAAGATATATATTTTAGAATTACATTAATTTATAGCTCTAGGTTAAAAAATGTTCTTGTAAAGAGGTGTGAACGATTTTTGCTTGATGCGTATTGTATCATGTAATTTAGAGATAGTATTTTCAACTTGCAAACATATTCGTGTTAATATTCTGGTATGGACTTGTGTAAGCTACACAAAGTAAGTTAGAAATATAACCTTAAAAGCTATTTAATGTTGACTCGAGTCATTATAATAAATAAATCCTTTTCCAGAAATATCTTTAATTCGATTCATTTGCTTAATACTTTACAGAATTTTGCGATCGAGGCCCATTGATGCTATTTATTAATTTTATAAACAAACCTAAAAGCAAACAATTTTGCTCGTCATTGTCCTTTAATTTAATCACAAACTTCTCAAAAAGATCTTAGCGCTGCAAATGTCTTAATTGCTACCATTTTAAGTTAAATAAACTTCCTCAACACTTTACGAAATTTAATTAATTGCAAACAGCTAAGAAATAGTATAAATCCTCTGACAATACATATCTTAGCAGCAAGCAAATTCACTTTTAAACGGATGATATCTGACTTAAGATGGCAACATTTAAACATTGAATTTAAAAGATTTATCCGCTAATACTTTTATTTTGTGCCTTTTGGTGAATTTCTGATTCAGCTCACGATTCGGTTGTTAACGAACATAAACATGTTCACGAATTTTCCCCGGGATTGGCATGATTAGTAATCCCCTTAGCACTGGAGGGGGAATTAAATGATTCAAATGACACATTGGGTTTCCTGGGGCGGAAGCGCCTAAAGAGATTTCATGGGACATAATTGCAGCACAATCAAAGGATTTCGAGGCATTCAACAACGGAATTGAAAGGCACGAATTCTTCGAGATAGCAATCTTTGGAGGGACTTCGCGAGCACGCTTGCAATTTAACATCCTCACCCTCCACGGATAGCTGGCAGGAAGTTAAAAATTGAATTCTTCCTACCTCGTTCAAAGAATTTTCAGGTAATGCAGGATTAAGGAAGCACATTTATAGATTGCGCAAATGCTGAGAGAGCCTAGTAATCCTTTGAAATTTATGCTTTCAAAGCGCGTAATTCCTCGAGTTTGATTCGAGAATAGACTTCTGAAATGAATGAGGGTAAGCACACACCTCTTAGGTTTGCAATGTAAACAATTTGAGCTCAAATAAAAGCTGAAGTAAAATAGGAAATGTTTATTTAAGATTTGTTTGATGTTGATGCTTTCATCAAAAGTCTTATTATTTACAGAAGTGGGTTATGTATAATTCGATAATTAGGATAATTTCTGTATTAATAAGTGCAGTAATAATGTGTATGTAGAAAACGACATCACAACTAATGTATATGATTTTAGTGTTTATGGAAACATTGAGTAACTATACACAGCTACACCGACCCACGTTCATAAATTTTAATGAACCGTACGCCGCGACAGTATAAATTGGATTGAAGGTTGAATCCTAACATTTCACAGTGCAACCACTCCCTTAAAAGGCTCAACTTTGACAACATTAAGAAATTAGAAGTGGAAAATGAGTGTTTCTGTGAGCGTATTATTAATTATATGAATTTAGAGAGTGGTAAATTATTCTATTGTTTCCTCGCAATCCCCATCTTTGTTAATAACTTTTAAAATAATTGAAATCAAGGAAAATTAAAATTTTAAAATGGCCATTTTCTGAATTGGAAATTCCGAAGCAGAAGCAAATAATTACTTACTTAGCCTTTCAAGTTACATGAATTAAAACCTGTCTTCTTTCGGGCGACGCATCTGCAAAATTATGTTTACAGACACACGCACGATTTTTCGTAACAATATGTTAAAATACACGAACGTAGAATTACAGTCTAAACGATAGACCGTTTTGTTTACAATTAAATACAGATCTATAATGTATAAATTTGTTTTGAAGATTCAATTAAAAGTCTACACTCTAGTTTATTGCATATTATGTTTCTCCGAATTAATGTTTCTCCCGTAAAACACACACACACACACACACACACACACACACACACACACACACACA